>BSBK01007704.1:0-337353 GCA_027943335.1 Chamaecyparis obtusa
ATTATATATAATACATACATACATACATACATATATGTATATATATATATATATCTATATATCTATATATATCTATATACATAGATATATATAGATATATATTTGTATATATATATGTATGTATGTATATCTATATCTATGTATATATATATATATAGATATATATCTATATACATAGATATATATATATATATATATATATATATATATATATATATATATATATATATATATATATATATATATATATATATATATATATCTATATACATATATATATATATATATATATATATATATATATATATTATGATTCCAGTGTGTTGGTTGTGTTGACAACTTTTAAATGGTTTGAATCACTCTTGATGGCTCTTAATAGCTCTTGACAACTTCGAACAATATAACTCTAAAAATCCTCCAAAATGTATTTAGGTCACTGCTCTTGATGACTCATGCTAGCTCTTGAAACCTTCTTATTACTCTCGATGGCTCTTGATTTCTCCTGACAACTGAATCCAAACAAAACCAAATCTGCAAATCAAAACTATAACTGGTCGAATAGCTCCTAATACTCGATAATTACTCTTTGTGGCTCCTATTGATTGATTCCAAATAAAACCAAAATTGTAACCGAAACCAAAATTTATTTATTTTTATGATGAGGATTGCACATACACCTGGATGTTCTTTCATTAGATATTCTAGAGAAAGAAATGATTCATGAGAATGAAATCATGATCATCTAGGCCAGTTTGGAATTGGAATTCCATACTTAGACAACTCATTTCCCTTCAACCATGATGCCTCGTCAGTTGGTTTATCCTTCCATCAAACCAAATATTCCATGTATTCCTTTCCTTGGGTTTTCTTTACAACTCTAGAATCAACAATAACATCCACATTCTTAGCTTTCTTTTTAGGCAATTGATCAATCCATGTTGGTTTATGATTTGTCTCTCTTGGTAGATGTGTTGTTGTACTAATCTCTCTCATAATGTCTATACAAATCACTAACATTAAATATAGGTGAGATATCAATATCCTCCAAAAGGTTAACTTCATGTGAGGGTAAGTGCAAGAAGTTGGGTGCCTATTTGGCAAAAGTCTTGTAGAATTGGATAAAATGCCACTAGAAATGGGCACATGATTTAGGTTTGGATGCCCGATCCAAAATTCAAAAAATGGGTGCCCTTTTTTTGAAAAATGGGTACCCATTTCAAAACGGGTGCCCATTTCTAATTTATTTTTTAAACAAAAATTATGACTAGAAATGGATTTTTGCACACTGATTTATTTTTTTATGAAACGGGTGCCTATTTTTTGAATCTTAAATAACGGGCACCCATTTCTTAAGACATGAGTGGGAAACAAATCTTCACCTCATATTTCGGTTCAAAATAGGTTTGGTGGAACCAAGTCTATGCCTTGACCTCCAAACATTTGGTTAAGGCACTGTAATGCCAGAGTTTTGCCTTGTAATTTTTTGAGGGCCTTATCATATTTTTTGACGAAACAAAAACATATTAGAGTTCTCACTATCTTTATTTCAAAATGTAAATTTCATAGTGATGTGATTATTTTTACTATTTTTGCATTATTCATTAATCAAAAGTGGTAGCTAAATGTAAAATAGTGAGGTTCACTAAAACTTTAATAACTTTTTTTGTTTTTAGGTTTTTTGGAAAATAAATTAAATAACATCAATCTACATACAATTGTCTTAAAGATTAATTTTATTTCTTTTGAAAAATATGAAATTTCATCAAAATATGGTGGTCGTACACTAGAGGTTTTGAAAATGTACTGTATAGTCAATTAAAAATTAATTTAAAAAAAAAATTCAATAAAAAAATAAGAAAAAATATGCTCATCAATCTTTGGTGTCTTAGGTATATTTCCCCAGAAGGATTTGCAAAAGTTCATTTATTTAGGTCAAAATATGGTGGTCATACACGGTTATGGTATGGTCCTGAAACATTCATTTTGAAAAAGTAGTTTTTAAACATTCCTACTAAAAAGAAATTTGAACCATGTGGGTATTTAAATAAATTACATATTTGAAAAGTAGACTCTGAGCACTACAATTTATATTAAGAATTTTCTTTGAGATTCAATCTCTAAGAGCCTTATATTTAGACATCAATTGATCAAAAATTTGAAAAATAGGGAAAACACTTCCACTTTTCGCCCAAAAGTGGGACTCAACTTCTTGTAGCCACCCGTGCATTAGTTGAAAAATTTCTCAAGATTCGACATAGACCTATTTTATTCCATTTTAATTTATTATAAGTTCCTTGTGGAAACCTTTCATTTCTTATATGAACCCCTACCAGTTCACAACATGAAACTCTTGCTCTCTTCTATGCATATCAACATAGTTTTTGTACTTGACAGTACTCTTCTCCAATTTCTCCTTCACTTCTTTTAGCAAATCTTTGATATAGTCTGCAAAATCCTTAGTTATAGCACACTTCCTCACTAGATATGCACTATCTCTGAGTTAACCCACGCCCCTTGGGCTATATCCATAAACAACATTGAATGGACTCTTTCCCAAACTTCATTGAATTATTATAGGCAAAAACAACCTATGGAAGTGTCAAATCCCACTAGTTTTTTTTTTCATCAACCAAATATCACAACAAATTACCCAAACTTCTATTCATAATTTTAGTCTGATGGTCCATTTGTGGATGGTATGTTGAATCAAAACTCAACTTTGTGCCTAACTTATTCCACAATGTACAGAAAAAATGGCTAAGAAACTTTGTATCCCAATATGAAATAATACTTTTAGGAAAACCATTCAACCGAACTACCTCTTTGAAAAATAAATTAGCAATATGGTAAGCATCACTAGTCTTTTGACAGGGAATAAAATGAGCCATTTTAGAAAATCTATCAACTACAACAAAAAATGTTCTATTACCTCTCTGTGTTCAAGGAAACCCCAAAACAAAATCAATACTAATAGGTTCCCATGGCTTCTCTGGTATTGGTAGTCGTTGATACAACCTAGCATTTTGTTTCACCCCCTTTGCGTGCTGGTATATTTGACATCCTTAAATCATCTTCTTCACATCAACGCTCATCCTTGACTAGTAATAATTTTCACTCAATAGAGCTATGGTTTTATCCATGTCAAAATGTCCACCCAATCCACTATTAGGATTATCCCTTATCAAATTATCCCTCATGGAACCTTGAGGTATGCACAATCTCTTACCTTTGAACATCAAACTCTCTTGAATAAAATACTCTAGCGATGGGCTTCAATCCATTTCAACTGGATTCTTACATGCTGCCCATGCTTCTTCAAAATCTAGGTCTTGTTCATACAACTCACTTAAAGAATCAAATCCAACAACATTCACTTTTAGCTCATTTACCGACAAACTCCTTCTACTTAGTGCATCAATATCTCTATTAAATTTACCACTTTTATGTTTAAAAACAAAAGAATAGCTCTGAATAAATTCAACCCATTTCATATGCCTCTGGTTTAACTTACCTTGGTTGTTAATGAGCTAAAATGCATGATGATATGTGTACACCACAAACTCTTTTGGTAACAAAAAATGTCTCCACTTCTTGAGTGCCTACACAATTGCATAAAATTCTTGATCATATATATAGAATATTTTATTTTTGCTTCATTCAACTTCTCGCTAATGTATGCTATGGGTTTCTCCTCTTGATTGAGAAATCCTCCTATTGTTATTCCACTTGCATCATAGTCAACTTGAAATATTTTCTCAAAATCTAGTAATGAAAACACTGGTTTCTCTGTCACTTTCTTCTTAAACAAATGAAAACTCTTCTTTGTTGTTGCTATCCACTTGAATTCTTTCCTTACTCCCTTCATTGTTTCAGTTATGGGAGCACATATCCCACTGAAATTTCTTATGAACTTCCTATATAAGCTCACCAACCCATCAATTCTTTGGTCTTCAAACATATGTTTTGGAGATGGCCAATCAACAATGACCTTCACTTTTTAGGATCCATTTTCACCCTTCTTCTAAAACCACAAATCCCAAATAAACTAGTTCCTTTCTCATAAAAGTAATCTTTTTTAGATTCACCATTAGTTTTTCTTCTTTGCTTGTTATCCTATTTTGCATTAGCTGGGAATCAAAATTAAATCAAACTCTCTTTCTTCAATTCCTTCAAGATTTTTTTTGGAAACTAAACAAACTCTTGAACTTCCTTCAACATATTCTTCTTTATTCTTCATGGGATCTAAAATAATTGTTTGTCCACCCTTCTTAATAGTATATGTATTATTTTTTCCATCATGAACAACCTACCTATCATATTGCCAAAACCTACCCAACAAGATGTGACATGCATATATGAGCATTATATCACATAATATTTCATCCTTATAATTACTAGTCTGAAAACTAACCAAACAATTTTCTCTTCCTAGTAATTGATGCTCCTTTTGCACCCATGAGACCTTTTATGGGCTGGGATGTTTCAACCGTTTCAACTTCAACTTACTTACAATCTCTTCATACACAATATTGCATGTGATACCACTATTTACAATCACTTTAGAACATTTTCTACAAGACTTACATCTATCTCTAAAAACATTTCTCATTTGAATTGCTTCAGCTCCTTCCTTCTCCGGATTTAACAATATCCGTCTCATTATTAAATATTATCCATGCTTCAAATGCTCTCCTTGTCTTGAAGTTTCTCTAATTCCATATTCTTCTTGGGCCACATGAAGTCTGGCCTCTTTTCCTTTATCTCCACCTTGCTATATTTGTGGAAATTCAAGAGCTCTATGCCCAATTTATCCACAATGGTAGCATGTATCAATGGAGTCTCTTCCTCTTCCTCTTCCAAAATTTCCACATCCTTTGAAGGACTCTCCTCTTCCTTTGAAATTTCCTCCATCTCTTTTTTCTTGAGTGTATGAAATCGCCTGAGATGTACTAGCTTCATCTTGTTTGGTCAAATTTCCTCTTCCACCACTATTCAGACCTCTACCATATGTATTTCTACTTCTTACTCTGTTATTGTTTTGTTGTTTTCTATTTAATTTCTCTTTATCCTTCAAAGCATATTAATATGCCTCTTCAATATTATGTAACTTTAATAAACTTATATCATATTGTATTGACATACACAAACCATTCAAATACCTTGAAATTTTTTATACATCATATTCAACATGGCCTACTCGTATGCACAATTGATAAAATTCTTCTTTTTACTCCTTTACACTTATATTTCTCTTTGTTTCAAATTCTCCAATTTAAAAAAAAAACTTATATGGTAGTCTGTTGGTAGAAATTTTGCCTTCATCGTTGTTACCATTCTATCCCATTATTTTATTTTATCTTTGCCTCTTCGTTGTCTATCAGTTTTCAAATGATCCCACCGAAGGGATGCATCAACTTTCAACCTCATAGGTACATACTTCACCTTTTTATCTTCTTATGTACTTTCAAATTCAAAATGTTTCTCCATTTCAAAGACCCAATCTAGAAATTCATTTGGATTTAGATTACCTTTATATAGATTGGAGCTTCAAAATGGGGTTTTGTGTTTACTCTTGTTATGGATTGAATAAACCTTTCCTCTCCTTGGTCGAACTCATGTAATGTTTCTTCTTTCAATGCCTCAAATTGTTTACCTTCCTCATCACTTACATATTCAACATGAATACCTCTATGCTATGATGTCTCAATGACTTCCATCTTGGCCATTATTCCTCTCAACATATCCATCATGAAAGGGTATGCACCTATAAGTGCTCATCTTACCCTACCATGTCCTCATGCCATTTCATAAAATTTCTCTACAGTTGTAGGTCTTCTCTTTTCCTCTTCTTACCCACAACAAAAACTTCTTAAGAACTTTGTTTTTGACACCTTTAATTCTCTTCAAACTCGCTCTAATATCACTTGGAGTAGTCATGTTTGGGGATATTGAGTTTTAAGGGATTGCAGATTGTAATCAGGTTGTAATCACTAGATAATAAGATTATTGGACTCGTTGTTGGTGGATGTAGCCCAAGGATTGGGTGAGCCACGTTAAATCTTTGTGTCTTGTGTTCTCTTCTATGTGGTTTATTATTTTATGATATGGGTTATATTCCCATGTAACTATTATTTCTATCTTGTTAATCATAACAAGTGGTATCAGAGAGAGGTTTTTTTTCAATTATCCTCTATAGGAAGGTCTCATAGTTTAGTGGGAGTCTCACGGTTGAGTAAGAGTAATGGAAGACGAGGGTAAGCTGAAGGTTGAGAAGTTTAATGGGCAGAACTTTCAGTTATGAAAAATGAAAATGGAGGACTATCTCTATCAGGAGGATCTATGTTAGCCATTGGAAGGAAAATCCAAGAAACCATCAACAATGACTAATGAGGATTGCCCGATATTCTTGACAAAAAGGCATTTGTAAGTATTCAATTATGCCTAGCACAATCGGTGGCATTCAATATTACACAAGCAAAGATGACTAAATATTTAATGGAAACCCTAGCTAAGTTCTATGAAAATCCCTCCGCTTCAAATAAGGTATTTCTCATCAAGCATTCGTTTAATATGAAGATGGAAGAAGGTGGATCTGTTAATAATAATTTGAATGAGTTTAATATAGTTACCAGTCAATTATCTTTTGAAAATGTTATTTTTGATGAAGAAATTAGGACTCTTGATTTTTTGTTCTTTTCCTGAAAGCTGGAATGGCTTGGTAATGTATGTTAGTAACTCTATTTATGGTTCTAATACCCTAAAATTTGATGATGTTATTAGTGTGATTCTGAGTGAGGAAACTTATAGGAAAAGCTTAGGTGGATCTACATCTGGAAGTGTCTTGAATGCATAAAGAAAAGGAAAAAAAAATGAGAGAGGAAACAATTCTAGAAATTGTGGGAAATCAAGAGGAAAATCAAAGGGCAAGAGGTCTCAATCTAGAGGACCAAATGATTGTTGCTACCGTGGAAAACTAGGTCATAAGAAGAAATATTGCTGGTCTTAGAAGAATAAAGGAGACAAACAAGAAGGTAACAAGGAGGCAAATGTGCTAAGTAATAAATTTGAAGAGGATGCTTTGCTTCTGTCTTTAGAAAGTGTTGATGATTCATGGGTTTTAGATTTAGGGGCTTCATTTCATGATACACCCCATAGAGGTTATTTTCTTGATTATGTCCAAGGGGATTTAGGGCTAGTTTATTTGGTAGATAATGAACCCTATCAGATTGTTAGAAAGGGGAGAATTAAGATTAAGTTGCAAAATGAGAATCATTGGATACTACAAGAGGCAAGACATGTTCCAAGGGTGAGTAGGAATTTAATTTCAGCAGTGCAACTGGGTGATGAGGGTTGCGTAGTTACTTTTAATGATATAAATTGGAAGGTTTCAAAAGGTTCCTTAGTAGTATAAAAAGGTGTGAAAGTAGGAACCTTATATCTTTGTACAAGTCATACTGTTCCTTCTACTTTAATTGTTTAAAAAAAAAAGAATGTTCAAGAACAATTACTGGATTTGAGCAGGAAGAACATCAAACAGTTGTTGTAGATTCTGACACAACACTATGACACAACAGACTTGGACACATGAGTGAAAAAGGTATGAAACTACTTCATTCAGAGAAAGTTTTACCAAGTTTGAAAAGTGTCAATATGAATTTCTGTGAAAGTTGTGTGTATGGAAAACATAAGAGAGTTAGTTATGTGAAGAGTGGGAAGGAAAAAAAAAAAAGAGAAATTAGAGCTTGTGCATACATATTTATGGGGACCAACTCAGGTACCTTCCTTTGGTGGATCTCTGTACATTATGTTACATTTATAGATGATGCAACAAGAAAAGTATGGATTTATTTCCTTAGACATAAATATGATGTATTTCAAACTTTTAAGAAATGGAAATGCTTGGTTGAAAATGAGATTGGTAAAAGGATTAAATGTCTCAAATCTGATAATGGTGGTGAGTATTCCAACACAAAATTTGAATATTATGGTTCCTCTAATGGTATTCATAGGCAGAAAACTGTACCAATGACTCCACAAGAAAATGGAGTGGCTGAATGCATGAACATGACAATAATGGAGCATGCAAGGAGTATGAGGTTGCATGTTGGGCTTCATTTACACATGTGGGTAGAGGTTGTTAATACAACTATATATTTAATCAATAGAGGTACCTCTACTCCTTTGGGTTGTGGTATTGCAGAGGAAGCATGGACATGTAAGAAGGTGAGTTATTCTTTTCTCAGAACCTTCAGTTGTGAAGCATTTTCACATATAGATTCAGAAAATAAAACCAAGATGGAAGCTAAGTCAAAGAAATGCATATTTGTTAGATATGACATTGATGAATTTGGTTATATGCTTTGGGATTTTGAAAATCATAAAATTGTAATAAGAAGGGATGTCATATTCAATGAGAAAGCATTGTACAAAGATCTATTGCAACAACATGAGAAGAAAGAAAATGATTATGTAGTACTGTATGATACTCCAAAAGATGATGTTCTAGTAGTTCCTTATGCTCCACAAAAACAAAAACAACAACAAATACCACAAACTCCATTGAATGTTAGATGGTCAACAAGGTTAAGTAGACCTCCAAAAAGATTTTATCCCTCTTTGTATTCTATTTTATTAACAGATGCTGGTGAACTAGAATGTTATGGTGAAGCTGTGCAGGTGATACAAAGCTTTTGTGGGACTCTGTAATGATAGAGGAAATGGGCTCCTTGGTGAAAAATCAAACTTGAGATTTATGTAAGTTACATGCAAGTAGAAGGGCTTTACAAAATAAATGGGTTTACAGGATGAAATAAGAGGATGGAGGTAAGAAAAGATTTAAAGCCAAGTTAGTTGTACAAGGATTTGCACATAAAAAGGGTATTGATTTTGATGAGATATTTTCTCCAGTTGTTAAAATAACTTATATTCGTATTGTTTTAAGTATTGTGGCTGCTAAAGATTTGCATTTAGAGAAACTTGACATTAAAACAAATTTTCTTCATGGCGATTTGCATGAAGAAATATATATGGAACAACCACAGGGATTTGAGGTCAAAGGTAAGGAGAATTTAGTGTGCAAATTGAAGATAAGTGTGTGTGTGAATTTTGTACCTGATCTGTAGACACAACACTTTAGTAAAACATTAGAGGTTAGCAAAAATGAAAACGTGCAAGGAATTGAAAGCTAAACTAACTAGGTGATTTACTGCCTTCTAATAGGTGCGAGTATGATGTTCTTAGATTGTTATCGAGGTCAGTGACCTTGATGACACCTAAATGAAGGATTTGAATGCAAAACTGATATGAAATATGAATGCAATTAATCTATTTTTTTAATTTTCTATGCAATGATATGATGAAAATTGATATGAATATATGATAATATGAAAAACTGATATGATATGCTAATCTAGAAATGAAATTCTAATATGATATGCTAAAATATGAATGATCTCACAAAGTTGTTTGATTTACAAAAGAAGCTCCAACTCTTCAGACACCAATTCGCCAGCATAAGTTTGCACAATTATGAGATGATTTGTGAAGAGTTGAGCCTTGATTTTATAGAAATCCAGGGCTTTGGAGGTGCATGAATAAAAGCCATAAATCACTCAAATAAACTCAACTTGATTTTTGAGTTATTTTTAAATAAAGGATATTTAACTCACAAAAACATGCAAAAGCAGAGATCAACTCAAAATAGAGTTTAGCTTTAATTGATAATTGATAGTTATCTGCTTTTCTTGAATGTGCATGATTTATTATGAATTAATTTAATAATAAAGTGATTTATTTCCAACTTAACTGATTTTGAAAAATAAAATAATTGATTTATGGGTTAATCAATCATTTTTCAAACTTTTATTCAAAAACAATATTATTAAAAATTGACAACTTGCTTTAATTAATTAAATAAGAATTTAATCAATTAATGATAGGAATTTTGATTTATTGTCAAATTTAAATAATAATAATTTAGGAATAAATATAATTAACTTCAATTAAATAATTAAGTGGTAGAATTAAATCTAATTAATTAAATATTGAGAATATTCAATTAATCAAACTTTAGGATAAATAGGATTTATCGCCAAATAATCATTAAATTAAAGATAATTAGGATAATTAGGAATATTACTAGGAATATTCCCCGATGCAAAATTTATGATAATCAATTAGGATTCGATGATGTTCAGATGTGCCTTTGGTTAGGACTTTGATGTCGATTTCGTTCGATTTGAAGATGTAGGAGGTCGATGAACTTATAGCCCATTTTTGGGGTATTACATTTTGCCCCTCTTTGAATTGTTGTGTGAAGCGCAGTGGTTCAAAGACAATCTATGTTTGATAAAGATATGAAAATGATATTTAAAATTGATATTGATATGAAGCGGAAGATGATTGAAGTTTGATATGAAGATAATAGGTCTTGAATGACCAAAGATAATGTTTACTATAACAGCAATGAACCAATGAAACAAAAGTGCCAAAACACCTGATTTCGAACCTTATGATTGTGAAGAAGTGAGTGACTGATTCCAGACTTGATTGTCCTTAGAAGAATCAAGTATGTATCACATTTGAACCCTTCAGTTACCGAAGAACCAAGGAAATAACACTAATGAACTGATAGTTGCAAAAACTGATACAATTTACAAGATTAAGAGAATACCAGATTGATATGGATCTCGATGAATCTAATATGCCTCGAGCGATGATTGATTTTCCCCAAGCGATGAGGTCTTTTTGATGAATCAGCAACTAGATGTGGTTGTTGTCTTGATTACTGAGGAAAGATATGATTTCAAAATTAGATTACAGACTTTGAATGATGTGCAATACCATGCCCCCTTCGGGATTAAAATTGAAATCTGACAAGAAAAGTCAGCGTTGAAGTTTAGAAGCATGTTAATTGATTTGAGAAGTGGTTAAACATGTTCGAGAATGCATTCTGCATCGTTTGGAGGTCTCGGAGACCAAGTTTGACTAGGTGAAACCATGAGTTGACCATGGTTAACAAAGTTGAAATTTTGATAGTTTGATGTAAGATAATCAGTTAAGTTGAATACTGGATTTCTATGGTGATTGAAGGTCGATTATGCAAGTAGTTAATAATATGAATGATCTTAGATTTTGATGTCGATCCCGAAAAAATATTCTACTTGCTATTTCGTTGGATGAACCTTCATGTAAGATTCAACTCTTGTTAGATTTGAAGAGATATTTGAAGAATTGTTTAAGCATTGAAGTTTGTTTAACCATTGTGAGATCATGCAAAGTGCAAAATGCAAAGAAACATGTAGAATGAAATGCAACCTAAGACCTAGGACCTAGTCACTAATCATGTGTCGGTCATTCTGATCATTGAATTTTTAGGTAACTGGATAAATCAATATAATGCCCACTAGTTATGAAACCATAGACATATGAATATCGATTTGTATGCGCATGAATCAATACAACACCCACTAGTTAGACAACCATGGACATATGAATATTGATTTTGTTTTCGGAATGTCAGATTAGATATAAGCAGTAAGCACCAAGGCACAAATGCTAGGATGACCTGAACATCATGTCCATTTTGATATAGCAATTTGTATAAGCATCAGAACATAAATGTTGTGATGACCTAAATACGCCTTGCGGTACAAACACATCAAGCAATCACGAGATCATTCTAAATCCAATGTGAATTACCCATAGTGACCCTTTATCATTCACATCCTTAGGTAAGATCACGTTTCATAGTAGGAGAAATAAATCACTCAAAAAGACAATAGTTAGATCAAACTTCCTTGAATTTTTCAGATATCAATGGTCAAGGTATGCATGGCCATCCAATTCAAGATAAAGGCTCTTACAGTCGGACACCATTTCAATCCAAAATTTCCAAAGTTGTTAGATTTTCACATACAAGAAGAAAATAAAGAAAAGATTATGCCCCCAGTCATCACTCTCTAAATCCTGTAAAGGACATCATCGAAGAGCTCGAAGGAACACAATATGAAAAAATCTCAATGCGAATCAATAAGCATACAAGGAGATAAAAGCATGTAAAAAGCATAGATTGTTTTCAGTTTGTTTTGATGTTTGATTGTTGTTGTTGTAGATACAAAATCCTTTCTAGAGAGGAGATTGACTGACTGACTTGGATGAAGCTTCAAAGGACTCTGACTGGATATGACACATCTAAAGTATACTAGAGACCATAGGATATGACATTGATTGCCCCCAAGTTTAAAACATTGATAGAATATAGACGCTTGAGCTGATTGGTGTACAGACTGACTTATTGAAAATAGGAAAGCAGGAACAAGCCAAGAGATATGTACAAACTAAAGCAAGACTGAAAGCTAGGAAAGACCAAGATTACGCTGATAGATGGAGCATTTTGAAACAAGTGGCACCTGTTTGCCGGGTTTTCACCATCTTGGCAGAGATTCTATTTTTGCTACGAAGGTGCCTATTTCTAGGTTTTCACCAAGGCACTTTTCTTTTTCCCATTTTTTTGTATTTTTCATTTTTTCAATTTTTTTGTATTTTCAATTTTTTTGTATTTTCAATTTTTTTCAATTTTTTTGTAAATCATCAAGGCGTCTATTGCTAGGTTTTCACCAAGATGTTCATTTTTTCAAGACTTTTTCAAATTTTTAAGATTGTTTTAGGACATTTTACCATAGACTGAATGCCTTAGGCGTAGAATTTCTTTAGATGGAGAATGTTGATTGGTTCTCAGAGCTATTCTCCTTCAGTCATTGAGAGTTGATAGGCACCAAAGCCAAAAGTAGCAGTGATTACAAAGGGACCCAGCTAGTTGGGTTCAAACTTCCCCTTGTGTTCTTGATGTGATTGATTTTTTGGATTCTCTCTCAAGACTAGATCACCAACTTGGAATTCTCTGTGTTTGACTTTCTTGTTGTAGCCTCTAGACATTCTCTTCTGATATACTCTGAGATGATCATACACTGCTTGTCTGCACTCATCTAGTAGTTCAAGTTCTTACAACCTAGACACTCTGTAGTCATCATCAGTTACTAGACCATGCATTCTGATTCTTAGTGATGGGATTTTAACCTCAATAGGTAGTACCGCTTCAGAACCATAAACTAAAGTGAAGGGTGTAGCCCCAGTAGGTGTTCTGATACTTGTTCTATAGGCCCAGAGAGTTGGATTGATCATGAGATGCCAGTCTCTTCCTATTTTATTAACTGTATGATGCAATATTTTTAAGAGATTCTTATTAGATGCCTCTACTTGTCCATTCCCTTGAGGATAGTAGATAGAAGACCAATGTTGTGTGATCTTGAATTTGGCACATAGATCATCTAGGTCTTTGTTCTTGAATTGTCCACCATTATCTATGATTATGGAATGAGGTATCCCATATCTGCATATGATATAGTTCAATATGAACATAGATATTTGCTTTCCAGTTGCTTGTGTCAAAGGGCCTACTTCTACCCATTTTGTAAAATAATCTGTAGCTGTGATTATATGGGTATGCCCATTAGAAGAGTGAGGATGAATCATCCCGATAAGATCAAATGCCCATTGATGAAAAGGCCATTGTGTAGTAAAGGGAATTAGATCCCTCCCTAGAGCATGAATTAGGTTTCCATGTACTTGACACTTGTGACAATTCTTAGCAAATTTGATAGCCTCTTTCTCCATTTTAGGCCAATAGTACCCAACCCTAATAAGTTTTCAAGCTAGTGTTAAACCATTCGAGTGTGACCCACAAATACCATCATGGACTTCCTCTAACGTACATTGAGACTCTTCCCATTCTAAACATCTAAGTAGTGTACCATCTAGACCTCGTTTGTACAGATCATGACCAATGATGACATATCGGGAGGCATTACGGATAAGGTATCTCTTTTCATGGTGGTTGAAGGTATTGAGAATGATTTGGTCTTGGAGATAGGAGAATAGGTTTTTATATTTGGATGAATCATGACCAAAAATAGTGCAGATCATTTAGGTTTCAGGGGAGTCATATGTAGGATAAGATAGTGCTTCCATCAGGAACTTGTAGTGTAGCTCATGTTCAGGCTACTGTAATAAAGTAGATAGTGTTGCCATTGCATCGGCAACCTTATTCTCCATTCTAGGAATTTGCTCAAATGTGATAGATATGAAATACTTCTTTAAATTATCTACCATTCTCTTGTAAGGAATGAGCTTTTCATCTTTAGTTTGGTACACATCATTGACTTGATGGATAACAAGTTGAGTCTCCATGAATGTGTAGCTCTGTTACTCTCCATTCAATTGCTATTTTCATACCATTCAAAAAGGCTTCATATTCAGCAATATTGTTTGTGCAAGGGAACTTTAATCTGAATGATTTTGGGATTGAGTATCCTTGAGGAGTTATGAAAAATATGCTTGCTCTAGATCCATTCTATGTATAGGAGCCATCAAAGAATAACTGCCATTCTCTAGAAGAAAGAGTCATGATAGAGGAATCTAGAAATTCCATTTGCATTAGTGTATTATCAATCATAGGTGCATCTACTAATGTTCAACAATAACCTATCCTTTGATAGCCTTTCTTTCCACATATTCAATGTCAAATTCACTTAAGAGCATAACCCATTTTGCTAATCTACCTGTGAGGGCAACTTTGCTTAGTAGGTACTTGAGTGGATCAATCTTAGCTACCAAATGTGTGGTATGAGCTAACATGTAATGTCTTAGTTTTGAGATGCAAAGATCATAGCTAGACAAGCTTTCTCAATCATTGAATAGTTCTTCTCATATGCAACCAATGTTCTACTGATATAGTATATAGCTATTTCCTTTTTATCTTCATCATGCTGTGCTAGCAATGCCCCCAGTGATGTATCTATTGCGGAGACATATAAGATCAATGGCTTCCCATGAATAGGAGGCATCAAGATAGGAGGATTTGATAGATATTGTTTGATATGATCAAATTTTTTCTCACATTCTTCATTCCATGCAAAGGTCACACCTTTATGTAATGTTTTTGTAAAAGGCTGTGATATGTCCGCTAGCTATGATATGAATCTTCTGATAGATTGAACTCTTCCTTGCAATGTCCTCATCTGACTGATATTCTTAGGAGGTTGCATCTCCATTATAGCCTTTACTTTAGCTGGATCAACCTCAATGCCCTTCTTTGAAACTATGTATCCTAAGAGCTTTCCAGAAGTGACACCAAAAGCACACTTCTTAGGATTTAGTCAGAGACTAATCTTTTCCATTCTGTCTAGGATCATGCTCAAGTCCTTTAGATGTTCAGTTCTAATCATAGATTTTGCTAAAGTATCATCAACATAATCTTCCATAGTTCGATGCATCATGTCATGGAAAAGAGATGTCATTGCTCTTTGATATGTAGCACTAGCATTTTTAAGCCCAAATGGCATGACATTCCAATAGAAGGTACCCCATGCACATGTGAAAGCAATTTTCTCTTGATGCTCTAGGGAAATTTTTATTTGGTTATATCCAGAGAAACCATCCATTAAGGAATACATCTCAAAACCCGCAGTCATGTCCACTATCATATCAATGTTAGGTAGTGGAAAATCATCCTTAGGGCACGCTCTATTCACATCTCTAAAGTCTATGCACACTCTGATTGAACCATATGGTTTAGAAATAGGTACAATATTAGAGATCCACTCTGTATAGTCAATAACTCAAATGAATCTGGCTTTCAGGAGCTTCTCTAATTCAGCTTTTACCAAGAGTGCAACATGAGGATGCATCTTTCACAATTTTTGCTTGACAAGTTTTACATTAGGAGCTATAGATAAATGGTGCATGATAAGATTAGGATCCAACCCTGGCATATCTGAGTATTTCCACGCAAAGTTGATCTTTTTCTCTGTTAAGAATGTAGTAAATTTTTGCTTCTCTTCTTCTAATAATGATTGTGCTACATGTACCAATTATGGTTCCTCTGTTGTACCCAAATTAATGGATTGAGTGGGCTCAATTAGAACTGGAGATCTATCCTGTAAATGACTTGGAAGGACATCAAATATCTCATCCCTAGGCACCTCAGAGAGGTTTTCACCTTTGGATATGTCTTTTATTTTTACTTTTGTAGGTTCTGAGACTACCACAAAGTGGTTTTCACCCTCAGAACTCCTTTTCTTTTTATTCTTATTCTTATTTTTCTGACTAAGATATTTGATGTTTGACTCGGTCATGCTGACACTCGATTCACTTATGGAAGTCCTTATAGGCTCAATTGAATTTAGGTAGCAAGCAAGGGCATAGTCATTTGGGAAGGTATAAATACCATGGCTCAGATTTGTGGAGGTTTGATCAATAAGTTCTGGATATTGGATAGTCAAAGTGGGGAAAGATTGGGAGATAGTGTTTACGGATATGGATCTATCATCATTGGTCCTAACCTGACACTCGAGTTCAAAGGTGATATTAAAACTTAAGACATTCAATTCATGAATACACTCAATGTCATTATGGGAGTCCAATTCAGCCATAGGTGGATCAGACTCAATAGGTTCCTCATTTCGCTCTAGACTTACGTTGGGTTGAGGTGCATATTAGTGAATAACATCAACATGTTTCTCTGTGATAAGATCATCTGGTTCTGGAATGAATCCCCATTCATAGTCATTAGATTCATCTTTTGATTCAGGATCTCTAGGAAATCTTAGAACATGAGCAAAGTTAGGGTGAATACCCCAAGAAGGGTTACCCTCAGATTCGGATTTGTATTCATACTCAAGGGAATCTATCTCAGAATAACTACCACCTTCTTCTTCTTGATTGTTTTTGAGATTAGTTGGTTCTTGTGTTACAACTATCTCTTGATTGGTAGTAGGTTCTTGTGTTTCTACTACATTAATTCTTTTGATTGGATCATCTTTATCATCAAGAAGGTCTTTGATCTCCTTAGGCAATTTTTCATAGGGGATGAGTTCTAAGCTGTCTGAATCACTATCTGATGGTTTTGTTTCTTCTTTCTTAAGAAGAGGTTCTCCTGGTGCAATCTACTCTATGACATGAGAACAATTACCCTTGAGGTGATAGGGTTTCTTCTTAAAGCCTAGGCCAACAATATTCTTATTTTCTCTACCAGTATGTGGGAGAGGTGCCACAAGACCTTTTCCTCTGACTCCTAAAGGTCCTTTACCTAAATATCCCATCTTAGCTATCAACTTATTTCTTGGACAGTATAACTTAGAAGGGATTTGTGGTGTTTTAGAGTCGCTAGTTTGAACATTGGAGGATTTAGATTCATCTTTGCATAGCCATGATAGCACAACTTCATCCTCTTCAAACTCTTGCTTGGATACTTGTTCTGCGACAAAATTCTTTTTATATGCTTCAAGAGGTTCCTTAGGTTCGGGCTTGGGCTATTTCAAAGATTGTCCATAAGACTTAGGTGAGATAGGGAGAGATGTCAAAGATAAGATTGGCTCTATAATATATTCTCCCATCCCATTTTATTTGATATTGACCTCTTTAGCAATGTCTTCCATTTTGGATGTGGAAGCAACATTTAGTTGTTCAGTAGAAGATTCTTTGTTATTGGGAACACGCTTATCAACACCTTCCTTCAATGTATTGGAAGTTGTATTCAGATATGTGAGGATAGTAACCTCTACTCCTTCATAAGGAAACTTCAAACATTGATGGTATGTAGAAGGAATAGCTTGCATTTCATGTATCCATGGTCTCCCTAGAAGAATGTTGTAGGCCAAAGGTAGATCAAGAACTTGACATATAGTATCTCTGATAACTGGACCTGCTCTGATAGGTAAGACAATGGTGCCTTTAGAAGATCTTTCTTGTTCATCATAGGCTTTGATAGTTATTTTCTTTCTAGGATCAATAGCCAATTCTGAAAATCCCAATTGTGTGATCAAGCTGTAAGAACAAATGTTTAGGCCAATGCCCCCATCTATCAACACACGTTTGACTCTACAGTTCTGGATCAAGAATTCTATATGCAAAGGATGATTATGTGGGTGACTCAAGGAGTTGTCATCTTCCTCTGAAAAGGAGATATATTGCAGAGATGTAAGATGTCCAACCATAGTCTGGAACCTCTCTAAATCAAGGTCATTAGGAACATTGGAACCGAGCAAAGCTTTGTCTAGTATGGCTCTATGAGCTGGAGATATTTAAAGAAACTCAAACATGGAGATTTTGGCATTAGTGTGCTGGAGTTGTTGAATAATGCTATAAGATGTAGGCCTCATATCCTTTGGATTGGAAGATTTGGAAGCAGCCTTCTGTTTAGAAGTAGATGAAAGATTGAAGGGCACCTTAGGGACATTTGATGAATCTGGGATTTGTCCTTTCAGATGTGCTTGGGCTTGTGATCAAGTAACTACGTTGGTGGATTGATTTTGTCTATCTCTTCTTACAATTGTGATGACATTGCAATGCTCTGAGAGATAGGGTTCAACCATATTGATGGTAGCATTATTTCCAGGGTAAGCATAATTGACTTTTGCCCCCATATTAGGCTGAGAAGTTGAAACTCCTTGACCATGTTGCAGAAATGGTTCTTTAAATGTTGTATGATCATTATTGCTCTTAGGATTTTCAACTGTGATGTCTCCACTATTGATCAGATCTTGAATGGTGTGTTTCAACCGTAAGCAGTTATTAGTTTTGTGACCTTTACCTTGATGGAAATCACAGAATTCATTTTCTCTCCACCATTTTGGCTTAGGCTCAGAATCAGGTGGTCGGATTGCTGGCAAAGAGATGATGTTATCAGCTAGTAGAGTTTTCATAGCTGATTCTAAAGATTCTCCAAGAGGAGTGAACTTTCATTGTTTATCCCAAGATTTGTATTCTAGCTTCTTTTGAAATGGTTCAGATGACTTTTGTTCTGAAGCTTTAATGGCTTGGGAACCAAGAGTTAGGTTGTAGGCTTGTGCCTTTGATGGGGCACGAATAGTATCAACAATGCCATCTATGATGATGCCTTTGTTCTTGTTCCAATTTTTGTTCTTGTCTTTAGAACTGGACCCAGATTCATACTTGTCTTTCTGAAGTGTGATTTCTCCTTTTTTCACAAACACTTTTTTGATTTTGATAGCATTATTCACCATCTTATCAAAAGATGTATGATCTTGCATTTGTAGAGGATAATTGATTTCTGAAACAAGGTTATTGATGAAGATTTCCAATTTTTCTATTTCTGGAATAGGTCTAGCATATAGAGAGAACTTCTTTCTCATCTCTTGAGAAATGTTAGGAATGGTTCTCCTAGATATTGCTTGAGATTACAGATATCAATCATGGTGACTAGATGTTGAATATTGTAGGATTATTTTTGATAAAACAATTTGATCAATTCTTCAAAAGTTTTGATAGTGGAAGGTAATCGAGAGAACCATTGAATGGCCGCTCCTCCTAGAGATCGAGGGAAGAGATGCATCAGATAGGTTGGTTCGTGCATGAATTCCATTGATTAGGTACAAAATTCTCTGACATGGTCTTGAGGGTCAGAGTGTCCATCATACTTATCATACTTGGGCATCTCCACTCATTTCAGAAATGGTGGCATATACAAGTATTTGTCAAAAGGAAAAGGGCATAGAGCTTCCATGTAGAACTCCTTGGGTTCCTTTTCTTTCTCAAGGCTATTAAGTTTGACTTGCATGGAATGCATCTATTTCATAATAGCTGTGAGTGGAGTTTATTCCTCATGTGTAATGATATTTTCCACATTAAAGTTGGGAGGAAGTTTAGCTCCTTGATGAGCCAATTGTAAAAAGTATGCCTCTGTCTTCTTTCAAGAAATGCTTCATCATTCGTTTGAAGTTATCATCATTTTGATATTGAGAAATTTCTTTAGTTGTGGGTTCCTGATCTGTACCATGTTGAGATTGAGCTCTTTGAGAGCCAAAGTTTGTCCCTACTTGAGACATGGTAGGAGTTTGTGGACTCCCTAGAATAGATTGATGTGGGGTTTGTTGGGTACCCCGTGAGTTGATGAAGGAGGAATGTAACTAGTTTTTAATCGAAAGTTTCCAAGACCATCATCCTCGTAAAGACCAGAATTGATGAGTTGCTCAAGAGTTGGACCCCTGGTAGCAGTTATAGGTAAGGTCTAGGATGCTTCTCTAGATTTCTTGTGTGAGGAAGCTCTGGTTTCCACCATTAACTTTGAGTGAAAAAAAAGAATAAGATCCAGATAACTGAAGAATGAATTGAATCAAGATGATCAGATGATGCAACCTTGTCAAAGTTTGATTGATTTGAAGATTCGATTAGACGTGGGTGAAGGATACTATGCCATGGATGTATGGGTAGATTGCCCAAAAGATAGTTGACACGAGTTCACAACACTTAGTCTATTTTTGAAGATTTGATAGAAGATTGATAGTTATGACAAGGTTTTGACACAAGATGAAAAGGACTCAAATCGATTAAAAAGAAGGTTGAATCAGATTCAAAAGGCCACTTTTGGAAAATGACAAGATTCTCAATAGCTACTGCTCTATTCCTGACATAGTGATTTGTTTGACAGGTTCTGGAAATAGGCTGAAAAAGCTAAGTATTTGGCAATTATGACAATTTTCTGATAACTTTAAAAAATTTCCCAAATGACCCTCTGTAGACTTGTACAGTAGTGGGTATGCTATGAAATGATAGTTGAAAAGCTCATATGACAGTGGGTTTGTTGCTAGATGACAGTCTGAAACTTGTACGATAGTGGGTATGCTATGAAACGATAGTCCAGAAACTCCTACAACAGTTGCAAAAATCGCACGACAGTTGCTAGCAGGACTTGACTTTTTGAATTTGACTGGTAGAAAGACTCGTACGACATTGGGTTCTCTACCATATGACATTTGGGTAGTAATGAAACAACATTTGATAAAAAATCGTATGACTTTCTGACCTCCTAAGATGACTTTTGACTCCAGAAAGGAATTTCACTTCAAATTTTGCAAATTTAGGGTTTACAATTTCAGATTGTTTGCAAATTTCAATGTCCAGATTTGAAGATTGTAACATATTTGTTCATTTTCAGTAACCAAATAGATAGACAAGCATGCAAAATAGCAAGCAAGTGATTTCAAGCATGTCTAAAAATAATGAACAAGGGATAAAGCAACCTTGCGCATGAACAATCAAGTGACCGAATTTGTGCTAATCCCTGAGAGTGCTAATTGTGTATGTTCCAAAAATATTTTGCAATAACACACATATACCCTAGAAAATGAAAATTTGGCCTCACTAGAGTTTTTAGTAATGGTTTGACTCTATAACTTTTATGATCCAAAGGGGTGAACTCCAATCCCGACGCACCAGGGTTTTGACACAGTCTGAGAATTTAATCAATTAGGAGCTGCTAGGGAGATCTAACAACCCAACAATGACCACACCTGTGAAGATTTCTTCCACAAGGACATTTATATAGCAGCTGTCACTACCATGGAAAAAATGGCTAATACCGTTTGAGGTTCTGTCAATGTGGTTGACCCAATTAAGGGAATGTCCACTACGGTTAACCCTCTCTAAAAGTGACTCACAAGATATACCACATGGAGACTGGTTCCAGATTCAAGGATTTGGGTTTCTGGTACTATCCAAAAAGGAAGTAGAGCATAATCCCCTAGCCTTTTCACTTTTAACCCAAACAAAGCAGACAAATTAATCTGACACGCTAAGACCAAGATTATCTCACAAAGATCTATGACGTCAACCCCTTATGATCTATCAACCTCTTTGGAGAGAGAATGCCTTGATCAAAAGTTGAAGACACACGGATCTAGTGGAACATGAGACTCCCTTAGTATCCTCCCCACCTACAAGGGATCCTTCATTGAGAAGAGTTTCGCTAGAAACCCCCTCTCTCAAGATCCACAAATAGTGTTCATGGGGCCTAATTACTATGTGTAACAAAGATGCTGAAAGCAAACTATGTTCATTTTTATAGCCCAAATGAAGTCTGTGATAGGAAAGCAATAAAAGTCACTCAAGCTAGACACATGAGATGTTCATTTTTAGATCCAAAATTGAAGTCTTATCAGCTGAGAAGATTACCTGAATTCCTTGCAATGCGTTTAGTATATTTTTACTTGTTTTTAGCAATTCTTGCACTTTTTCCAATCAAAACCAGCAGGAGTCAATCAAAAACATAGAATTTCAATTGTTAAGATTAGTTGTTAGTCAAAATCTGAAAACCAAATATGAAAAACTACCTTGAAAAATGAAATGACAGTTGAAATCTGATGCTGAAACTCGTACGATAGCGGGTCTATTACCAGATGACAGTTTGAAACTCGTACGACAGTGGGTATACTCCCAGACGATAGTCCAGAAACTCGTACGACACTAGGTGTTCTGTGAAATGACAGTTGAACTTTCAAATGATAGTGTGTATAGTATGACATGATCCTTGATCTAATAGATTGTCATACAATAGTGGGTACAGTGCAAAATGACTTTTGTCAGAAACTCATACGAAGATTGTATGAATAGAAATTAAAAATCATAGTTTTTCATAGAAATCGAGGAGAAAAAGATAGAAATTGATAGAATTGAATTGGAAACCCATTTTAGGGCCCCATGGTGGGCACCAAAAATGTGTGTGTGAATTTTGTACCTAATCTGTAGACACAACACTTTAGTAAAACATTAGAGGTTAGCAAAAATGAAAATGTGCAAGGAATTGAAAGCTAAACTAACTAGGCGATTTACTACCTTCTAATAGGTGCGAGTATGATGTTCTCAGATTGTTATTGAGATCAGTGACCTTGACAACACCTAAACGAAAGATTTGAATGCAAAATTGATATGAAATATGAATGCAATTAATCTATTTTTTTTTATTTTCTATGCAATGATGTGATGAAAACTGATATGAATCTATGATAATATGAAAAACTGATATGATATGCTAATCTAGAAATGAAATTCTAATATGATATGCTAAAATATGAATGATCTCACAAAGTTGTTTGATTTGCAAAAGAAGCTCCAACTCTTCAGACACCAATTCGCCAGCATAAGTTTGCACAATTATGAGATGATTTGTGAAGAGCTGAACCTTGATTTTATAAAAATCCAGGGCTTTGGAGGTGCATGAATAAAAGCCATAAATCACTCAAATAAACTCAACTTAATTTTTGAGTTATTTTTAAATAAAGGATATTTAACTCACAAAAACATGCAAAAGTAGAGATCAACTCAAAATAGAGTTTAGCTTTAATTGATAATTGATAGTTATCTACTTTTCTTAAATGTGCATGATTTATTATGAATTAATTTAATAATAAAGTGATTTATTTCCAACTTAACTGATTTTGAAAAATAAAACAATTGATTTATGGGTTAATCAATCATTTTTCAAACTTTTATTCAAAAACAATATTATTAAAAATTGACAACTTGCTTTAATTAATTAAATAAGAATTTAATCAATTAATAATAGAAATTTTGATTTATTGTCAAATTTAAATAATAATAATTTAGGAATAAATATAAATTAACTTCAATTAAATAATTAAGTGGCAGAATTAAATCTAATTAATTAAATATTGAGAATATTCAATTAATCAAACTTTAGGATAAATAGAATTTATCGCCAAATAATCATTAAATTAAAGATAATTAGGATAATTAGGAATATTACTAGGAATATTCCCCTATGCAGAATTTATGATAATCAATTAGGATTCGATGATGTTCAGATGTGCCTTTGGTTAGGACTTTGATGTCGATTTCATTTGATTTGAAGATGTAGGAGGTCAATGAACTTATAGCCCATTTTTAGGGTATTACAACAAGTTTATATGGCTTGAAGCAAGTACCTTGGCAATGGTATCTTAAATTTGATAGTTTTATGCATGAGCATGGATATACTAGGTGTCATTCAGACCATTGTGTTTTTTTTAAGAGGTTGGATGATGATAGCTACATTATTTTATGTTTATATGTTTATGATATGCTTGTAGTTGGGTCTAACATGGATCACATTAAGGGATTAAAATAATAGTTAGCACACTCATTTTATATGAAGGATTTGGGGGAAGCAAGACAAATCCTTGGTATGAAAATATGTAGAGAAAGGAAGCACATAAAATTGACTCTATCTCAGGTTGCTTGTATTGAGAAGGTGTTACAATGTTTCTCTATGGATAATGGAAAAGTTGTCAGCACACCTTTTCTTGGTCATTTTAAATTGACTAAGGAGATGTGCCCAAAGACACCAGAAGAGGAGACCAAAATGTCAAAGGTACCTTATGCTTTAGCTATAGGAAGTTTAATGTATGTTATGGTATGTACTCGACCAAACATTGCACATACAGTGGGATTTGTTAGAAAGTATATGAGTCATCCTGGGATTAACCATTGGAATCCTATCAAATGGATTCTCAGATACTTGAGAGGAACATCTAGTAAATGTTACAGTTTGGGGGCTCTACTACTGATTTACAAGGTTATGTTGACTTAGATTTGGCCAGGGATCTTGATACCAGACAAAGTACTATAAGATATGTATTTACTATTGGTGGGACAATAATGAGTTGGATTTATCAATTACAGAAGGTGAAT
This sequence comes from Chamaecyparis obtusa, assembly GCA_027943335.1. Classification (NCBI taxonomy): domain Eukaryota; kingdom Viridiplantae; phylum Streptophyta; class Pinopsida; order Cupressales; family Cupressaceae; genus Chamaecyparis; species Chamaecyparis obtusa. Next base: position 24,544 of record BSBK01007704.1, read on the forward strand.
GCTTTATCCTCTACCAAGGCAGAGTATGTTCCTACTACAGAGGAAGCCAAGGAGATGACATGGCTTCAATTATTCATGGAGGAATTGGGACACCACAGATGCACACTTATTTGTTTACAGATAGCCAGATTTCCATTCATCTTGCCAAGAATTTTTCTCTCCATTCAAAGACCAAACACCTACAGTTGCGGTACCATTTCATTCGGTCAATTTTGGATGATAGATAGTTAAAGCTGGAAAAGATACATACAGATGATAATCCAACATATATGTTTAAAAAGGTAGTACTAAGGGAGAAGTTGAACTCATCTTCAACTTTGGTTGGTCTTTTAGACTGAATAGAATAAAGGAAAAATTCAGTCCAAGGTGGTTCAATCCAGTGGGAGCCTCATGTGGTAGCGGTATTGTTACAGGACCAGTCTCCAAGTGGGAGATTGTTGTTTAGTGTGGATCTTGATCAGTCACCAAGTGGGAAATTTTTGGTCATTGGTGACTGATCAGGGAAGTGACTAATTATAACCCTAAAGTTGCAAAAAGCTTGTATAAAATGGCTTAGGATTAGGGATTTCATTATGTATTTTTTTACTAGCTTCTCGTGGCGGTATTGAGCTGTAAGGGATTGCAGATTGTAATCACTAGATAATAAGATTATTGGACTCCTTGTTGGTGGATGTATCCTAGGGATTGGGTGAACCACCTTAAATCTTTGTGTCTTGTGTTCTCTTCTATGTGGTTTATTATTTTTTGATATTGGTTATATTTGTATGTAATTGTTATTTGTGTCTTGCTAATCCTAACACACACACACACACACACATCTATCTATACATGAGGAGGGAAATGAATAGTCAAGAGAAAAGTGAATAGTCTTTCCAAGTTTAAATTGAGGACTGAAAAAGAAATCCAACAACCACAATGAATACAAATTTAATATATATATTTTTTAATTTTTTGATTTCAATGCATTGGATGTGTTAGTCAACACTCAATAGCTCCTGATTGGTTTGGATCACTCCTAATGACTCCCGAAAGCTCTGGACAATATAGCTATAAAAATCCCCTAGAATGTTTCTATTGGCAGAATGGTCAACGCTCCTCTTGGGGTTTGTGACATGGCTTAACCGCCTCATGTGTCTTCTATAAGTCTAGTGGTTGTATTGGGCATTAACATGTTGATCTTTTGGTGCAACGAAAACTACTACTTGTAACAAGTAGTATCAGAGCTTGGTCACAAGTTCAAATCCCCTCAAGTAATGCTAATGGGGAGATTGTTGGAAAAATGGTCAACACTCCCCTCAGGATTTGTGACATGGCTTAACCACCTCCTGTATCTTCTATAAGTCTAGTGGTTGTATTAGGCATTAACAGGTCAATATTTTGGTGCAATGATAACTACTACTTGTAATAGTATCTGGGTCACTACTCCTGATGACTCTTGAAACCTCTTGATTACTCTTGCCAACTCCTTATGGGTCTTGAAAACTGAATCCAAACATAACGAAATCTGTAAATCAAAACTGTAACTATCCTAATGGCTCCTAATACCTCATAATTACTCATGGTGGCTCCCAATTTCTCTTGATGGTTGATTCCAAACAAAACCAAAACCAAAATTTATTTATGATTATGATAATAATTGCACATACACCCAGGTGCTCATGCATCACTTTGTGGGGGACTCCAACCTTCAAAACATTAGCATACCTAGGGACAAGTCTCCTTGAAAAGGGCATAGTAATAATAGGTGAAGAAGTGCCATAACTACTAAATTCTACCTTAGTAGAAATCCTTGCACTAGAAGTAGCACTAGTGAAAAATCTTGAGCTAGGAACACCTTCAACAATATGTGTAGAAACCCCATAACTATGCTGATGTAGGGGCATTCTAGGGTACTTAGTGAATCTACATGGTGGTGTGTTGTTTAGGTTCTGTGTTACTTGGTTGTAGCTTTAACCGACGCTCTTAGTTATTGAAGGGAGCTTGGTCACTGAAGGAACTCGGTGAAACCTCTAGCGCTCAGTGGAACTTGTGCTCGGTGATGCCTATATTGTTCGATGTTTCTTGGCTTGGTTGGTTGTTTCACTGGTGCTCGGTTGTTTCTCTAGCACTCAGTAGTTCTAGTTTACCGACTGGAGTTCTTGAGGATTTGGTTGGCCGACTTGGTGTATTTATTCTTGGTAGCTTTTGTTGTATTCTCCTATGTAGATCTAGAGGCCGACATGGAGAATTAAATGTTTGTAAGGCTATTTGAGAGCTGAATATTGTTGCATTTAATATTTTTTTGTAATAGGAGCCGACTTGGCTTAGGAGTTAATTATTTCATCCAGCCAACTTGTGGCTGAAGATTAGTATTTAAGGAGTGTTTTGGTAGTTGTTTAGTTAGTCAGGAGAAGGAAGATAGAAGATGAGATATGGATCCTGTGAGATCTTGAAGATTAGATTATTATCTGATAGTTTATAATAGCAGAGCTAGTGGTTTGCATGCTTGGAGACAAGGATATTTCTTGGAGGCTTGCGAGCTCAAGTTTAGATCTACCTTAGTGTTTTCCATCAGTTGCCGATTGTTTCAGAACTGGACTAGCTGAGAGATTGCAGAAATAATTTTGATTGTATTTGGCCCTAACCTGGAAGGCCTTAAAGTTGGGCATGTTAATGAAAATTTAGTTGAAAACATTTTCTTGTTGTGTTATTCTGCATTGTGGTGTTTGGATGCTTGTGGGGACTATCCTTAATTGGATCCTCCTTACCTACCCTGCATCAGGTGGTATCAAAGCTTAAAGATCTTGAGTGTGTAAACTGATCTCCAAGTTGAGGATGTTTACACCATGACCTTGTTGGTGATTTATTGCTTTGGGTTTTCAAAAATCTTGAAGGATGCCTCCAAGAAGATTGGACCCTAGAGTGATTTCAGATCTATATGATGCTATGGAATCGAAGATTATAGAGAAAGTTAAAGTTGATTTCATTCTGAGATGGAATTGATGAAGAATGACATGATCAGTGAGGTCATGAGAGCTATTGCTCATATGCCAAGGAATCTTGGTACTGATTATGGTTATGAGGAAGATGCTAAAGACTTTGAAGCTGTTGGATCTAGTGGTGATGACCAGAGAGATAGATCTGGTGAAGATAGAACTGGTCGATTACATAGATCTGGAGCTCGGTTAAGTACTAGTTACTGAATGGAAGTTTCTACTTTATCTGGTACTTTGAGACCTGAGGAGTTGATTGATTGGATTGGTGAATTAGAAGACTTATTTGAGCTTGAAGAAATTGAAGATCCTCTTCGAGAAAGATTGGCACATACTAAGTTAAAAGGACATGCTTCTCTTTGGTGGAAAGAATTACAAAGAGATAGAGAAGATGAAGGTGAAATGAAGATCAATCGGTGAAGGTTGATGGTGACTAAATTGAAAGCTAAGTTCATACCTACCGACTATGAGCTTGACTTGTTTAAGAAGTTGTAGAATCTGAAGAAAAAATATTTGACTGTGGAAGACTATACCAAGGAGTTCTATAAATTGAGTATTTGGTTTGGACATAGAGAAATTGGTAAAGAAAAGGAAGCTCGGTATGCGAATGGTTTGAGATTCAATATTCAGGATGAGCTTGGTATGCTGAAGATTGATTCAGTTGAAGATGCTTATCAGTATGCTCTGAAGGCAAAAGATAAGTTCAAAAGGAGACAACATACTAATCCCTGAGGGAAGGAAAACATTGATCACTCGATAAAGGATAAACCGATTGCTGAAGATGAATCGAAACCTGTGGAACCAAGGAAGAAGATAGGTAGGGTTATCTTTAAGGGTACTTGTTATAATTGTGGTGAATAAGGACACTATTCTTTTGAGTGTACACAGAAGAATTTTGGTGACCGAAGGACTACTGTAGTAAATGAGAACATTCAAAATGAACCTCAATCTGAGAAATTTCTCGTTCAGAGAACATTGCTCGGTGCAAAGGGGGAACCTTGTTAGAGGAGTAACTTGTTTAGAACTTGGTGCAAGTCTGGAGGTAAACTTTGTGATGTAATTGTTGATAGTGGTAGTACTGATAACCGTGTAGCTGAGGACATGATTCATAAACTTGGTTTGAATAGAATGAAACATCCTCATCCTTATAGGATTAGTTGGTTACAAAATGTTCATGCTCTGGAAGTGAGGGAGCAGTGCTTTGTTGATTTTCAAATTGGCCAGTGTAAGGATCTATCATTGTGTGATATTATGGAGATGAATAGTTGTCATATATTTTTTGATAGACCTTGGCAATATGACTATAGAGCTATGCATGATTGTGTGAAGAATGTGTTAACTATTGAGAAGAATAACATGAAGCTTTCCCTGATGCCTTTTCTAGATACAACACTCGGTAGGAGAAACCTGAGCTTTGGTAGCCGAGATGAGTTGAAGAATTCTGAAAGGATGGATTAGTATGGAGAACAAGTATGTGTTTTATCAAGGAAGGACTTGAAGAGACAAAGGAAACAAAAGTGGAAGAGTTTCCAAGGTGAAGAGTTGAAGGATTTATATGTAAAGAAATAGTTTGAGGTTTATGTGCTGAATCCTAGAAGATGTTCTTCCAGCCTATGAGAACATCTTTTTGAACCTGGGGTGTTTGATGCAGGGGAATTATAGGGTACTTAGTGAATCTACATGGTGGTGTGTTGTTTTGGTTCTGTGTTACTCAGTTGCAACTTTAAATGATGGTCTCAGTTATTGAAGGGAGTTTGGTCATTGAAGGAACTCAGTGAAACCTCTGGCACTTAGTGGAACTTGTGCTCAGTGATGCCTGTGTTGCTTGGTTTTACTTGGCTTGGTCGGTTGTTTCACTGGTGCTCAATTGTTTCTCTGGTGCTCGGTAGTTCCAGTTTACCGACTAGAGTTCTTGAGGATTTGGTTGGTCGACTTGGTGCATTTATTATTGGTATCTTTTTTTGTATTCTCCTATGTAGATCTAGAGGTTGACATGGAGAATTAAATGTTTGTAAGGCTATTTGAGAGCTGACTATTGTTGCATTTAATATTTGTTTGTAATAGGAGCCGACTTGGCTTAGGAGTTAATTATTTCATCTAGCTGACTTGTGGCTGAAGATTAGTATTTAAGGAGTGTTTGGGTAGTTGTTTAGTTAGTCAGGAGAAGGAAGATAGAAGATGAGATCTAGATCCTATGAGATCTTGAATATCAGATTGTTATCTGATAGTTTGTAATAGCAGAGCTAGTGGTTTGCATGCTTGGAGACAAGGAGATAGCTTGGAGTCTTGCGAGCTCAAGTTCAGATCTGCCTTAGTGTTTTCCATTAGTTTTTTATTGTTTTAGAACTAGAATACTGAGAGATTGCGGAAATACTTTTGATTGTATTTGGCCCTAATCTGGAAGGCCTTACAACTGGGCATGTTAATGAAAATTTAGTTGAAAACATTGTCTTGTTGTGTTATTATGCATTGTGGTGTTTGGCTACTTGTGGGGACTATCCTTAATTGGATCCTCCTTACCTGTCCTATGTCACGTGCACACTGTAGGTAGAATAGACAACCCAACCACCAAAGAAGCACCTAGTAGTGATCTAGAGTCTTCATAGACACCTAGTGAGCCCTCATAGGAAGAACCCACAAACCAAAGATTGAAAAATCTAGGTAGTGTCATTTTAGTAGGAGGATTCAAAATCACCGAGGAAGCAAGAAATAAAATAGCCATTGGGGCTATTGAGAGTGGGTAGTAAAGACATTTGTATAACATGGTTGTTTTTTATGAATGCAAAAATATGTTTTGAAGGAACCCAAAACCATTTACAATCAAATTTTGAATGGATATTTGGAACCCAAGAACTAAGAGGTTGTCACAAGAAAAGAATCATGAAACACCAGACAAGCAAAGACATAAGAGCTGACAAGACTATCTAGTGGAAAACTACTGAATCCCACAAACTAAAACTAAGGTTGTAAATAAACAACCAACAAGAGATTAGAAAGACTTCAGCCTGAGCCCAACCCCCCAGAGCCATCAAGATTTTACTTTACTACTACTCTTGTGCGAATGAAGAGTCATATCAAAGGAGGGCTTAAAATACTTAAACTTTTTTCCCCTTGACAGTAATCCAATCCTCTTTAACTTTAGTAGCCACATCCTGCCAAGCCAATAAACATGACACAGGGCCATCATCAACTTGGGAGACAGTGCCAGCATAAAAATTATTTCCCACAATAGGAGAAGCACAACCACTAGGGATGGAGGTATTGACACAAGAAATAACAACCTAGATCACATTCCCATGGACAACTGGGGAGTCCACCGAAGGCATCGATAAAATTTTTTCTACAACAACCCCCCACCCCCATCAGAAACCATAACAGATTGAGAAGAAGTCACAAGATCCTGAGAACCTGTAGCAACCACCTACAGGAAGCTCCTTTGAGTTTCAAATTTCTTCAAGACTGTATAATGGTGAACAAAAGCACCTTCCCACCATGATGAAGATAATTTATTTTTATAGTTTACATTGAGAAGCCACATGACTTGTTTTAAAACATATTCTACACCTGAAGGGAATCCCTTCATAATCGAAAGTTTGAACCCAACTTCCCTTCAAAGAACTGATAATGATTTCAATAGGCAAACCCTTGGACACATCCATGTAGTCAACCAAGATATGAGAAAAGGTGGAGTGATAAATATTAGAAAAATCATTAGTAACCATAATAAAATCCCCCAAAGCTTCTCCCACTTCCTCAAAATGAGATTCCACCCAAAGATGAAGGGGGAGGTAGGCAAGGTGAACCTAGATAGTATTCTTATTAAACTTTTGAGAAGATGGGTTGAAATCTGAATGCGATGACTTTATCATTAACATGAATCTATCCTCCTAGCTAATCACATATAATTTTGTTTTTGTCCTCAACAATGTCAAATTTTGCAATAAAAAGCCCCTAGCCAAAGAGAAGATATGCACTGTACCAAAGAGAAGAGGCTCCCATTGAAGAGAAATCCATTCATGTTGAGGGAGGCTAGGCCAAAAACTATGAAACTGACAAATCACAACATTAGAGGAAAATAAAAAAATAATGTGGTCTATCTTCTCCTCTGTCTTTGCATCCAGATTAATGGAAATACCCTTAGGCCCCATTTGTTTGTAGAATTGGAATTTGAGTCAAAACCTGATTATCTCAAAATCAGGTTTTGAAATTCTAGTTTTGTATATTCGCAAGATAGTTTGGACCATTTGGTTGACCCGGAAGATGACTGAGACAATCTATCTTCTGCGTTTGGTTTCCAATTTCAAAATTGGAATTAGAATTGAGAAATTCCTACTTCTATGTTTGGTTTGCAATTTCAAATTGGAATTGGAATTACATTATCCATTTTCTATGTTTGGTTCTACATTTTGAATTGGAATTAGAATTTGACAAGAAAAAATTTAAGTTTTTTAAAATATTATATAATGTTTTAATTTAATATTTTATTTATTTTGTCTTTCATTATTAACTTTAAAAGAAGGAAATATTATTTCCATCAAAATAGTAGAGAGATCACCCTACCTTCAGAAGCTCATCCCACACACTATCCTTAGCATCCATGCATTGAGTTGCCTCGTTCCAAGTGAAACCACTTGTATTTCTTAGCTCTTTCATCACTCTATATGCAAGCTTCCAGGTTTTCAGCTTATTTTTGAAGTTGTCCTTTGATAGATTGAGGTTCATATCAGCATTGAACCGCCTCTCAATGGTAGTCCACGCTTCTTTTTTGAAGCCTTCGTCACCTTTTCTTCCTAGCTGTACTTGCTTAAGGAGCAAGTCTAGAAACTTGCGTCCCATTTCCTTTGTCCACGTTATCTTCTTTAAGGAAGAAGATATTTGGCTCATGTTACCAATTTCATCCATGCTCATCATTATTTATGTGTATGCCATGTTGTGTATACATATTGTTGTTGATGGTATAAAAATTGACCCATAAAAGACCAATACTTCTAGATAGAAACAAAAGAAAAAGGAAACCATCATGTATATCAAAGTATCTTCATACATCAGTTTACTCAAATAAAACACATTGACCCATAAAAGTCCAATACTTCCAGATAGAAATAGAATAAAAAGGAAACCATCATGTATATCAAAGTATCTTCATACTTCAGTTTACTCAAATAAAACACATTGACCAATAAAATTCCAATACTTCTAGATAGAAATAGAAGACAAAGGAAACCATCATGTATATCAAAGTATCTTCATACATCAATTTAATCAAATAAAACACATTGACCCATAAAATTCCAATACTTTCATATAGAAATAGAAGAAAAAGGAAACCATCATGTATATCAAAGTATCTTCATACATCAGTTTACTCAAATAAAACACATTGACCAATACAACTCCAATACTTGCAGAGAAAAACATAAGAAAAAGGAAATCATCATGTATATCAAAGTATCTTCATACATCAGTTTACTCAAATAAAACACATTGACCCATACAAGTCCAATACTTGCAGAGAAAAACATAAGAAAAAGGAAACCATCATGTAGTCTTGACCCATAAAAGAACAACTATTCTCAGGATCTGTACTCTTCCCACATTCTACTTGCTATATCATATCAGAACTATACCCATTGGTCTCTATCATGTTGAGACAACCCATATGTCTCCAGCATTGGTACATCTATCCCATCATAATCATCTTCCTCTTCGGTGCCAATTTATGATGGAATGTTGTCCTCTAATGTAATGTCGTTGTATAGTATGCAACATGCTAATACAATATGGGCTTGTGTCATGATAGAATAAGACATGGCATGCCTTAGGATTGGAAAATGTTGCTTGAGAATACCAAATGTACGCTCTACTGAGTTTCTAAGAGAGGAGTGTCGATGGTTGAACAACTCTTGTCGAGAGTTTATTGGATTCTCTCTTGAAAAATCCTTCATGTGGTAGGATGTACACCAATAAGGAGCAAGAAATCTAGGTGCATTGGGATATCCAACATCCACTAGAAAATATTTTCCTACATAAATAAAGTATATTATTAAAACTTGAAACATTGATTGTACCCTTGAGTATATTAAACTATGATTTGGCTCACCAGGGGGAACAACAAGAGGATCTACTCTTGACAGAGCTGAAGCTAGAACACGACTATTCGTAGCAGACCCTTCCCAACCAGCAAGGTAGTACTGAAACTTATGATCGAAGGAACACACACCCATAACATTTTGTGACAAGTTGCCTTTTCTATCATGATATTTACCTTGCATGTCGACATCGATGGTGACTAGTATATGGGTTCCATCGATAGCTCCAACACAATCCTATATGATATGATACAATCATCAATTCTACGGTCAACCAATAATATGATAAGGATAAAAATCCATACAAGAAATTTGTAACAACACAAGAATTACCTTGAAGAATGGATCAAAACATTAGTTCCCACTAATTTCAGGAGGAGTGTTTGGAATAGGTGGTAAAAAGAAATCCTTGTGGAGTCCTAAGATAGCCCTCAACACCTTGTGGAAGTATCGACTGATTGTCTCTCCTAAGTGCCCAAAGTTGTGGGTAATCTTGTGGTTCCTCAGATTGTGGCCAACGGTGTGGAGGAACATCACAAGTTGTTCTTCTAATGTCAAGTGTATCATATCTATCAAGGTTACTTTCAACCTTAGGATAGTAGCTAGATGAAAGAAGGCTCCCCTACTCATACGAATCTGATCATGACAATCCACATCATTGGAATGAATAACCATTCTATAAAAATAATTTCCTTTTCTTTTTCATTTACCCATTTGTGCACTGCCTTCTCGGGCCACCACTACTATGGCTATGGCAACACAAGCAATAAGAGATGTGATAAGATGAGAATATGTGGTTTCCATAGCTACCCATCCTAGAACGTCAATATTCTTAATAGGATCCATCAATGGCCTGAAATGTGGACAAACACAACAATTTGAGTGAGGAGATATTGGTAGCATGCTGTTGATGTTCTATTTTTCTAACTCTTTTTATGAAATTGAAAGTATTCTACAAATAAAAGTGGTTTTAAGACATTTTAGAATCAATTTTCAACCTGTGATTCATCATATAAGAAATGTATCAAGATAGGAAGCAAACTGTTTGACAAAATAATCTAGAATAAAATTGGGCAAAATTTTATTTCAGAAAGAAACCCAAGGGCTCCATTGTGTGCCAAGTAATCCATGCTATGTACACAATGTAAAGAAAAAATGGATGAACTATCAAACCCACAATCTATCTCTATAAATAAGTTGTGTCAGATTCAATAACAACAGAAAATTTTTAGCTATCAAACCCACCATCTATCCCTGGCACCTAGTAGGTGACAATATGATGTCTATTTTTTTTAGTACGGAGATACATTTATTTCTTTTTAAAGGGTCTTTCCCTTCTTTTGGCCAAAGATTATACACTTTTCTAAAGAAGTTTGCATATATTTGATAATATTTAGTCACTATTGGGGGTTTCATGTATAGATCTAGAGAAGTGAATGATTGTTGTTATGAAACTTAGTTGCACTCCTTCACATGAACAAGAAAATGAGAACTATGTAATCAAACATCCCAATCCATGCTTTATGTAATCACATGTCCAACATCCAAGTTATTCTCAATCCAACCTCTAAGAAATAAATCTATGGTTCTAACAATCAACCTTAACAAATACTAATGGGCTTGCATTGATAGAAGAAGATTGCATGAAGCATCCAGGTAGTATTACGTAAGCCATGTGCCTCAAAATCACAATCTCTCTATCCCATGAATCCAAAATTAAATATTTTATGTTGATTAAATTCAATATCTCAGTATGACTTACTTCAAATATTTTTCATCATAACAGCTATGTGTTTTTGGATCTACATACAATAACAAAAATATAAGACTACCACATACTCCTTCAAATAAGAACCATAGTCATAACAACTATGTGCTTTTGGATCTACATACAATAACAACAATATAAGGAAGAAATTTCTAGAAGATAAATATTTAAAAGCAAAGTTAAATGGAAGAACTCTGAAATGATTGTTCTAAGTCCTTCCATTCAAACAGTCCACTATATTGCACTAGAGACCTGCATCTCCTTGATAGAAGAAATCATGAATTGAGCTACAGATGAGTCATGAATATCTCTTTACATCGAAGATATCTAGAATTGCTACAGATGAATGCAGAGACATCTAATTATTACGACTATGATCAAATAAATCACATGTAAATTTATTTGAAGGAGTATGTGGTAGTCTTATATTGCTGTTATTGTATGTAGATCCAAAAACACATAGCTGTTATGATGACAAATATTTGAAGTAAGTCATACTGAGATATTGAATTTAATCTACATACATTAACAACAATATAAGGAAGAAATTTCTAGAAGAGAAATATTTAAAAGCAAAGCTAAATGGAAGAACTCTGAAATGATTGTTCTAAGTCCTTCCATTCAAATAGTCCACTGTATTGCACTAGAGACCTGCATCTCCTTGATAGAAGAAATCAAGAATTGAGCTATAGATGAGTCATGAATATCTCTTTAGATCGAAGATATTTGGAATTGCTACAGATGAATGTAGAGACATCTAATTATCACGACAATGATCAAATAAATCACATGTAAAGTTATTTGAAGGAGTATGTGGTAGTCTTATATTGCTATTATTGTATGTAGATCCAAAAACACATAGTTTTTATGATGACAAATATTTGAAGTAAGTCATACTGAGATATTGAATTTAATCTACATACAATAACAACAATATAAGGAAGAAATTTCTAGAAGAGAAATATTTAAAAGCAAAGCTAAATGGAAGAACTCTGAAATGATTTTTCTAAGTCCTTCGATTAAAACAATCCACTGTATTGCACTAGAGACTTGTATCTCCTTGATAGAAGAAATCAGGAATTGAGCTACAGATGAGTCATGAATATCTCTTTACATTGAAGATATCTGGAATTGCTACATATGAATGCAGAGACATCTAATTATCATGACTATGATCAAATAAATCACATGCAAATTTATTTGAAGGAGTATGTGGTAGTCTTATATTTCTATTATTGTATGTAGATCCAAAAACACATAGTTGTTATGATGAAAAATATTTGAAGTAATTCATACTGAGATATTGAATTTAATCTACATACAATAACAACAATATAAGGAAGAAATTTCTAGAAGAGAAATATTTAAAAGAAAAGCTAAATGGAAGAACTCTAAAATGATTGTTCTAAGTCCTTCCATTCAAACAATCCATTGTATTGCACTAGAGACCTACATCACCTTGATAGAAGAAATCAAGAATTGAGCTATAGATGAGTCATGAATATCTCTTTACATTGAAGATATCTAGAATTGCTACAAATGAATGCAGAGACATCTAATGATCACGACTATGATCAAATAAATCACATGTAAAGTTATTTGAAGGAGTATGTGGTAGTCTTATATTGCTGTTATTGTATGTAGATCCAAAAACACATAGTTGTTATGATGACAAATATTTGAAGTAAGTCATACTAAGATATTGAATTTAATCTACATACAATAACAACAATATAAGGAAGAAATTTCTAGAAGAGATATATTTGAAAGAAAAGCTAAATGGAAGAACTCTGAAATGATTGTTCTAAGTCCTTCCATTCAAAAAATCTACTGTACTGCACTAGAGACCTGCATCTCCTTGATATAAGAAAACCTTCAAAGAAAAATGAATCAAGCGATAGAATTGAAATAACACCCATACCATTGTAAAAGAAAGCACATGGGTAGAAAAAGAAATGTAGCTTGAATCCACAGGTAGAATTGAAACAAGACAGATGAATATCTATATCATCATACATGAATGCACATTGGCAGCAAAAGCAAGGCCGCTGAATTATAGAAAATAAACAGTGTTGTAAAATCTGGTGGCAATTGCTCTTTTCCTAAACTGCAAGAGAGGAGCCTACAAATTGATTAAGCTCTTCCAAGAAACTAGATTCTCCCAAATTCAACCATACCCAATTAGGCCAATGCAACAAATCCAATGACAAATGGCAAACGGGAGCCCAAATAAGAAGCACGACAAAAAGAATTCTGACCATCCAATTTGGAGAATGGACTAAACTACGAAAATCATTTACCAAGAAAACCCACAAAGAAAACCACACCCACCCACATTCAACTCAAAATCATTCAATGTCTCATTATCTGTGAAAAACACCAAGAATGCGTACATGAAAATCAAAATTAACCAGTCTCTCAAAATTTGTGAAACAGTGCAACCAGTAATAGCCACATGAAGATCGTACCATAAAATAGATTGTCTGATGGTATCAACAACATACTAGCCCCACAATCAGAGACCGTGAAGGGGTATAGTACATATCGATGTGGACAATTATCTTGTTTTACATCTCAAGTCAAAGCCTTCTATGATTGTGACCTAAGAATAGATTCCTCATCGTAGAAATATAGCAAACTAAGTAACTTTTAATAGATAAAATGAGTTACAGGGTATTCATGAAGATCTTGGAAAACCCTAGAAATAAAAGAGGAAGCACCCATACCTGTTGCAGGAAAATGAAAATGCAGAAAACCCCTTTGAAGACCCTTCGAAAACCTTGCAAAGCTGAGGCAAACGAAAATGAAAATGCAGACGCGGTAAAATGTGGATACGAAAAATGCAGTCTGAAACCCCAAAATGGATTCCAAGAAGACCACGGACTCGATGAAAAATTAAAATGGGATTCATAAAATTCCAAAACTAGATTATAATTTTGAATTCCACCTCTTGGGTGGGAAGATGGTGCCGTCCATTTTGGTGGTATATTCAAGTTTTGATGGTATAACCCGATTTTCAAAATTAGCATTCCAAACAGTGGATTCAGGTCAAAACTTAATTATCCACTTCCAATTCTAGCCATCTTCCTGCAAACAAACGGGGACTTAGTAACTAGAATAACCCCAACTTCAATAGATCTCATTGACCCCTAGTAACCTTTCCACCATTCGCAACAACAACCGTAGATTGAGAACCACCCTGAGCAACAAAACCATGAATAGTAGACACACTTGGCCTACCAACCTCAACACCACCAATAGAAACCCTAGTGGCAGTCAAAGAAGGTAGGCCATAGGTAGATGGGGCAAAAGGTAGGACAGGAAGCCTACCACCCACTACACAACACCCCCCGCCCACATAGGCACCATTAGAATGGGATCCCACGACCAGAGGAACCAACAACGAAGGCACAGACACAAATATTGGGAGAAAAGACAACGTAGAGGAAGGAGCGACAATGAAGATCATAACAAAAACACGAGAGGTAGCCACTAGAGAAGCAAACCCCAATGCCACCAAAGGTGTATAAGAAAGATTCCCCAAGGAAGAAGAAGCAGACATAGACACTTGACAAGCAGTGCCAGTAGAGCCTCTTCCAACATGCAGAGGGGACGATTCACAAGAGCCATTGGAACGGACCCTAGTGTTGGGAGCGGCGGGAGGAACCATTCAAAAATTCATTTGTTAGGTTGCTTTGTATAGCATGGTTATTTTTTTATATTTGAATATTAACATATTTTCTTGTACATAAATTACACACATCTCAATTGTAATTAAGTGAAACTCAAGATTTTATAAAATGCCAAAATATTTTATCTTCACATCTACCTAACTTGGATAAAATAAAATAATAATTAAAAAAGTTGTGAAGAGAAAGAGAATATAATTGTAATATAGAATGGCGTGATAACTTATTTTTGAAATCACACAATATTATAAATTAAAAGATAAAATTGTAATTAAAGATCAAATTAAATTGCATTGCATTTCAAAAATTGCTTTAGGAAATTTAATTTTAAAACCTAACAAAATTAGTATCCATGTCATTAAAAATAAGTAATAAAAATTACCATTTTGTTAGTAAATGAATTTGTCTCTTTTTCAAATTTATTTCTATACTCTATAACCCAACAAGAAACATCAACTCTTTACTAACAACTAGATTAAACATGAAATATTTAACCCTCTGAATTATGGTATAGCTCCCAGTAAAATTTGCAATGAATTTTTATGAAAAAGAATAATGCATTTCTGCAATCATCAAACTTTTGACTAGAAAGTTGATAAGACATAAACAGTAACTTTCATCAATATGACATAATTATTGGCAATTGGAAGCAACTAAAAGATCTGAAGCTCACAGACTTCAATAAGAAAACACTACACTAATCTAAGGCACAACTTTAACTAGAATTCAAAGAAAAATAAAGACATTCAACCAAGAAATTCTGCTCAATATAAGATATCCCAACAGAGATCCACCCACAAATATAAACCAATAGATTTATATCAATAAGTCTTTTTCATTCACTGATTCAAAAACCTTAATTCAAGTTTTTCAACAAACTATTAAACTTAAACTGTTCTACTATTAAGCAAATAAACTACTAACATCCCCTTCAATAGTTTTTTCCTAGTTTTATATAGCCATTGGTTACAATTTATCAAAAATAATAATGTTTATAAAAAATCCCATAGTTTCAGCTCAGAACTGCTTAAGAGAACCAAAATATGCTAAAAGTGGAAAATACTAGAAAACTGAAAAACAACGACCCAAAATAAGTGGAGTATGATCGTTGGTCGTGGCTGAGTTGGATGCCTTTGGTTCAATTTTGATAAGATCTAGATGCACATGCCTCCCTCCACTCTTCATGAGCAAGTGATGTGTTGATGGTTGTGGCATGATATGGTAGGCTGATGAGAGTGATTCTCTGTCTGAGAACTTTCTTATCTTTGCATATCTGACTCAACCTTGATCTATGAGACTCCAGGTGATCTACAAAAATGACTAACATAGCCTTAGTATTAGCTATAGAAGTTAGATCTTCAGTTGTAAGCTCTTTACTATCTCTGATCACTGCTACACCTGCTTCAAATTCTTGAGTCATTTTCACTACCTTTTTAATATCTTGGGTTCCCTCATCCATTAGAATGATATTTAGGCACTTAAGGTATTTTTGCATTGTATCTATTAGACCTTTAAGGTCATTAAGCAAGCGGGTCGTTCCTTCACACCTATCTTTAATGATTGAATTTTTCCATTCAATACTTTTCACAGAGACATAAAGAACTTCCTCATCTAGGCTAGGAATTAGTTTTTCCATAAGGAACTTGGGCACTCCATAATGGTCAATTTCTGACAACTGATCAGCTATACCCATCCATTTCTTCCTCTCCTTTCTCCATTCAGTTAATTCAATTAACATCTCTAAGATGGTTTTAGTCACAACCCCATGAGTTTCAATTAGCTGAGTAATATAATCACTTCCCTGTTGAATCATCCTTGCAACCAATTTATTGAAAACCTCCACTACTAGTTTATTCCTTTAAATTTGGTCCAGGTTTTGCGGACTTCTGGTGAGCGAGGATCAAATGTATGAGGTACTTGGGTTAGTGGAAGCGGACTAGGCTCTTGAACTACCTAGATGAATTCTGCTAGCCTCTGTATGGTAGCCTTCAACTCCTTCTTGTCTCTTTCATCTTTGAAAGTCCTGTGCAATATTTTCCATGTGGACGATTCAATATGCTTTGCATCTGTTGCCCTTCTTGTAACTCCCAAGTCTATCTTCTCAATAATAAAATCTTCAGTAGAGGCTTCAGAAGCACTTTTATCATATGTTGGTAATGCGTGTTCTGTTGTCCGTCACCCAATTTTTTCATCAACCTCTATCATTGACTCCATCCTGTTTCTTTTAGGTTTGAAAGTAGCTCCCAGGCATTTACTGACCATGTCTTCGACTGACAGAGTTATTGGTAGAACATTCCATTTCTTACTGATGGAGCTCTCTAGCTAGCAAAGAGTGGGAGGAGGAGTTTGAAAGGTATCACTCACCACAACTATTGAGGGATTTCTAGAATCCAGTTGATTTCCCTTTGGAGTTGATGTATCTTCACCCAGGTTATCTGGATCAGCCTGCTCTAACATATGAGTATACATTAGATCAAGATCATTCACCTCCTTGTCGTCAATCAACTTATCACTTTCCTTACTTGCTTTGTTTCTGGAGGTTCTTATTACTAGTGAAGAGTGAGGAGAGGCTTGTTTCACAGGGATAGCTTTAGAATTTCTCTTATTTTTAGCTTTGGTTATACCTACAAGAGAAGCATTTTTGTTAGCAAAATCAACATGCTTGGTTATTGAATCATTGTGTGTTTTACTCCTTGTATTGTGTCTCCTTGGAGGGGTAGGCTTCTTTCTCTTGACCCATTTCTTAGTTCTTTTAATCACACTGAGGGTCTTGATTATTATGCTCTCCCTCTCATAAATACTCCAGTCTATTTCAGGTAGTGGCATACCCCTAACTCTAGCTTCAAACTGATCATCAATTACCTCTACATCATTGTCCTCATCTACAGCTATGATATCAATCTAAATATTTAGGGTAACAATTTGTCCTAAGGTAAACCTTGACAAGGTTCTTCTTCTTACTTCAAAATCATTAGCACATCCCTCCCAATAATCCTCTATTTGGAGAATATGTTGAAACTCGAAAGGTAAATTAAAATGTTGAGAAGCATATCCTCTACTATCAAATTCCTTTCTGAGTTCAAATGTCTTTAGATTAATCTTCCTTAATTCATGCTCTAGATTTAGGGCATCTAAAGAGGTTTTATAGTTATAATACCCTAACTCAACTGGAAAAATGGACTTAGCTCTACCCTTCCTTTCCTTAACTCCTTTATGAACATATGCCAGTTGATGAGCCACTTTTGCAATAATCAAGCTATCAAAAGCATATCTGGGTACCTTGAATGGTTCCCCTTCAAAACCACCAATTCTGAGATATGTGAACCTTTGAAGTGGATGAAGAAACTTCCATAAGTATTGACAAAGGTTATAGCTTCTTTAGACATTCTCTGCTCAGTATTCCCTTGAAGTTCATAGGTTAACCTCCCAAAGAACACCCCATTCAATTTTGGAAAGTTGTCAACATGATATTCCTTCTGCAAGTGAGGGTAGTAATCATAGACTTTCATATTTGGGAGGGGTTGCTCATGGAATAGACCTTTCCACTCTCTGGTATAGGCCAGGATATAAAAAAATAAGAAGACATGTGAAATCTATTGCAAGCAGGGAATTTTGCTAACTGATGATTGAGTTCATCGGCAATGGTTTCGGCCTAGTCAATATATTTTTCCCATCCAAGAGTGACATGGATATAGAAATACATCCAGTCATGCCAATAATATGCATGCTAGTTTCCTTTTACTCTATTGAGAAAAGTAACCAGTTCAACTACCTCAGGCTTGAAATGATCTACGGTGAGCAATTTTGGGAGCCTGGAACCTCCTTTTTGGGCTTTTAGCAACCAGTACTGAGCTATCTCATTCTTGTAGATTTGTCTCTTGGTGGAAAAAAAATGACTGGGATTGGGGAATATTCCACCCTTTGTATGGGTCTCTTTTAGGGATTCCTATTGGCTTCGGGATGACATCTCTATTTATATATACCAGCGGACTCCCATCAACCTTTTTAATACACTTATTCTCAAAACTATATCTTCTTGCACACTCAAGAACTAGCTCTCGATAGGGGGCCACTATAGGGAAAGTGGCTGCATCAGTCAAACTACTTTGAATAGCTTTTTCTAGCATGGAACTTGGGATGGGCTCTTTGACTCAGCTTATAATTTCCTCTAAGGCTCCAGTTTTGATCAGGGTATCTTCGCAATCGGGTAGAGAGAAAATTAAAGGAGAAGTATTTCCAAAATTTGGGACTCGGTTCTTCATTTTGACTCACAAACTAGGAATGAACAAGGAGACACATTAGCCTTAAAGGAGTTTGAATTTGACAAAGTAACGAGCTTTAACTGAAACAAGGAGGCCAAAAGAGAGACTCACCTGCTTTCTTATGGGATGCACTAAGCTCTGAGAGGAGGGAAAGATACCTTCTTCCATGCCAATCACCCGAGATATCTCTTCCACTATGAACAAAAATGGATAGGCTCTTCAATTTATTATAAAATAGTTCACAAATCATGGGAGATTCACAATAAATGGTGAATAATGTCTCATGAGGTTCAACTAATGATCACAGGGAACTCGCACCACTTTAAACATTGATTATTGTACTTTCCCAAGAGTGAAGTGACACTTAAGTGTCATTTCTATTAATTATGATATCCATGCCATGTGCGGATCTCATAATCAACTGCTAGCTATCCTTTACGTCAAATCACCACTTTCACTTTTGCAAATTACAAACACATGTTGAACCTCGAACCTTGAATTATGAGAGTTCACGGTTGAAGTTCAACAAGAAGGTAGAAGGACTACCCTTTGGCATGATTTAATTAAATAAAGAAAAAACAAATAGCGACAAGGAAGATTGACAAACAAAAAGAAAAGCTGCTTGCAAAAGGATAACATCCGTTGAACTTTGAATCTTGAACCACGAGAGTTCAAAGTTCATAGTTCATTGGAAAAGTGTGCACTGCAAAGGCAACATGTCGCTAAGCTTGCAATCAAAGAAGGATAATCATACCAAAGGATGTTATTGAACCTTTAATCTTGAACTATGAGAGTTCAAGGTTCAAGTTGAACCGACAAGGTGTATATGTAAGGAAATGAAACTTCAAGTGAAACACACCTTTAAAGATTATGGGGTGATTTTGGGAAAAT
The DNA here is from genome assembly GCA_027943335.1 of Chamaecyparis obtusa. NCBI lineage: Eukaryota > Viridiplantae > Streptophyta > Pinopsida > Cupressales > Cupressaceae > Chamaecyparis > Chamaecyparis obtusa. The sequence continues at coordinate 44,215 of BSBK01007704.1, forward strand.
TAGAGCCTGAGAGAATTAAACAAAAATCTAGTGATAACATTGGCTCCGACTGGGGATGAGACCTCTTGAGGGTGAAGGATGAACCTATAGCTTTGGTTTCACAGACCAAGAAAAACTTAGAAAAGAAAGGGAAAGACAACAAGAAAAAAGGACAACATAGAAAACAACACAAAAAAAAGATATGTACAGAAAATAGGACTAACCTATTCAAAGCTTATACAACTTGAGGTCTTGACCATTAAAGGTCAAGGGTAAAACAATACCGTCCAAATGCTCCAGTTTGAAGGAATTACCTCTCAATTCTTTGTTGATGATGAATGGGCCCTTCCAAAGTGATTCAAATTTTCCATGGGCACCCTTAGGTTCCCGTCTTTTGTCCCATAACAATAATTGATCACCCTCCATAAAATTCCTAGGTTTGGCCTTTTGATCAAAAATTTTCTTGACTTGAGCCTGGTGTGTGGCTATTTGACTTACCATTTCTTCTCTTTCTTCCTATATTTTATTGGGATACAAAATTTGTTTCTCAAGGGCATCTTGGTAAACTTGGTCTTCAATTGTTTTTTTGGAGTTTCACCATAGCTAGCTCCAGAGGTAGTGAAGTTGAGCTTCAACACCATAAACAATTCAAAGGGTGACATGCCAATTGATCTTTTTGGAGAAGTTCGATCAGCCCAAAGAGCTTCAAATAGTTTCTTATGCCAATCCTTAGCATTGTCACATACTAGCTTCCTCATTATCTTGATCAATTTTTTATTACTTGATTCCGCTTGTCCATTTCCCTATGGATAATAGTCAGATGCATGGGATAGGTAGATGTCATGATCATACCAAAATAATTTCAACTCATGAGAAGATAAATTTGTAGCATTGTCTGTGACCAACTTGGTAGGAACTCCAAACCTGACCAGAATGTAATTCTTTATAAACTCACACACCACCTTAGATGTGGTCTTCTTAACTAGGACCGCCTCTACCCATTTCATGAAATAGTTCATTCTAGTGAGAATGTGGGTGTGTCTAGCACTAGAAGGAGGGTTGATTGGTTTGATGAAGTCAAGCCCCCATTGCTCGAAAGGTTCTTCTATGATCACTGGCCTCAAAGGGAGATCTACTAACTTTGGCTTTCCATCAAACAACTTATTTTTTTCACAATTTGCAACCCACTTATAAGCATTGCCAAACATTCCTGGCCAGTAATAACAATTCCTAAGAATTTTAAAAGCAGTTACTATGGAAGAGAAGTGACCACCACATGCCTCATTATGAAACTTCCTGAGTAATTTTTCTTGATGTTCTTTGTCAACACACCTCAAGAAAGCTCCATCCAAACCCTTTTTATATAGTATGTCATCAACAATAACATACTTCATGACCTTTAACATGAGATTTCTTCTTTCTTTTGGGCTTAGATGAGGGGGACAGTCTCCATAAGTAAGGTAAAATGTCACATCTGAAAACCAAGAATCACGTAGACTGACAAAAAGAACTGAGGGCATACTGCTATCAGGATCCTACTCAGACATAAGTTTACATAATCCTTGACCCTGAACCAACTTGGTAGGATGAATTTCTTGGTCAAATTATTGAATCTTGGAGATCCACGTTGCTTAGTTGTTCATCCCTATCTCTTGTTGAGTTAGGACGTCTTTGACAGCGGAGGTGGGGACAAAACAAATTGAGTGAGAGTGTAGAATGTAGAATCTGAAGGCCTTCACTACTTTTATCACTGCATATGCTTGCTTTTCGACCAATGGATAGTTTAAATCATGCTTTTTGAGAGGAATACTCATGAAAGAAATGGGCACTTCTTTGTCTTTGTCATTCCTCTACAACAATAATATTCCAAACACTGTATGTTCTAAGGCATAATAGTGTATTATGAAGTCCTTGTAATCTAGATTTATTAAAGTGGGAGCATCTACTATAGCTTTCTTGATGTCATCAAATGCTTTGACAACCTCTGTGCTCCATTTAAATAGGTTCTTCTCACTCAAGAGGCTCACCATATGCTTAGTTGTTTCAACAAAGTAAGGAACAAACCTTCTGAGGAAATTGGTTTTCCCAAAGAAAGACTTAACACCAGTCCTATTCGAAGGTAAACCAAGCTGCTGGATTGCTTTAACTCTTTTTGGATCAATCTTGATCCCTTGTTTTGACATGATGTGGCCCAATAATTTACCCTCCGTGACTGCAAAGATGAACTTTTTTGGATTTAATGAAATGCCATTTTCCCTGCATCTCTGTAGAACTGATCTTAAATCCCTTAGATGGTTTCTACGCCTCTTGGAAAAAATAGTTAGATCATCAAGATAAACAAATATTACCTTATTAAGAAGATGGCTAAAAGAAGAATTCATTTCACATTGGAAAGTGGCACCTGCATTAATCAAGCCAAAAGGCATTCTGTTATAAGCATATGTGCCCCACAGGGTAGTAAAAGTTGTTTTATGTTGATCCTGGTCAGCCACCTTGATCTGGTTGTAACTAGAGAAACCATCTAGCATTGACATCATCTCTGACCCTACCATAATCTGTAAAATATGGTCCGTAATAGGGAGTCCATAGTTATCCTTTAGGCTACACTAGTTCAAGTTCCTGAAATCTATGTAGATTCTTATCTCGCCATTTTTCTTTCTGACATGAAATATATTCACAATCCAAGTAGAATGATGAATAAGATAAATGATATGGGCCTGTAGCATTTTTTTCTACCTCTTTCTGAATTGCCTCAGAAACTTTTGGGTTATAGTTTCTTAATTTCTGCCTAAAAGGTGAAGTACCCGGCTTGAGAGGAATCTAGTGCTAGAATTTTCCTCCTTTGAAGTTTTTAAAATCATGGTAGGACCAAGCGAAGGTATCGCGATATTCCTAAATAAAATTGACAAATCTTTGCTTCTCATCTAAAGTGCAACATTTGCCCAGGTTTATAGATCTAGGTTCTTCTTCCTCCCCTATGTTTACCTTCTCATAGTCACCTTGATTTGTGTCTTCTTGAGGTGGTGGAGGAGATTTCAATGAATCATATCTGTCAAATTGGCTCTCACGAGAGATGAGCCCTTTAGGAATACAATTCCCTTTTAATTGAAAGATCCCTTCATCCATTACACCATCTGGGAAAAACTCATCACAAGTCGATGAAGATCCTTGAAAGAAGGTAGTACTAAAAACTTCTACCAACTACAAGAATTTATCAATTTATTTATCATCTTGAAAGACCTACCAATGCTCAGCATTATCTACAACTTTTGGTCTGTACACCATTTCAATTTTGTAGGAACTTTTCTTAAAATCTGAATGTGGCAATAGTAGGGAAGAAGAAATTGCTAGGGAATCAACTCTGCTATTCAGTTCTCTGGGAACAACTTCTATGGAGAAAGCTTCAAACTCTTAAATCTCATCCCAAACATGATTTCTATAGTGTTTGAGTCTTTCATTTTTTGCTGAATACATTCCTCTTACTTGTCTCACAACAAGTTTTGCATCTCCTCTAGCTCAGAGTACCTTGATACCCATTTTCTTTGCCTCTTCAATACCAAGGAAAAGAGACTCATATTTGGTAGTGTTGCTCGTATTACCAAAATCTAGCTTAAAAGCCCATGGGAAAAGGTCTCCTTCTGGTGATATCAATACAACCTCTACTCCAGAAACAATAGAGGCACAACTGCCATCAAACTCCAAAGTCCAAAGGCCATTAGACTTATCAATTATCACTTCTTCATTCATGTCTGGTGTGGATGAGATCTTATAATTTTCAAACTCAGATTCCTGGTAGAGTATCTAAGACTTGGGATCTTCAGATGGGAATACCGTGTATTTTGATTTTCCCTCTAGTTGTAGGACAACCCTTTTATCTCCCACTGGAATAATTTCTTGAGATCAGTCAAGTATGATCTCTCCTCCAAGATCCTAACAGAAATTCCTACTTAGAAGCATACCATAGCTTGCTGGAATATCAGCTACAAGTATAGTTAGTTTAATCTTTTTACTAGGGTATGCTGCAAGGGCTACTTGGGCATCCTTGATTTGTCCAACTAAGGGGAATTGCTTTGCATCTAGGGCATAGCATTGACCAAAGGTTGCAGTGAGGGGAAGATCCAGAGCTTTGGCTATTGAAGCAGACATGATATTATCAAATGCCCCTGAATCTATAACGCAATTATTCAACTTAAAGCCATGAATAAACAAGGACAAATAAAAAGGCTCTGGTTTTAATCCTACAAGAGGACTCTTTTCTTGTGGAGGACTCTTATCTTTGGTAGCTTGGGTTTCTACAGTAGCTTGTTTTGAGAAAGCAACATTAGTAGTTTCATTAGTAGTTTTATCTGCAGGAGGTTGACATGATTTAACATGTTTGACAAGTCTTTCCAACTCTTTTGGATTCATTCTAAGATATTTAGTAGGGGAAACTTGAATCTTAGAACTTTCACAAAAATCAATGATATCAAAAGAAATACCAAGATTGTTTTTCTTCAATAATTCATCTTCTTTAGAAAAAGAGCTTTTAAAGGTTGATGATTTTTGCAAAAAGTCTTTACCTTTGTCCCATCATTGTGATGTTGATGGTGTGTCATTAGCTTGAGAATTGCGGTAACTTCTGGTTAGCACAGTACATACAGGGTCCTTTGAAGTTGTCAGAATACTTCCTCCTCGCTCAAAGTCAGACTCATATTATATGTAATAATTTTTAGAGCTGCCAGGTAACTGAGGACTCGCTACATCACCAAGTGATTCTTCTATCAATTATCAATTCACATGCATCTGCATTGATCAGATCATCTCTAGACAAGAGGTACCATCATGATCGTCTATAAGATGGAAGGTACACATATTAGCTCTTCTGGGAGGAGCTTCCAGTAAGTTCTTATAAGATGGGGGATAATTTTGAGATCTGTGACTAGGTCTAGCTTGTTCAGGCATTCCTTTGGGAATATCTCGATACAAAGAAGGAGGATTGGTATTTATTTTAGGAAGTTTACTCTTGAGGGTAATTGCATCATTAACTAATCTTTGCAGCATAGGATCAGAAGAGGATGCATTTTGTGTGTTGGATACTTGGACATCTTTCCTCCACTTCTTGGTGGTGATCAAATCATCTTCTAGCTCAGTGGCTTGGCTCTGAGAAGTTGCCAAGTCTACAAGCCTATTTCTTCTAAGATGAAAACTGATGTTCGGGGGCATAGAATTTACAAAGAAACATTTCTGGTTTTCAGGGGTGGGCCTTTTCCTAGCAAGAATCCTATGAATGACTTTGTTATACCGGGCTACATAATCTCTCATAGGCTCATGTATCTCCTTTTTCATCTGTATAAGTTGTGCTAATAGAGAATGCTCATCATCTACACTTTTGAAATGACCATCAAATGTGGTTTTCATGGAATTCCAATCAGTTATGGATCTTGCAGGAAGATGCCCAAACCACTCCATTACTTCTTCTATGAGGGTTTGAACAAAGAGTCTAACTATTACATCTTCAATTTTCACCCCTAAAATGCTAATGGCTACATTAAAAGAATTGAAATGCTCTTCTACAACTACTTTTCCATCCTCGGAGAACCTTGGAAGAACATCTTTGGCTCCTTTAGGAAGAGCATGATGAGCGGTTAGAACTAAAGGGCCTACTGCATTACCCCATTGTTGAGCCATGATAACTATTGGAAAGATAGTTAAGAGAGGAGGGGCTTGAATCCCTGATAAAGTCAAGGCTTGCCAATCACAAGTTTTAGTAGATGAACGGAAAGATTCTTTAGGAGGAGAAGGTCTTCTTTGGGCCTTTTTCTTAGACGGGAGGACTCTTGTGGTTTCAAGATTTCTCAATTCTTAAAAAATATTGTCAAAAATACCCTCCTCTTGTTGAGACCTGGTGTAAGGTTTGGACTCTAGCTTGGTTTTTCTATGGTCTTTGAATTGCTCTATCAACTAGCGTGGCTTCCCAAGCTACGGGGAGACCCCTCAACCATTCACTAATCTCTTCCTCTTCTTCTAACACCAATTGAACTTGCTGATACTGTTCATTACTTGTTTTTACTTTCCAAACCAGGTTATTTAGATCTGCAATAATATCCTCTTGAGTGTCATGAAAGTGCAGACCAGGTTGTAGGACTGGGGGATCTTCAGCTTGACTAGGTATTATGTCAATAGGTAACACCATGCTTGCACATTAAACCAAGAAAAGACACTGGTTTACTAGTTTAGCTCCCTAGTAGAGTTGCCAAAAACTATTACTAAATGAATTTGTCTCTTTTTGAAATTTATTTCTATACTCTATAACCCAACAAGAAACATCAAATCTTTACTAACAACTAGATTAAATATAAAATATTTAACCCTTTGAATTATGGTATAGCTCCCAGTAAAATTTTCAATGAATTTTTATGAAAAAGAATAATGCATTTCTGCAATCATCAAACTTTTGACCAGAAAGTTGACATAACAATAACTTTTCTTCAATATGACATAATTACTGGCAATTGGAAGCAACTAATAGATTTGAAGCTCACAAACTTCAATAAGAAAACACTACACTAATCTAAGGCACAACTTTAACTAGAATTCAAAGAAAAATAAAGACATTCAACCAAGAAATTCTACTAAATGTAAGATATCCCAACAGAGATCCACCCACAAATATAAACCAACAGATTTACATCAATAAGTCTTTTTCATCCGCTGATTCAGAAACCTTAATTCAAGTCTTTCAACAAACTATTAAACTTAAACTATTCTACTATTAAGAAAATAAACTACTAACATCCCCTTCAACAATTTTTTCCTGGCTTTATATAGCCATCAGTTACAATTTATCAAAAATAATAATGTTTATCAAAACTCCCAGAGTTTCGGCTCAGAACTGCTTAAGATAACCAAAATATGCTAAAAATGGAAAATACTGGAAAACTAAAAAACAACGACCCAAAATAAGTGGAGCATGATCGCCAAATATGGCTGAGTTGGATGCCTTTGGTTCAATTTTGAGAAGATCCAAATGCATGTTCCTGCCTCCACTCTTCATGAGCAAGTGATGCGCTGATGACTATGGCATGATATGGTAGGCTGATGAGAGTGATTCTCTATCTGAGAACTTTCTTATTTTTTCATATTTGACTGAACCTTGATCTGTGAGACTCCAGGTGATCTACAAAAATGACTAACATAGCCTCAGTATTAGCTATAGAAGTGAGATCTTCAGTTGTAAGCTCTTTACTATCTCTAATCAATACTACACCTGCTTCAAATTCCTGAGTCATTTTCTCTTCCTTTTTAATATCTTGGGTTCCCTCATCCATTAGAATAATATTCAGGCAATTAAGGTCTTTTTGCATTGTATCTATCAGATCTTTAAGGTCATTAAGCAAGAGGGTCGCTCCTTCACACCCGTCTTCAATGATTGAATTTTTCCATTCAATACTTTTCATAGAGACATAAAGAACTTCCTCATCCAGGCCAAGAACTAGTTTTTCCATAAGGAACTTGGGCACTCCATAATGGTCAATTTCTGACAACTGATCAGCTATACCCATCCATTTCTTCCTCTCCTTTCTCCATTCAGTTAATTGAATTAACATCTCCAAGATGGTTTTAGTCACAACCCCATGAGTTTCAATCAAATGAGTAATATAATTACTTCCCCGTTGAATCATCCCTGCAACCCATTTATTGAAAACCTCCACTACTATTTTATTCCTTTGAATTTGGTCCAGGGTTTTGCGGACTTCTTGTGAGCAAGGATCTAATATATGAGGTACTTGGGTTAGTGGAAGTAGAATAGGCTCTTGAACTACCTGGATGAATTCTTCTAGCCTCTGTATGGTAGCCTTCAACTTGTTGGAATTAGGAGAGATAGGTACTGAGAGGGGAGGGGTGAATCAGTGCCTTCAAAAACTTTACTTGTAAACCTTTCAGATCTATGACTGTAAATAGTGATAACCTTGCAAAATAACTTGTATCTAATTGCATGTATCAATCATCTATTTCACTTATGAAAGTAAACAAGATGAAATCAAATAGCAATCACATAACACAAGTATTTTGGTAATGCAAAAACCCTTGTTAGAAGGTAAAAACTGTGGTGGGGATGACACCCACAAATTATTCACTACTGTAGATAGAAAAGGTTTTCTTGTTAGGGCTACAAATTTTGATCACTTTTGGTGATCTTACCTTGTTAGGAGTAACATATTAGGTCAGCTAGATCTACCTAGTTATAGGATTTTAACAACACTAATGAAGTGTGCACTTGGTTAAGAGATTTACATAAGATTGTTAAGTCTACTCTGTTAAGAGATTTATCCAAAACTCTATTACAATTGTTAGAAAGCAATAGGCAATTATCTGCTAATTGACAACTCAATTGTTTATACAAATCTATAAGTTCTGAATGTATTTCACCTTTACTGTGATGAGTCTCTGCTTTGAACTGCTTGGTAGCCTTTTCTAATTCTGCTTAATCTGATATCCTCTACAATCTACTCTGTTAACTGATGGACTTGAAGTTAGGCAAATGCTTCAAGTTTCTCCTTGATTCATATATCTGTTCTTGCATCAGTTCACATCACAAATGATGCAAACATACATTTATATAGCGATCTACTTTTTCCGCTTTAACAAAATTTGGTTACACAACTTAGCAATAACCCTAAGATCTATGGTGTACAAAAATGACCTAGATCAGACTATTACATAAGATATACATCACATTTAATGAATATCATGACATTAAATATTCATTGATCTTGGTAAAACATTTTTTGATATGTTGTAACTCTTTGCATAGAAGAATGTGCCATTTCAGATTACTATGCCGTATTCTGTGATCCTTGGTAAAAATTGTATAAACTGCTCAGTGTATACTGTGATGCTTGATGTTTATTGTTTGTTGGTGTCGGTGTCTGTTGGTGCTTGGTAAACTATCTGATGCTCGGTGTATAAGCTTTACCGACTAGTCTGTCTTGCTTCTAGTTACTGATTTTCTCAATGTAAGTGATCGACCGATATCTGTGATAACCTTTGATACTAATGACAACCTTGAATGCTCAAATAGAGATAAAAATCTCCCCCTTTGGCATTAGTATCAAAACTTGAATGTATATAGACAAAATTTTCTATATATAACTTATATCTCTGCCATATACATATGTACTTATCAAAATTTCTAAAGTACTCCCCCTCAGTGCATGCTTCCGGTAATATGTAGTATACGTAGCATCTATGTACATATTTGGCATAATGAATTATACATTAATTTCCCCCTTTTTGATAGTAATGCCAAATACAAAAAAATTATCTGTATACTCACATCTTGTCAAAAATGTTCTGATGGGTTTTCTTGAGTGACTCCAAGAGGTTTTCCCATTCCTCTTTCAAGTTGGTGAGAGCAATATGCTCAAGACCAACTTGTGCATGTATATCAAGGATGTTCTCCAACACTGAAATCTCGGGTGTTGCAACAAATTGTTTTGCTTTGACAATGTGTGCCTCAATTTTTTTTAGGTATGGCAAGAGTTCTATCTGTAACTTAGTGAACTGATCAGTTATGTGCTCTTCTTGTTTCTTTAAATCTGCAATTAACCGTTGGAGTTCCCGAACTCGGTGAATGTGCTTTTTGAAAGCATTTGGCTCAGTTATAGTTGCAGTTGTACTGACTTTGATTTCTGCTTCCAGTCCTTTTTTCTTTTCACTGAATTCAACTATGAAGGTGTCTATAGTACAAAGATTTAGTAAGAAATGACAAATCATCTGGGTGATAGATTTTATCTCAGTGATTACCTCAGATAATTTGACCTTGTTGATTGCCACTTCTTGGCTAATTCTTTTCACCAGTTTATTTTGTATCCTTGACTCTTCCCTTTCTTCAATCTATTTGTCTGCATCGGTATCTAGGGCATTGATCTTCTATGTTAATATAGCAAGTTGATCTATGATGGGAGTATCTTCATCAATATTTACCTCAGGTACTACCTGTTGTAGGATATCCCTCACATCTATTAAGATTTCTTTTCATTTTGTTTCTGGCTTCAACTTTTCTTGTGCTGCTTTTCTTTGACATAGTTCCCCATATCTGCTTAATTCCTCATGGCTAAGGGTCCTCAGGTCACACTCAGGAATAATTAACACTTCATCTAGGGTGACTGGCCCTTTTCCTTTCTTTTTCTTCTTCTTCTCTGATACTAATGGTGATTTACTCTCAATAATGACAAGAGACTTGTCTCCAGTCTTCAGAGTATCCTTCCTAGTTGACACACTCTCTTCCTTCTTCTGCTCCTTGATAGCTGTTGTCTCGGTTGATAGAGTGGGAGCCTCAGGTGTGGTGTCAGATGGGATCACCTCGGTTGCCTTTGTTTCATCTGTTACCTTTGTTTCATCTATTACCTTTGTCTCGGTGGAAGGTGCCTCTATTTTATTGGGCTCCTCTATCTCTGTAGGTTTCTCATTTTCTTGGACCCCTGTGGTGTCTTTGTGTTGCTCGGGGTCTAAGCCATCGGGTTGTTCATGTGAAGGAATTTCTACTTCTTCTGCAAGTACATGAATCTTGCCTGGTAGTGATGTAAATGCACATTCAGTGACTTGTTCTTCATCTTGATTGTTTAGGGGTGCAATATTTACATCCTCATCATCCTTGTCATTAGGATCACCATTTGTGATGTCCTCAATGAGTACATCGTCATCAATTTTCTTCTTCATTTGGATCTCTGCTTGATCTGGTGCATCCTGTGAGATATGTATGTCTTCTTTTTCTTCAGTGATATCAATTACCTCAGTAAATGATATACCAAAATCCTTTGACTTCTCTATTGTAGTATCGTCAATGTATATACCTTTTCCTTTGGAATTTTGTCTCTTTTTAGATAGATTTAAGTATGCATTTTTCTCAGCTTGTTCTTTGGCTTTAATGATTGCTCTCTATAGGGCATTGCCGGTCTCCTCTACATCAGCCTCATTCTCATCCAGTATCATCATGGCTCGGTTCTTTACAACAAATCTTGGTTGATGATTAACCATGATTTCATCAAGTTTTACTAGGCTTAAATGTGGAGCAGCCCAAACTAGAGATCTTTCTCTCTTTCTTTTCTTGATTTCAAGTGCATAAGCCCACTTTTGATTTATCCTGTCATCCAACTCGGTAATGAACATGCAAATTCCAATGGAACTCACTTAAATTTTATCATCATTTGGATGACTACCTCTTCTAACTTGGTTTAATCCTCAATTGACATCTTGTTAAATCTGCCTATTTCTAGATTAGTAAGGTCTCCATTCTCAATTATATCTTCAATGACTTCATCTATGGACCTTACCTTGTTTTTGACCACCTTGAATTGATTGTTGTCATCTTCAGTTTTAGTATCCTCAAGGTCTTCTCTACCTCTTATCAGTCTTCTCCTTTTCTTTGGTGCTTTAGCTGCAACCTTGGATACTTTCTTTGCATAAGTCTTAGTTGGTGTAGTTACCTTTCATTTTATTACCTTTTTTGCTTCCTTCTTTTGTGGTGGTGAAGCTGCAATTGATGATCTCATCCTTATACCTTCTTGTACTAGTAACTGCTTCTTCTTAGGAACTTTGGGAGGAGGAACCAGTGTGGGATCTTTGTCTTCATCAAACTCAGTTTCCTCACTATCATATGGCTTTTCAGTTAACATTAACTAACCTTTGGTTGCTTGTTCAACTGGTGTCTCCTCAAATGAGCCAAATACATCTCCAATTCTAGTAGTAAGATCTTTCCTCATCTTCTTTTCCCTTCTAGACATTTTACTGATCTCTATGTCTGTAGTGATTCTAGATTTGGCCTCTTCATATGTTTAGAACCTAGTGGCAATGGGGTCTTTTGGTAATGCAAGCAGTGCATTAATAGATTTCAATGCGAAATCATGGTTCATTCTGTCTCAAATTTTTCAACTAATTCCCTTGGAATTCTACTTCTTTGATGCATTTTGGTCTGAAATTCTTTGAAGTATGCATCAAATTCTATATTTAGTTTATTTCCTAATTTACTTATCATCTCGGTAATCTATGCATTTATTGGTTTATCTATTGTCTAGTTTACTTTATCGATGCCAGGTACATACTTCTGTAGATAGAAAAATATACAAATAAGTAGTGATCCAAACCGACAGGTGTTTGACTTCTTTGACCTTATAGTCTTCATGTTTTCCTGTAGTTGATGTAATAGTACCTTGACAAGATCAACCTAGTGACCTTTCTCCACAATTTTGTATGCCATGTCTACTGCGCTACAGGATATGTTGTTGAGTCTGCTCGATTGAAATATTTTGTACCCGATTACATGTGCTATGAGCTTAACTATTGGGTCTCTGATTGATGAAATTTTTAGTGCCGACCATCTCATTGAGCTCTAGTGTAGGGAGCCCCGTAACCCTACTGATCATTTTCTTAGTGACCTTTATTGGTTTATCCAGCTAGAATTTTCCATTGTGATACCTACTCAATACGATTCTGATCCAATCTCTCTTAAATGAATGCAGATAGTATGTGACACATGATAACCCTGATTCCTCAATCTTCTTGTATTCTTGTTTTAATTTTCCATCGGTGCCACAGAGTATTTGATGTGTTGCAATAGTTTCATAGTCTCCTACTTCTCCAATTTTGCAATGAATATACACTCTTACGTCTTCTTTCAATAAAACCCTATCTGGTATGCTTGAGAAAGCACCCATTGAATCTATTTGTGATGTGACCTTGGGATGTGACTTGAACTTAGGTTCGTCAAAATTTTCCCTTACAATCAAATTAACTTCTTCCTCAACACTTTATGATTTGCTAGTGGATGATGTAGATGCCATAAATCAATTTAGGGTTTTGGCTAGCAGCAGGTAAATAAAGTGTACAATAGAAAATGAACTTACTTGAGATCATCAAAGAGTGATGTCAATTCGATCTATAGCAGCGTTGAATCCTTATGAAAATCTTTTAGCTTGAACTCTTCTCTGTGAAATCTTCGCTCTTCGAAATTGCAATGTAAAAATGAGCTCTGTTTCTCATGTATTTATAGACTTTTCGATATTCCCACTCAAACTTTCATGCATTAAATGGTTGACCTACTTTTAGTTCATAACAACTGTCAGATCGGTGACAACTAAAAAAATTTATTTGCTCGGTTAACACACAATTTCTTTGTTGGTTGATGCGTTTCCTCGGTTAACCTTAAATAGTGATTACCGATGGGTAACCAGCTCTCGGTCTAACTTTTACCGACTATATAACTTTGTTAGCTCAAAACATGTAAACCATAGTGCATCTTTATTCATGTAGATTTGGTATGTGCACAACATATATAAGGAACTGTATGTAAAATGTGATCATTTTGAAATGTCAGTTCCATACATACCTATATCACCTTAAGTGGAGGTACCAATGTCACCCAATCCAGTGGATGAGGTTTCACCAACAACATTACTTGACTCAACATTCTCATTAGATGCCTTTCTCCACATCGTGTTCCTTATCTCCATGATATCTTCAATAGTGTGTCCACTCTCAAATACATGATTTTCATCTAGTGCTCGATCTTTGTAGTCCTTGCTTAAATGACCAACTTTATGACAGTGCATACATGCCATTCCAGTGCTTGTCCAACTTCTTGATTGTCCAATCTGACTCTTTCTGTAACAATTTTCTACAATGTGTCCATATCTACCACAAGCAGTATAGTTAGCCCAAGTGTTATATTCCCAACATAAGAATTACCTTATCTCTTCGGTTGATAAGGCTTTCACTATGTTTTCTACTTAGGATTCCATACTTGCTTCATCTTAGCCTTACACGCTCATGTAGTGTGTCCATGTTTAGTATAGGTATAGCATATTTTCTCCACAGTAGTATTGTTAGCAATATCATTCTATTTAGCTCTACACGCATAAGCTTGGTGTCCAAACTTACCACAGTAATAACAATATCCATTAAACTTAGGAGTGACAGGAGGTTTACCTTGTTCTTTGCTTCTACACACATTAGATGTATGTCCTAGTTTTCCATAGTGATAACATGTCAACACTTTAGGTTTCTGACTTTGATTGTTGTTGACTTGTTTAGCTTGATGTGATGATTCTCCTTCATCGGTATAGCCTAGACCGGCTTTACTCCCAAATCTTCTTTGATTAGTCAAAAATTCATCAATCTTCTTAGAACTATCCTCAGCCAATTTCATCATTTCGTTGTGTTGTTGTTGATTTTTCACTTCATTCCTTAGCTTCTCATTCTCCTCTCCGAGTCTTGCAACATCTTCTAGTCTTCTTGACAATTCTCCATTCACTTGGTTTACCTCTTGATTCACAGTCATCATTTGATTAGATACTTGGAAATGACAATCAGTGAGTCTTTGTATTTCATTTTCTTTAGCTTGAAGTTGTTCAGTCATCTGTCTTTGGTCATCAATAGCCAGATTCCTTTCTTGCTCGGCTTGTCTAGCATTGTTCATTATTTCTACCATTCTCACCATATAAGATTCTTGACCGATTTGAAGTGCTTTCACTTGATCAAGTAAGTGCTAATTATTTTTAGAAAAATAAGTGATTATACTTTCAGATCCATCAGAGATGCATTCAAAACTAGATCCAATATGCTCAAACATTTCATTAATAGATTCTTCATGGTAACCGATCTCATTTTGTAGAATAGCTAGGTTCTTCCTTTCAACCATTAATTTCTTTAGTCCTTCTCTAGCTTTCTTATACTGTTCAACAAACATTTGCATCTATATCTTTTGATTCTCAATATTCTTATCTAACTTATATCTCTTGATGACTTAGATCTTTACTCTTCAGTGGTTAAAATATTCAACAAGAGAACTATGCTCTGATACCAATTGTTGGAATTAGGAGAGATAGGTATTGAGAGGGGAGGGGTGAATCGGTGCCTTCAAAAAATTTACTTGTAAACCTTTTAGATCTATGACTGTAAATAGTGATAACCTTACAAAATAACTTGTATCTAATTGCATGTATCAATCATCCATTTAACTTATGAAAGTAAACAACATAAAATCAAATAGAAATCACATAACACAAGTATTTTGGTAACACAAAAACCCTTGTTAGAAGGTATAAACTATGGTGGGGATGACACCCACAAATTCTTCACTACTGCAGATAGAAAAGGTTTGCCTGTTAGGGCTACAAGTTTTGATCACTTCTGGTGATCTTACCTTGTTAGGAGTAACATATTAGATCAAATAGATCTACCTAGTTATAGGATTTTAACAACACTAATGAAGTGTGCACTCGGTTAAGAGATTTACATAAGACTGTTAAGTCTACTCTATTAAGAGATTTATCCAAAACTCTATTACAATTGTTAGAAAGCAATAGGCAATTATCTGCTAATTGACAACTCAGTTGTATGATACAAATCTATAAGTTCTGAATGTATTTCACCTTTACTGTGATGAATCTCTACTCTGAACCGCTCGGTAGCCTTTTCTGATTCTTCTTAATCTGATATCCTCTGCAATCTGCTCTGTTAACTAATGGACTTGAAGTTAGGCAAATGCTTCAAGTTTCTCCTTGATTCATATATCTGCTCTTGCATCAATTCACATCACAAATGATGCAAACATACATTTATATAGCGATCTACTTTTGTCACTTTAACAAAATTAGGTTACACAACTTAGTCATAACCCTAAGATCTACAGTGTACAAAAATGACCTAGATCAGACTATTACATAAGATATACATCACATTTAATGAATATCATGGCATTAAATATTCCTCGATCTTGGTAAAACATTTTTTGATCTATTGTAACCATTTGCATAGAAGAATGTGCCATTTCATATTACTATGCCATATTCTATGATCCTTGGTAAACACTGTATAAACTGCTCAGTGTATACTGTGACAGTCGGTGTCTACTATCTGTCGGTGTCGGTGTCTGCTGGTGCTCGATAAACTATCTGATGCTTGGTGTATAAGCTTTACCGACTAGTTTGTCTTGCTTCTAGTTACTGATTTTCTCAATGTAAGTGACCGACCGATATCTGTGATAACCTTTAATACTAATGATAACCTTGAATGCTCAAATAGAGATAACACAACTCCTTCTTGTCTCTTTCATCTTTGAAAGTCTTGTGCAATATTTTCTATGTGGAAGATTCAAGATGCTTTACATCTGCTGCCCTACTTGCAACTCCCAAGTCTATCTTCTCAATAATAAAATCTTCAGTAGAGGCTTCATAAACACTTTTATCATACTTTGGTAATGCGCGTTCTGCTGTCCATCACCAAAATTTTTTTCTCAACCTCTATGATTGACTCCATCCTATTTCTTTTAGGTTTGACAGTAGCTCCCAGGCATTTACTAACCATATATTCAACTGCCAGAGTTATCCATCATATCAAGATCAATCACCTCCTTATCATCAATCAGCTTATCACTTTCCTTACTTGCTTTGTTTCTGGAGGTTCTTATTACTGGTGAAGAGTGAGGAGAGGCTTGTTTCACAGGGACAACTTTAGAATTTCTCTTATTTTTAGCTTTGGATATACCTACAAGAGAAGCATTTTTGTTAGCAAAATCAACAGGCTTGGTTACTGAATCACCGTGTATTTTCCTCCTTGTATTGTGTCTCCTTGGAGGGGGAGGCTGCTTGCTCCTGACCCATTTCTCAGTTCTTTCAATCACACTGAGGGTCTTGATTATTATGCTCTCCCTCTCATCAATACTCTAGTCTATTTCAGGAAGTGGCGTACCCCTAACTCTAGCTTCAAACTGATCATCAATTACCTCTACATCATTGTCCTCATCTACAGCTGTGATATCAATCTGAATATTTAGGGTAACAATTTGTCCTAAGGTAAACCTTGACTAGTTTCTTCTTCTTACTTCAAAATCATCAGCACAACCTTCCCAATAATCCTCTATTTGGGGAATATGTTGAAACTTGGAAGGTAAATTAAAATGTTGAGAAGCATATCCTCTACTATCAAAGTCCTTTTTGAGTTCAAATGTCTTTAGATTAAGCTTCCTTAATTCATGCTCTAGATTTAGGGCATCTGAAGAGGTTTTATAGGTATAATACCCTAACTCAACTAGAAATTTGGACTTAGCTCTACCCTTCCTTTCCTTAACTCCTTTACGAACATATGCTAGTTGACGAGCCACTTCTAAAATAATCAAGCTATCAAAAGCATATCTGGGCAATTTGAATGGTTCCCCTTCAAAACCACCAATTCTGAGATATGTGAACCTTCTGAACTAGATGAAGAAACTTCCATAAGTATTGAAAAATGTTATAGCTTCTTCAGACATTCTCCGCTCAGTATTCCCTTGAAGTTCATAGGTTAAGCTCCCAAAGAACACCCCATTCAATTTTGGAAAGCTGTCAACATGATATTCCTTCTGCAGGTGAGGGTAGTAATTGTATAATTTCATATTTGGGAGGGGCTTCTCATTGAATAAATATTTCCACTCTCTGGTAAAGGCCAGGATATAAAACAAATAAGAAGACATGTGAAAGCTACTGCCAGCAGGGAAGTTTGCTAACTGATGATTGAGTTCATTGGCAATGGTTTCGGCCCAGTCAATATATTTTTCCCATCCAAGAGTGACTTGGATATAGAAATACATCTAGTCATGCCAATAATATGCATATTGGTTTCCTTTTATTCTATTGGGAAAAATAATAAGTTTAGCTACCTCAGGCTTGAAATGATCTACGGTGAGCAGTTTTTGGAGCCTGGAACCTCCTTTTTGGGCTTTTAGCAACTAGTATTGAGCTATCTCATCCTTGTAGATTTGTCTCTTGGTGGCAAAAACTGATTGGGATGAGGGAATATTCCACCCTTCATATGGGTCTCTTTCAGGGATTCTTATTGGCTTCATGATGACATCTCTATTTATATATACCAGCGGACTCCCGTCAACCTTTTTAATACACTTCTCCTCAAAACTATATCTTCTTGCACACTCGAGAACTAGCTCTCGACAATGGGCCACTATAGGGAAAGCAGTTGCATCGGTCAAACCTCTCTGAATAGCTTTTTCCAGCATGGAACCTTGGATGGGCTCTTTGACTCGGCTTATAATTTCCTCTAAGGCTCTAGTTTCGATCAGGATATCTTCGCAATCGGGTAGAGAGAAAATTAAAGGAGAAGTATTTCCAAAATTTGGGACTGGGTTCTTCATTTTGACTCACAAACTAGGAATGAACAAGGAGACACAGTAGCCTTAAAGGAGTTTGAATTTGACAAAGTAATGAGCTTTAACTGAAACAAGGAGGCCAAAAGAGAGACTCACCTACTTTCTTATGTGATGGACTAAGCTCTAAGAGGAGGGAAAGATACCTTCTTCCACCTCAGTCGCCTAAGATATCTCTGCCACTATGAACAAAAATGGCTAGGCTCTTCAATTTATCATAAAATACTTCACAAATCATGGGAGATTCACAATAAATGGTGAATAATGTCTCATGAGGTTCAATTAATGATCACAGGGAACTCAAACCACTTTAAACATTGATTACTGTACTTTCCCAAGATTGAAGTGACACTTAAGTGTCATTTCTATTAATTATGATATCCATGCCACGTGCAGATCTCATAATCAACTGCCAATTGTCCTTTACGTCAAATCACCACTTTCACTTTTGCAAATTACAAACACATGTTGAACCTCGAACCTTGAATCACAAGAGTTCATGGTTGAAGTTCAACAAGAGGGCAGAAGGACTACCCTTTAGCATGATTTAATTAAATAAAGCAAAAACAAATAGCGACAAGGAAGATTGGCAAACAAAAAGAAAAGCTGCTTGCAAAAGGATAACGTCCGTTGAACTTTGAATCTTGAACCACGAGAGTTCAAAGTTCACAGTTCATTGGACAAGTGCGCGCTACAAAGACAACATGTCGCTAAGCTTGCAATCAAAGAAGGATAATCATACTAAAGGATTTTATTGAACCTTGAATCTTGAACTACGAGAGTTCAAGGTTCAAGTTGAACCGACAAGGTGTATATGTAAGGAAATGAAACTTCGAGTGAAACACACCTTTAAAGATTATGGGGTGATTTTGGGAAAATTAGAGCCTAAGATAATTAAACAAAAATCTAGTGATCACACATTTAAAATGAGAAAAACAACTATTATATAAATTTCAATTCTTTTAAACTTATAATTTTAATGTATTGAGATTTTTTAATAAGATGTACCAATTATATAAACCAATACTTTTACATTTTTATAAATTTATTCAAAATCAAGATATAAGAAACATATTTTTGAACAATGAAAAATAATTATTTAGTAAATATTAATCTAATAAAATAATCTTGAAATAATTCTTAAATAGAATAAATAACTCTTAAATAACTAAATAATTACGAAATTCTTTAATATACAAAATAGTTCTACAAATTAAGTCTTACCGTTAAAAAAATATTTTCACTTGTAAATTATTATAATTCAAGATTGACATCTTTTGGCATCTTTAATATATGCATTCAAGATAGTACATACATACTTTTTAAAATATAAATCTCTAGATATGATTCTCTATACATAGATTTATAGATATATATAATTTTCTATTAATATAAACTTATTCAAATAATATATTTTTTTATAACATAAACAAATCAAATATTACCTAGAGTAATTACATGAAATGAGAATGAATTAGATTATATAGAGATTCATACACATAATACAATCTTTTATAAAATAAAAATTAAATATAAGGTTGATGAATTATATATAAAAACAAGGCTACAGTGCAACATAGTTCTTGCCAAATGTTGGCAAAATTGTTCTACTCCTTGTTAAAAAATGAATTGTGTATTTGGTATAATTGTATAAAGGATTGATACATTATAAGTCGCACATAATATAATATCCAAGAGTAAAAAGGGAATTGTACATACTAAAAGTTAATTTAATTAGGACTATTTTAATATAGTACAATAATTATTCATATATTAATAAAAATATAATATAAAATTAATTAATAATTTTAATATATTAAATAAATACTCTTTGGTTAGAATAAATATGCATATAATTTAAAAAAATCAGGGTGATGGCCTTCTGCTCCGGATATGCGAAATCTGAACACAAATTGTTTAGTGTTGAAAGTCTTAACAAGCAATGGAACTTCTATCTTTCGACGCGATATGCTAAAATTTATAACCCTCCACTAGAACTGTTAGAAGGATCTAAGGGCTCCTCCTTGGATCCTCTACGTCTTCAGACAAGGGATAATCAATGGACAAAGGTAGTTTCAAAAAGGAAGAAGAAGGTAAATGCTCCCTTAAACTCAGCAAAGCTTAAATCAATCTCCGAGCACAATGATAGGAACCCCTTTGTTCTACCAGTAGAGAATCATTTTGCTTCCCTACACTCTCCAAGCATTCTAAACCTAAATCTATGTCTATACAGCAACCTCCAAAAGAAATCCCTACATTCTTCCCACATCGCAGCATCAAGGTTATAGAATCGCTTCCAACTGATCCGAAAGTGAAATCTAACCCTAGAAAGGGAAAACATTTGCAAAAATGTATCCCTTATTCACCCCCCCATCATAGATTGAAACCCTCGACTCCTTTTTTTCATAAATCATCTAATTCCCAAGGCATAAAGAAAGATTCTATGTTAGAAACTGATGATGGAGTTATCAAATGCACCTAGGATTTAATGAAAATTAAAGGAGTAATTTTGAGATGGAAAGGCTATGGCTTATCCTTAGGTAAAATCATAGACTGGCTCCAAAAATGTTTTTCCAATTAGGTAACTATATCTTTACTCCCCGATGAATTCATCTTTGTTTATTGCTACAATGTAGAGCTTAAGAAAAAGTTTTTAAACAACGAATGCCCTAGTTTGTTAGGTGTGGATTTTTCTGTGATAGACTAGATCCCGTCCTTTAATATGAATAATTTCAAGGGTTTCTTGGTAGCTAGAGTTTTCAAGCTAATTAACATACCTTTAGAATGCAGAAACAAAATTGTCCTTAGGAAAATTGGCAACATGTTAGGCTCCTTTGTTAGATTTGTTAACACTAAATACCCCCAGGAGGAAATAATAATCATAATTAATATGGATATTTCAATTAAATTATTGAACCCTATTACTGTCAAGAGTGGTTCTTCTCTATTTAAAATCAACCATGTTATCTTGACAGACTTAGTAAAAGAATTCAAACAAATCCAAAGGATGAAAAATCCAATTCAATCTAAGAAAATTATCCCTAGAAACATCACTATTCAACTCAAGGAAGTAGGAGGGGGCTTCACTATCAAATTCCTTTTAGTTCATCCCTCCAAGACCATAGAGAGGGTGAAGGTTCTGAATAATACTAAAATTAATAATAGTAGAGAGGATCATTCATCTATTTCAAAGTCAATAAAGAATAGGTAGCCAATAATGTTAGGTGTCCTTCCTCGACCTAGGAAATCCAAAGACTTAAAGGATAAAGGGACGGAAGATACAACCAGAACAATAGGGGTGGATTCAAGATCAAAGGACATTAGCTTAGAGGAATATAAAATTTCTTTGGTCCAAGTTAAAGATCAAGCTCAGGCCATGAGATAATTCGTAGAACAAGAGCTTAGCAATATAGAAGTAGGATCTATGGATAAGGATAACTTCTATAGGAATATTGATATAATGGATAAGAGGTGAGGTGGATTTGTGGCTAAGGACTGTAGTAAGGAAGTAATTGTAGCTAAGGCTAATAGGGAGCTATGTTTTATAGAGATGAATTATTTAGAGGGAGATTGTAAGGAGGATGAATCAGGGGATTATCATGACAAGCTGCAAGATATGGATTTACAACCTATATAAAGAGGGGATCTAGAGGAGTTGTCTGAGTTTCTAGGTCTAGAGCTGATTGAGGAGGATAATGATATGTCTGGTAATAATCAAGAGGTGGTTAAAAGGTTGTTAAGTTTTTTGGATGATGATGGACTGGATGATAAGGTCTAGCCCACAACAAGGGTAGGTGTAGGTCAATTAGGGGATAGTACCTGTAAGGAATCCTTGGAAGTAAATATGGTATCAATAAATAGGGATAATAATGCTTCTTTACTAGGCATGAATTTCAAAGATAAGGGGAAGGAAAAATTTGATTGTGCCAAAGCCCTTAAGAAAGGGGGAAGGAAATCCATGAATGAACTGAGAGTCAAAGATGCATCAAAAGTTGGGCAGGTGGAGATTTCAAACCTATATGCAGAGAAGGGGAAGGGAAAATGAGAGTAATCACATGGAATGTTAGGGGTCTAAATGCCCCTAACAAATAGTGCATTCTAGTGCACTTTTTGAAAAGAGTTGAGGAAGACATTATGTTGTTACAAGAAACAAAGCTAGGTTGTGAAGAGATGGAGAATATTAAAGGGAAAGTAGGAGGTTGGGAAGCAATCTGTGAACCTTCGGTGGGGGCCTCAGTAGGTCTTGGTATACTTTGGAACCCAAGAAGAGCTAGTTTTGTAAGGTTAGGGGGGGTAGATTTTAGATTGGTGGTAAGGTTAAAATTTTAAACAAGGCTCCAGAATGGATATTAATAAACATATATGACCTTGTGGCCCTAAATAAAAAAGTTTGTGTTTGGGAAGAGATTAATAAATTTTTCCAAATGAACCCTAGGAAGACATTTATAGTGGGGGGATTAATGCTATTTTAGATGAGAAGGAAAAGTTGGGGGGCTTGGGAAGATCTTCCTAGACCATGTTGGCATTTAGAAATTGGGTCAATGATAATGAATTAATGGATATCAAATCAAATAATGGGCCCTTTAATTGGACTAATAGGAGATTAGGCTTTAGTTATATTGTGGAGAAAATTATTAGATTCCTCTTTAAGGGGAATCTTATGGATTTTGATTTTGAGTTAGAATCTACGATTCTCTCAGACTCGGGATCAGATAATTTCCCAGTATCCCTATGGATGAAGGAAACAACTAAGCCATTTAGATGCTCATTTAAATTTGAAAAAATGTGGTTTAAAGAGGATGGGCTAAAAGCCCTGATAGAGCAGTGGTGGAGGGAGGCAGCTTTTGAAGTGTCCAAAGCCTTCGTCTTTATGGAAAAATTAAAAGAAGTAAAGAACCGAGTAAAACAATGGAATAAGGATTGTTTCGGGAATATTTTTACACAAAAGGATGAGATTGAAAACAAAATTCATGAACTAAACGAGTTAGTTTTTAAGTAAGGTATCAATCAGGAGCGTTTTTTGAGAGAAAAAACCTTATTAAATGAATATGAGGATATTTTAGCGAAGGAGGAAATATTTTGGAGGCAGAAATCTAGAGAGACTTGGCTTAAGGAAGGAGATAGGAGCACCAAATTTTTTCATAATAGCACTAGGATCAGAAGGAAAATTAATAGCACAGGTTCCCTTAAGAAGGATAATGGTGAACTGGCAGATATGCCAGTGGAGCTAGTAGTGGAGGTAATGACCTACTTCCAAAACTTGTTAAATGGAAACTCCTCAGTGTTGAACACCCAGGAGGATTTTTTTAGTGACATCCCCTCTATTATTAGCAGAGTTTTGAATAAAGAACCAAATGCAAAAATCACAAAGGGGGAGGTTGAGTTGGCTCTTCACCAACTTCACCCGAATAAATCACCCATACTAGATGGTTTCCCTACTTTCTTTTATCAATACTGTTGGTCCTTCCTGGGGGAGGATGTTACAGAGGTCTTGGAAAGCATTAGGAATTCAAGTCGTATTTTGAAGGAAATGAACAACAATTCATTTGCCATAATACCCAAAGTAGAAATTACAAAGAGTTTGAATAGATTCAAACCAATTTCTTTATACAATACTATTTATAAGCTGTTAAAAATAGCTTTGGCAAATAGACTAAAAAAGGTACTCCCTGATATTATTTCTGAGGAACAAACTAGCTTTATGCTTGGTAGATCGATTTTGGATGGGGTAATCATATCCCAAGAGGCAATCCAATTGACGCAGTGTAATAAGATACTGAGTATGCTATAAATTTAGACACAAAAAAGGCTTATAATAAAGTCAATTGGAGATTCCTATGAAAATGTTTAGAGGCCTTTGGTTTCTCTAAGCAGTGGATTAATTTAGTATACAAATGTATTTCTACCCCTAGAATATCTATCTTAATCAAGGGCTCTCTAGAAAGTTTCTTTGATATCTATTGTGGGCTCTGGTAGGGGGATCTCCTCTCACTATTTTTGTTTATAATTATGGTAGAAGCATTAGGGAGATCATTTGGCAAGGCTAGGAATGAGAAGAAAATTATGGGTTTAAAAGTCACTAGCAACATAGAATCAACTACTCACCAGAAATTTGTAGACGACACAATTCTCTATGGGAAAGCCGACCCAATAGAGGAACGAACCCTTAAAAATATCCTCAAGGGTTACTCAGATGTCTCTGGGTGGTTAATAAGTAGTGAGAAGTCGGAGGTTTTTTTCTTTAACACGACAGATGATCTTAAAAGAGGGATTTTAAATATTTTAGAGTTTAAAGAAGGCTCTCTCCCAAGAAAATATTTAGGAAAACCCTTGGATAAGGGGAGAAAACAACCATTTCTTTGGAAGGAGGTAATGTA
The DNA here is from genome assembly GCA_027943335.1 of Chamaecyparis obtusa. Lineage (NCBI taxonomy): Eukaryota > Viridiplantae > Streptophyta > Pinopsida > Cupressales > Cupressaceae > Chamaecyparis > Chamaecyparis obtusa. Next base: position 68,746 of record BSBK01007704.1, read on the forward strand.
CAAGGTTGAAAATAGGGTGGCTTCCTGGAAAGGAAAATGGCTCTCCTCTGCAGGTAGGGAGACTATGCTGAGATCGGTCCTATCATCAATCCCCATTTTTTATATGTCCTATTGTAAATTTCCATTGAAGATAAATAAGAAACTAAATCATAAATTAAGAAAAAATTTTGGTAGGGGTTGTAGACAAAAATAGGCTTGCCTTAATTGCTTGGAATAAGATTTATAGGGCGAAGAAGGATGGAGGGATTAACCTCAAAATCTTGAAAGACCAAAACCTTGCATTAGGTGCTAAAATGATCTGGAAGATGATTAAGGAGCCTGAGGAAAGGTGGGTAAAAATTATTAGGAATAAATACTTGGAATGAAATGACCCTATGAGCATTCTTTTCCATGAGCCCCCCCAGGTGGCTCAAGATTTTAGAATTTTATAAATGAATGCAGATCTATTATTATTAGTTTGGCCTCCTAGAACATTGGGGATGGGTATAAGGCACTATTTTGGGAAGACTCTTGGGGAGGATATCCTATTCTTCAAAACCTGATAGATGACCAAATTCTATTGTCCTTCTCAAAAATAGGGTAGGAATCTATGTTAGAGACTATATGAACATCTCGAGTGGTAATCCAACATTAGGATGGAGTTGGAAGGTAGATGAGGATCTAGGGATCCCATCTAACTTTAGAATTAAACTGAAGGAAATCCTTGGAAAGAGACTTATTTCACCTACTTTGAAGGAAGACATGATAGTATGGATAGGCTCAAAGATAGGGGAGTGTAACACAAAAGACCGGTATGGAGCTATCTATAGGACCCACAATTTTAATAACCCTCAGCTACCGTTGGACCTTTTTTGAAATATAGAGTGTCTTCCCAAGGCAAGGATGTTTGCATGGATGGCCTTGTAGCACAATATTCTAACCGTAGAAATATTCAAGAAAATGGGCTTTCATGGCCTATCTAGATGTGTTTTACTTAAAGAAATGGAAAAAAATTATTGATCATATCTTTCTAAACTGTGAATTTTCTAATAAATGTTAGGTTTGGCTTATGCTCAAACTTAATTAGAAATCAACACTTCCAAACACCATAAGGGATCTCTTCAAGTTTTGGCCAAGAAACTCTGGGAAAAATGTTTATGGAAATAGTTGGACGGTGGCCCCATCTCTGATAATTTGGGAGATATGGAAAGAGCGTAATAGAATAATTTTCAATGATATGGAAATGAAGTTTGACCAATTTTCAAATAAAATGGAGGCCTCCATTGTGGAGACCATTAATAACAGTAACCTTCAACTGAAAGAAATGAGATTCACCTCACAGGATGATAAGATCATAAATAGATGGGTTGGCCTTAAAATTACCCCTTTAGGAGAATTCAAGAAGAAAGAATCTGACCAACTGAGAAAGGAGTGTGTCTGGAGGGCTCCAGCAACTGGTTGGCATAAATTAAACTTTTATGGGGCCTCTAGAGGTAACCCAAGAATTGTAGGAATAGGATGTTGCATTCATAATTGGGAAAATAAACTTGTTTACCAATTAGCTGGTCCTATAGGGTTTCTAACTAATAATGTAGAAGAATTTACTGCCCTATTAGAAGGTCTTAAATCATGTCACAAGTTAGGTTTAGATAAGATTGAGATAGAAGGAGACTCCTCCTTAGTAATCAATGCTATTAGAAAGGGGAACACCCTGAATTGGTAGTTAGATAGTACAGTTAATCAGATAATGGATATGCTTGGTCCCTCTTTAAGCATTATAGGATTAACCATACCTTTAGAGAGGGGAATAGTATAGAAGATAACCTGGCAAATCTGGGGGTAGATAGTACCAAAATGGATATAGGGTGATATTCAGAGTTTTAATAAGTTTGATCAGGGCCTGTAAAGGTTTTTCGTCCATATTTTAGGTTTGAGATGGAAAGGAATTGGTATTAGCATCTAAAACTATATGTCAGCCTGAAGGCATACCTTAGGATCAACAATGAGCTTTATATTGTTTTTCAAGTATAAGACTTTAATCGTATCAGTCCTCCATGTAGGACTTTGTGACATATGCCTATGGTGGTGGGTATCTAATCTCATATACTATGATATTTAAAGGTGTGTGTGTATGTGTACACACACACACACACACACACACACACACATATAAAGTGACATTTTTAGGTATGACCATTTTTTAATACATACAAAGATTCTTTGTCTAAGGGTTGCTCCCCTTTTTTTCTTAAGATTGTTGTTCATTAGCTTTTATGGTCTTTTTTTAAGTATACATTTATACCTTCTTATATAGATATACATATAATGATAGCAATATATATATATACATATATATATATATATATATATATATATATATATATATATATATATATATATATATATATATATATATATATATATATATATATATATATATATATATATATATATATATATATGCATGTATATGAACATATAAATATATTTATATAAGGATATTTTGATGTTATATTCAGGCTTATACATAAACACTATTATCTATATAATATATACATACAGTCACTCATATAAATATAAATATATATAACCTTATAAATTATAGCTATATATTTTAGATCGGTTTGATTTTATTCAATAATCTAGGGAATCTTTATTAGGACCCGTCGTCTTTTCTCTTTACATTAATAGAATCCAGACTTCAATGCCCGAAAATAGGCATATTCACTCTTCTTTTTAGTTTAGATATTCGTAGGATTAGATGTTAGGCTATTTCTTTATCCTTATATATAGAAACATTTATAAATACATACTTATGAATAGATATATTTATTTATATATTTTGATTTGTTGAAATATATAGATATGGATTTATATATAGGTCTATTCATCCTTACAAATATATTACATGATATATTATCTTTTATAGTTTTAAATATATTTATTACTATATATATTTATTTATGTATTTATATGTATGTATATATTTATAAGGTAGGACCAAGATCTTTCCGTTATCCAAAGTTATGCCATTAGGACAACAATCAAATAATGGCCTGAGAATTATCCTTGATCAAATGTAAGTCAAGACTCAGTGTTCCCTTATAGACATTTCTTCTGACCTTTTGTGAATGGTTTCCCAAAGGTTTATCTCTACGGTATCTAGTTGAATGCAGCTGCCTTAAGTATCGGTAGTAATGGACATTCTTTGAATTTAGATGGGCTTTGTTATATCAGGAAAGGCTATGTTTGCCCCTAAGTAGAAGGCCTCTAAAACTTTAGATTTCAACTAACTAGAATCTAGTTTAGTCGATTAGGGAAATCTCTCATTCTATGCTTAAATTTTGATTAGTTGAACCCCCTTGTAATTCTACTTTATCATTTGTATCTTAGCTTAGGTGTACCCTTAGCAGAAGACCTCGTCATATGGGTTGTAAAGTGTAGGGATTATAGAAGTTTATTAGATATCTGTAGACTTAGCCCTTAGTTTCTGTTATCTCTAGGTCCAATTTTAGATGGGTTTCGTGCCAGCATTGATGACTGACATTGGATTGGACATTATGCTTAAAGGACAATGGATATCTAACGAAGGTATCAGGGAATGATGATATGTCAATATGTATTGGCATCCTCTCCTCCACCCAATGCAAGAGTCCTTTTGTTGAAGGCTCACACCAATTAATGAATAGTTAACTGAAGATGAACTTACAATTATGATTAATTTACAGCTAGTTGGCAACATGCATTAATTTCTATTGATGGTGGCTCTTTAATCGGGACACAGGCCTTTTAAGGATTATTAGAGGATGCCTTACGCTTAATTCTCAGTGAAGTAATTAGAGGAGAAAATAGGGTAGCCACTTAGGGATGGAGACACCTATCAAGCTTTGAAGTGCTAATAGACAAATGGCCTTTGATACTGGCATTACTATGGATAGAATAAGAATGATCGTGGAGGTGAAGAACAAAGTCATTTTGAGAGCAATATTGCAAATTATGGGCGACCAATTCATCCAATACAAGGATAGATATCGTGCAAACCTTGATATCCTTACAATGCTTATTGCAGTTGCCTTGTATATCTTCAATGACCGTACCCAGGTGGCCAAACTATGTCGCCATATTTTCAGTAAGGATGTCATGTTTGATTTGGACAAAGTTATGGTCAATATCAGGGACAAATTAATGATATCTAGGCCTGGTAATTATGACATGCTAATGATCAAGGATAAACCAGTGACCACCTAATCTATCATTTATTCTAAGGACCTCGATGGGTTTTGGGTGGAAAGACCAGTCTACCAAAGGAACCTGGAATTTTTGATGAATTTTTATGAAATCCGTCAGCCAAGGTGCAAGGATTGGCTAGAGATCTATATAGAAGAGGAAGGATTGGAAGGGGACCCCAACCTAGTTCATGATCTGACAGACCTTAAGGAAAGCGTCAGGACTATTGGATCTAAGCATCACTCTTACAGGACAAGTTGGTAATTTGGCTCTTTATAGTATGGTCGAGTAAAGACTTTAACTATTTTTGCTAAACTAATTAGCAGATTACAAACCCTTATTAGAATGTTTGGCGTATAACAATGAAAGTTGGTCTTGTGTAAAATGAGGATATAATGTCATTTATATCCATTTTTCTTTGTACTCTATTATTGGACATAGTATTTATAGTAAGCTATCTGAGCTGGCTCTTTGCATTTTGGTAGCTTGACATTATTCTGGAAAGGCTTTTACATTTAATGTTCTCCTCTGTAGATCACTAGAATATAGACTTCTTTGTAAATATTTACCTAATCTCTTATATATATATATATATATATATATATATATATATATATATATATATGCTAATAGATGCATATATGGATTTTTGTTTTCATCAATTCTATCCGAGTTAGATATGCATTATCTTCCCCTTCTTTCTTTGAGATTTGTAAAGCCAATAATCAATGTCCTTTTAAAGATTTGATATCAAGTAGCATAACTATGTAGGTATAATGGTCTGATGCAAAACATTTTTCTAGTTAATATATTTTTGGGACCTTCCCCTTTTTTTTTCTTTTCTTTTTCCTCAAATTAATGGAATATAGTTTTCAATAACCATCTATAGGAAAATCCTTTCATCTTTTAGGGAATGTTGACTAAAGGATTAGTAATCTGGCTTATTATATATTTTAACATCACCACTTGGATTTTTTGTAAAAGTAGGAGCAGTAATTTTACCTATCTCTTCAATATCTATATAATTACATCTATTCATATGAATCTATAATAACAGTTTTCCTTTCTTTGTAAGTAGAGAAGCTCTGTTATTTACATCTTTCTGAAACATCCTTTTGCTGATTATGGTAATCTTTTCATTATAGCATTAATTTATTTATAGACTTGAAAGTATTTCCCAAGATGGTCTTCCCAGTAAGACTGAGGAATTTTGCAATTTAGAAGTAAAATAGACTTGACATTCTTGCTTCATTAAGGTGGCTTTTAGTTGTAGGTTTTTCTTAAGACATTCTAACCTCAACAAGGCTCCTTTTGGAGTGAACTAACAATGGAAACATAGGCTAGAATAATATTCCCCCAACTTTCTTATCTATGAAGCAACAAGCCAATACCCATATTCACTAGACCTTTTGCATTTAAATTCTAAAAGCCTGCTCCTATTACTAACTCTATATGAAAAAGAAAGGGAGGTTTGACTGATCCCCAACCTACAGGGGATACCAAAAGAGGAGGTGGAAAGAGGGCAAGAATAGAAGGCAATTGCAAATTGGCACTTAATACAACTCTGATAGATCGATGGATGGGTAGGGGTGGTTCTTTTCAATTTTGAGTTTGGTTTGAAAATTTGGGAATGACCGAATAGTCTAAAGATGTAGGTTGTAACGGTATAAGGGAACAAAATGTATTTACTGAAAAACATCATATTGATATTTTCTGGCCCTAATAACTAATGGGGTATGTAAATTTTTCTGGACTGAACAAGTCCCAGCAAGACTGAAGGTTTTCTTAATCTTTTAATCTACCTTTTAAATAAATAAAATATCTTTGGCTTTGGCCTTGGCCTTTTACAAAAGAAAATGCATATAATTTAATAATTATTTATATATTTATAATTTAACATTAATAGGAAAAATAATTTATTAGTTTATTGATAAAATAATATAATATACTAAGTAGAATAATTAGAATTAAAGTATGCTATTATTATAATCTAATATAATACCATAAATAACAAAATAAAAATTTATGGTTAATCATGGCTAAGAACTGGAACGAGCGGAGTGTCAAAATTGATGGGGTCGAGTTCACAGTGACGGAGGAGGTTATTTCTGTTGTCACGTGCATCCCCATTGTTGGGAAGAAATTCTACAAAGATAGGCGCATTTCTAGTCAGGCGGTGTTGGAATTTGCCAAAGGTGCGGAGGAAAAGAAGGCTCTTGTGAAGAAAAGAACCTACTACTTGCCGAGGTCCATCAAACCATTGTGGAGGTTTGTGCTGAGGGTGATAATCAAGTATATCTCCCTGGACATGAGATTCGACCGCATCTACTCTTACCACTTCGTGCTTCTCAACCATTTTAGGTCTGGGGCTAAGATCTCTATTCCTTTTTACCTTTATTCATCTATCAATGAGAATATTAATGACTACAGGGAGAAGCCTATTGGCAACCCTGCTTTCCATGAGGGGCTTTTGCTTTTGATTTACAAATTTTTTAAGGCTAGGACTATAGGAAAAGAAATTAAGCAAGGGAAAGTGGGGAAGGAGGGATTTGATGAGGAGTTTGATTCAGGAGAAGAAGAGTATATCCCTTCTGATACTGAGGAAAGCCAAGATATGCATTCGAACATGGATGTAGAGGCCACCCCTCAGACTAAAAAGGGGAAAAAGAAGATTAAAAAAGAGAAATTGGAGAAAAAGGAGAATCCTGACCCTAAGCAAAGCATTGAGATCTCTTTTGATAGAGATTACAATGAGGAGGCGGAGGGTATGGACACGGAGGGTGAAAGTGTTAATGAGGAGGAAGATACGTTCAATGAAGAAGAGGAAATTAAGGAGAAGAAGAAAGGAAAGAGAAACATTATAATTAAGATGCCTGCGGACAGAGAAGAGGATCTTGATGTCAATTCTGTCAAGAAGCAGAAAAAAAGGAAGAACAATGAAGAAGAAACTAAGGAGGGAAGACAAGAGGAGAGGAAGGATAGCGAAGAGGAAGAGGAGAGTCAGGGGAGAGAGGATGATTACGAGCAGGACTGTGATGATTATGGGACTGACCAGTACACTTGCAAGATCACGGACAAAAAGAAGAGTGTGGTCTGGAGAAATTTTCATAATGTTTCTGTTAGGATGGGTCTAAAGAGGGAAATGATGAAAATGTTGCTTAAGGAGAATAAGGAGGGAAAAATTCAAATGGAGAACCTAATTGACCCTGCCCTGGTTATTTTGAGCGACATCACAAAATAAAACCCTCAGATGGATGTGCTCAACAATGCTAAAAATAGTGTTATTGATAGTTATAGAACTACTAAATGGACCTACCATGAAATCCAGGAGTTAAAATTCAGGGTGGGTAGACTGGAGAGGGAGGATAGCAGTAGCAAGATCAGGCTTACTGAGGAGAAGAATGATATGGAAAACAAAATGGATGAAGTGAAGAAAAGAGTTCAGAGCATGGAGGGAACCTTGCAGAAAATCATTGAACAAAGCTACAACATTCTTAAAGCTTCTAACGACAACATAAAGGTGTTGATTAGTAAAATAGAGCAACACAGGGGTAGCAAGGAGGAGTCTCCCAATAGTGGCAAAGATAAGTCTCTGGAGGATGGTCCGAGGAAGAGAACCAGATCTAGCACTATGAAGAAGGACACCCAGGAACCTGATAAAGATCTATCTGACCTCAAGGAGGCGGCGGATAAGACGTCTGAGCTTGAGATTCATGTGGTGGAGATCCTCAGAGAATTTGCCTAAGCCTCTCTCCTGGTTTTTTGTTTTTGTCCCTGGTTCTATTTTTTGGTTTTATCTGTTGCCTGCTAGTGGACTATGACTGTTGTTTTTTGCTATGGCTATCTTGTTGTTGTATACTTTTAAAGCTATATCTTTATTAAACTTTTAATTTTGTAAGGGTTTCAGGGCCCCATTAAAACATGTTTTCCTTAATCAAAAACAAAATAAAAATTTATTTAATTAATAAAAAAAAATATGGTATAAAATATAATATAATTAATTTTAAATTATAACCTTATAATATTTTAATTTAATTTAATAATGATATAAATATAGTATTATATAATATAAAGATAATTTAATATTATAAATATTACTATTCATATAATATAATATAAAATATAATTTACTAAATAATAGTTATGATGTATTCGCATTGACTAAATAGTTCAATCAAAGAACCAACTATAAAATATCACATTCATTTTTATTTTTCTTTCTAAAATAGAACACCAGTAGTACTTTTTTGTAGCTAATGAAGTGACATAAAATGAATTTTGTAAACATATTTTGTTAAAAAAATTGCAACTATACTTTAATTAAGATACATAATAGTAAATTAGATTAGAAGAAAGTATATAAATAGAATAAAAGAAGACAAATTTTTTTTAAAAAAACTATTTTTATCAATAAAACATTATCTATCTAGATTCTAGAAGATCACATCACACATTTTTTTAAAGAATAGAAGATGTTGTGCACCAAGATAATTAACTATATTATTATTATTAATCATCACATACACTATCATAATGACATACTTAGTGTGGATTTTTACTCCAAGTTCATTTACACACTTCAATCCCTCTACCGTTTTGCCAGGCGAATGATCTCCGTCAAACAGTGAATCAAGCCTCCATGCAAAACGTGGAAGCATAGACAAGGCACGTCAAGTGTTTGACAGAATACTCCAAAGAAATGTGTGTTTTTCTCATGGAACGTGCTGGTTAATGCAGGATATTCACAAAATGGATTTGTTGAAAAGGGTTTAGAAACTTGCAGGAAGGTGTAATCCAAAACTCTACAACCTTTGCCAACATCCTCGCAGCCAATTCCAAATGAGAGCTTTGGAACAAGGTATGGATCTATCCATGAAATACAGAGGGATTTTATTAGATGTACTTGCAGGAAAATTTATGACCTGAAGAGTCTGTCTGAGCATGTGATAATCTCTGGGTACACCTAGGTCCACAAAAATGTATTACCTGAAATGATCATAACATTCAAATCACAAGTCACAACTTACATTCAAATGCATGTAGAAATAATAAACGTAATAATTTCCTTAAATATAAATATAAAATTCTAGTTCGATCATACAAGAGTGACTACTGATGGATCATCTATGGTTTGTAGATTCCCACCAGTTTAGGTAGTTGATAGTTCACAAATGTTTTCCTTGTGCAAGTCTTAGGTTTAAAGCTGACATGAATAAAATTGTACAAAATATATTTATTTACATAAAAAGTAAGGGCAAAAAAAATACATGGGCATGGCTTCTCAAATGTTGAGAAAATAGGTATAAATATTTTATAAAATTTATAGTGACTCAAGGTTGATACATAAGGTGAGATTATAATGTGGCAAAAATTCTTGAATGAAAATTTATAAGCATTACATATGAAATCTATTAGATTTATTATATGCATTGATTTTTCAAACTCGTCTAAAAATAAAATATGAAACTAGACATGAACACCTTAATTGGACTCCATAAAATATTTGCTAAAAAAATAAGGATATCATCAAGTTAATCATTAGACGTATAGAGCTAAACAATGAATCTCACTTGATGATATATTAAAATGATGAAAATATTAGTCAATTCATCCAACAATCTAATGATAATATAGAATAACCAACCATAAAATTAAAAAAAATGTATGAAAAATAAAGAAAATAATTTTTATACTCAATAGAAAGTAGAATTTTAGAAGGTGCATTAAACCTATATGATTCTTGTAGATAGAAAAGAAAGATGCCAACATGAAAAGAAGATAAAAAAGTTATATAGAACTCCCAAGAAAAATTATGAAACCAACCAAATTATGCACTAAAAAGAATTTGTGATTTGTCAAATTAACATCTACGTTACATGTGGCCAAGTCATGGCCTATGATTATGAGGAATTGAAAGGATAGAATAGGGATATAATGCAATACACAATCAAACTCTTATATTAAGGAAAAATAGTGAGTTATAAATACAAACCATTCAATCCAAAGGTAAAACCAATAATAAATTATGGAAGAGTATCTTGAGGTGTACAAGAAATCTTGTATCAACCAAAAAGTGTCTTCCTTCACTTATTTTCTCTGTTTGCAATTTTTCATTTACTTTCCACTCATTAATTAGTTAACTGTTGCAAATCTAACTACATTTCACTGCACTTATTGATCACACAATTTGGTTGGGGAATACATACCCTACATTGATCCATCAATATCATGTTCTATTACTGACATGTCTAATCACTAGAAAGGTATGCATAAATTTCTACCTATTACTAGGCATAATATAATAACAAATGCTTTTTTTCTTCAAGAATTTTCCAACTTTCTAAAGATTTTGGAATACATTACAAGGTACACTTAACCTAATAGAATTTATGGTATGAAATAAATTGAGATTCATTGATCCACCTTCACCACATTTAGTCTTAAAACTTCTTTCACGCATTTGGTTAACTACACATTTGATAAACCATCAATTTGTGCATTACCATGTGATTGATCTATCATTCCTAAGGCTAGGTGACACTATATAAATATTACTCACATCCATTTGAAAGAAGTGAAATTAAATATTTGAGTTAGGAGTCAAGTTTGAGAATTGTATCATAATATCAATTGAATTATTCAATATGAATATTTATAATTAAATAGCTAAATCCTAGAGTGTTAGAAACCCTTAGCCCATTATGGTAGATTGTAACTCATTCGTGACTGAGAATTAATTAATTTTATATTATTTATGGTTTTTCTATGTAATTATGTGTTATTTAATCACACTACATGGTCAAATATTTTTATTTGATCCTCCATCTATAACTACATCAATGAGGCATGAACTTACCAATTTTGTTATTTCAAAGATAATATATGTTATTTAGTACTCAAGTTCAGTTTCTAATTTGGTAGTAGTGAAAAAAATGAATGGAGAGATCTATCTTTGCAAAATTATAGAGATCTAAATAAAACGTCTTTAAAGAATAACTACTCTACCCTCTATAGATGCAATAGGATCTAATAGGGTTTTAAGCCTAGTTGGCTTTTCAAGTTTCAATTAATTAATACTAGTAAAATAAGATAAGCATAAATGGATCACCCTTTCCTATTTTAAAAATAGAATTTATTCTACAATAAGGGAAACCATTAAAAACATTACTATTTTAAGTTGTCATAATGAATTAACTATATTTGAATAATACATTTTTTTATCAATTAGGAAAGGTATATCATATGTGCCAATTTTTTGGATTCTCTTTGAATCCAAAAAACCATCTTTAGTGCTTCCCAAGGAAATTTCTTGGCCTAGGCACATTACCTCTTGGTAAGGTATAACTATTGGTCCTAAAATAATTTAATCTCTTCTTAAGACTTCACTTGTTTGACATAAAAAAATCATGCAATATTTCATAGGAAAGAATAATATTGATGAGGAAATTGATAAAAAAAATTATACACATAGTTCATGTAATACTGGCCTCATGTTGAAAATGACTAAACATTTCAAACATATAAAAGAGGGTAAATAAGCATTTGAAAATATCAAGGAGGCAATTTCAAAGGCATGAACATTGGCCAAGTTCTCTATAAATTTTATCCTATATGTTTATAGAGTTTACAAGATAACATAACTACAACTCTTACTTAAAAAGGATGATAGGGTTGGTGAAAATGAACATCTTGTTTCCCTTTTAGTCAAAAACTAAAAGAGAGCATGGAAAGCTATACTTTGTAATGAAATATATCATATTATTAAAATATTATAGTATAATTGACAAGGATGATGATATATTCATTAATTTTGAACCAGTTATCAAAGTTTAAATAGGAGGCTATCTATCATTAGATTATAGTAATACATTCTTAAGAAAAAAATACAAAGAAAAATTAAAGTCCTAAAAATTTGAATATATATCATATTGAGACCATATATATCTTTGAGATTCACATGTCTTGGTTATTGATTTGTAATAGAGGATGAGATTTCTTCTATGAATATTTGATGAAAATCACACCACTAATAAATTCACTAATGGAGAACAAGACAAATAGTGAGCAATAGCCAATGAAGATAATGGTGTCCATGAACTATCTAAAGAAAGTGGCCTACAAGAATAGATTACTCATAAGATCAACTAAGATCAATCAGTAAAAGATGGAATAAGGAACTATAGAAGCTAGTTGGTTGAACTTACAAAGCCTTCATACCGAGCAGTTACAAGGTAGAACCTAAAGTCAAAAGAACACAGGTTTAACCGAGTATCAAAGTATACCGAGCACTAATTTAGTGAACATCGAGCATCAGGTTATTCACCGAACAGAGAATGAGGTGCTTATCGAGTTATTTAGGAAACAACATAGTAATTAGTAATGGCACATTTATCTATACAAATGGTTTACACAGATCTATAAATGTTTTACCAAGATTGAGGCACATTTATTATGGATGTAATCATTAATTTTTGTGATGATTCCTACATGTAATAGTTAGATCTAGGTTATTTTTGTACACTGTAGATCTTAGGTTGTCTAAGATGTTGTAAAACTAATTAGGTCAAAGCAATTTTCTATTAATTTGTAATTGATGTCATTTTGACATAAGGAAGTACACATGACGAAGAGATCATGAAGAAGTAGCTGCTTATAGGACATCAAAATTCAGACAAGGGTTTACATGAATGAGCAGTTTATCAGAAACAATATACTACACATCAAGGTGAAATCTATTTAGTATTTCATAGATCTGATTCAGACAAGTTGAAGTTGTCAATTGCAGATATTTTTTGTTATCTTTTAACCATCATAGCAGGATTGAAAATATCTTAATAGACTAGACTTAATTGTCTGTTGTATATCTCCTAACCGAGTGCACACTTATTTGGTGTTGCTAAAATCCTTTCACAAGATAGATCTAATTGATCTTATGTTACTCCTAACAAGGTAAGATCACCAGAAGTGATCACACTTATAGCCTTAACCGGCATACTTTATTTACTACAGTAGTGAATAATTTGTGGGTGTCATCCCCACCGCATTGTTTACCTTCTAACAAGGGTTTATGTGTAGCCAAAATACTTGTGTTATGTGTTATATTTCATGAATGATTTATTGTTTTTTTTTTTCATGCACTTTACATCTACAAGTTATTTGAATGTATGTTGCAAACAATGGAATCAGTTAGTTAGATAGAAACTACTATTGCAGATTGTTATTTCAGTAAAAAAAATTAAGGGTACTGATTCACCCCTCCCCTCTCAGTACTATATCTTTCCTATCCAAATAAATAATGTGTATTAAAGTGAACCTATGATAATAATGAAGGAATAAGGTTTTATTTTTAGTCTTGAAAGAAATAAAAGTGGTTTTCTTTTTTTTTGAATATTTGGCAATCTATATTGTGATGGTGTCTTTGTAAAGAGGCATAGGGTGTGTACAAAATGTTGGGTATTTTTAAAATACTTATTTCATGATAACATGGACACTTTATTGAATTAATTTCATAAACCTGGAAATGTAGGAATTGAAGAGTTAGAGGTGGCAAAGAAATAGAAAAAAAAATATATAAGGAATACTCAAAGTAAATCAAAAGATGATTGACTAGGAAAAAATGATAGAGGTGGTCTCACAGTTACCTTTTCCATTTTATATATCTAGTTTTGTTCTTTTTTGGGTTAATTGTCAAAATGTGAATTAATTTAAGGAGAAAAATGCACAATACATGGGCATGTAATTGATTGAATGACTAACTAAAAGCATCTAATCATATATGTTAGTTTCTAAATGGAATATTAATATGCTCTTAGTTTCTTAGAACAACAAAAATATTGATAACCTTATATATAATCATTCCTCTACACATTGTTAGGATTTGGTAACACTGAGAGGGGGGTGAATCAGTGTTACAATACTTTAATGAATTCTTAAACTTATTTACTTTCCTTAGGAAACAAATAAACATGTAACAGAAAATGAACAACCATGCAATGAAGATAAACATAGAAGAATTGATGCAAGGGCATCCAAGGTTAAGGTAGGGCATTTTATGTCCTTGGTAAACTACATGGAGTGTTTGTGTTTTGGCTAGTTTTACTCGGTTGCAGCCTTGACTGATGGTCTCAGTCATTGAAGGAAGCTCAGTCACTGAAGGAACTCAGTAGTCTCTGGCACTTGGTGAAAGTGTTGCTCGGTCATGCCTATGGTGCTCGGTCAATACTGGTGCTCACCGATGCCTAGTGTGCTCGGTAAATTTACTGTCGCTTGGTAGTTCTGACTTACCAACTAGAGTTCGGTGTGATTTGTGAGCCAACTTGGTGAATTTATTGTTGGTAGCCATTGTCTTGGGCCGACATGCAGAATTAAATGTTTGTATACATTTGTAAGCCGACTTGTATGACATTTAATTATTTGTTTTGGGGAGTTAAGGGTTTCATCCAGCTGACTTGTGGCTGATGATTAGTATTTGAGGGCTTGGGTAGATGTTTAGGGAAGAGATTTTTGGAGATTAGAACTTGGAGGACTTAGCAGATCTGGAATTCAGATGTGAAGCTGAAGTTGGTGAAGTTGTGGAAAAGTTCTTGATGTTCTTGCAGATCAGATTGTAATCTAATAGTCCTTTGTAGTAGAGCTAGGGGTTTGCATACTTGGAGACAAGGAGATTTCTTAGAGGCTTGCAAGCTCAAGTTTAGATCTGCCTTAGGGTTTCCATCAACTTCTAATTGTCTTCAAAGCTGAACTAGCTGAGATTGTATTGGATCTGGTTGTGGATCTTGCAGAATTATTTTCTGATTGTAATTGGCCCTAACCCGAAAGGCCTTACAGTCAGGCATGTTAATGAAAATCGGTGTTGAACAATTACTTTATGTTGCATTATTGAGTAATTCACCGTGTAATTCTTTTGGCTGCAAGGTTTGGACTATCCTTCATTGGATCCACCATCCTTGACTGCATAAGGTGGTATCAGAGTGAAGTTTTGTTCCTATTGGAGTGAAAGTTTGATCTTGTTGAAGTAGAAGCTTGACCTAGCAAGGCTGATCTTGCGAAGTTGATCTTATTGGAGTAGAGATTGTGCATAATTTGGATTGTAGATCCGAAGCACTAAACTTGTGAAGTTGTGCCCTATTTGTTTATAAGATTGCAGGTTGATATTTGACTTGTTACAACTTGGAAATTGTCACAAGGTGGTCAGTGAGGGTTTGTTGTAGAGGGTTTCTCTTATCTTTAAGAATGCCTCTGAGAAGATTGGACCCTAGAGTTATTTCAGATCTTTGTGATACTATTGAATCCCGGATCATAGAGAAGGTGAAATCAGATTTCAGATCTGAGTTGGAATTAATGAAGAATGATATGGTCACCGAGATCATGAGAATGGTTGCTGGTATACCTTAAAATGTTGGTACTGAGGATGGCTATGAAGAAGCTACTGAAGAATTTGAAATTGGTGGATCTAGTGGTGATGACTAGAGGAACAGATTTGGTGAAGACAGAATTGCTCAGTTGTCTAGACCTTCTACTCAGTTTATTAATTATCGAATGGAAGTTTCTACTTTCTCTAGTACTTTGAAGCCCGCCAATCTGATTGATTGGATTGGTGAGCTTGAAGATTTCTTTGAGCTGGAAGAAATTGAAGATGCTCTTTGAGTGAGATTAGCATAGACAAATTTGAAAGGACATGTTGCTCTTTGGTGGAAGGAACTATAGAGAGACCAAGAAGATGAAGGTGAAACAAAGATCAATCAGTGGAGATTGATGGTGACTAAGTTGAAAGCTAAGTTCATACCAGTTGACTATGAGATTGACTTATTTAAGAAGTTGCAGAGTCTGAAATAGAAGGATTTGTCTATTGAAGATTATACCGAGGAGTTCTAAAAACTTACTATTTGGTCTGGACATTGAGAGCTTGGTAAGGAAAAGTAGCTTGGTATGTGAATGGTCTGAGATTCAATATTCAGGATGAGCTTGGTATGCTGAAGATTGATTCTGTTGAAGATGCTTATTAGTATGCTTTGAAGGTAGAAGATAAGTTGAAGAGGAAACAACCTAGTAACTCCTGAGGGAAAGAAAAGATTGATCACTTGGTGAAGGATAAGCCGAATGATGCAGAAGATCAATCGAAACCTATAGAACCAAAGAAGAAGACAGGTAGAGTTATCTTTACGGGTACTTGCTATAACTGTGGAGAAGAAGGACACTGTTCTTTTGAATGCACACAGAAGAAGGTTAACTGATGAAAAACTGTGATGAATGAGAACATTTAGAATGAACCTGAATCATAGAACTTGCTGCTTCAGCAAACATTGCTCGGTACAAAGGATAAACCTTGTCAGAGGAGTAATTTGTTTAGGACCCGATGCAAGACTAAAGGTAAACTCTATGATGTTATTGTTGATAGTGGTAGTAATGATAACCTTGTTGCTGAGGACCTGGTTTAGAAACTTGGTTTGAGTAGAATGAAACATCTTTGTCCTTATAGGCTTGGTTGGTTACAAGATGTTCATGCTTTGGAAGTTAGAGAACAATGCTTCATTGATGTTCAGATTGGCCAGTACAAGGATCTTGTGCTTTGTGACATTATGAAGATGAATACTTGTGATATATTGCTCGGTAGACCTTGGCAATATTATTGTAGAGCTAGTTATGACTATGTAAGAAATGTGTTTACTGTTGAGAAGAATGACAAGAAGTTTTCACTAATGCCTTTGATGGATACAACACTCAGTAGGAGAAGCCTAAGTATTGGTAGCTGAGTTAAGATTGTGGATCCTAAGAAAAGGAATGATTAGTATGAGGAACCAACCTGTACATTGTCCAGAAAAGACTTGAAGAGACAGAGGAAACTGAAGTGGAAGACTTTGCAAGCAGAAAAGGTGGAAGACTTGTATGTGAAGAACTAGTTTGGGATTTATGTGTTGAATCTTGAAACATGTTCTTCTCACATATGAACATCATTTTGAACCTAGGGTGTCTGATGTAGGGGCATCGAAGGTTAAGGTAGGGCATTCTATGTCCTCGATAAACTACATGGAGTGTTTGTGTTTTGGCCAGTTTTACTCGGTTGCAACCTTGACCGATGGTCTCAATCATTGAAGGAAGCTTGGTCACTGAAGGAACTCAGTAGTCTCTAGCACTCGGTGAAAGTGTTGCTCGATCATGCCTATGGTGCTCGGTCGATTTTGGTGCTCAACGATGCCTAGTGTGCTTGGTAAATTTACTATCGCTTGGTAGTTTTGACTTACCGACTAGAGTTCGGTGTGATTTGTGAGTCAACTTGGTGAATTAATTGTTGGTAGCCATTGTCTTGGACTGACATGCAGAATTAAATGTTTGTATACATTTGTAAGATGACTTGTATGGCATTTAATTATTTGTTTTGGGGAGTTAAGGGTTTCATCCAGCTGACTTGTGGCTGATGATTAGTATTTAAGGAGGGTTTGAGTATATGTTTAGTGAGGAGATTTTTGAAGATCAGAACTTGGAGGACTTATCAGATCTAGAATTTAGATGTGAAGCTAAAGTTGGCAAAGTTGTGGAAAATTTCTTGATGTTCTTGCAGATTAGATTGTAATCTAATAGTCCTTTGTAGTAGAGCTAGGGGTTTGCATACTTGGAGACAAGGAGATTGCTTGGAGGCTTGCGAGCTCAAGTTTAGATTTTCCTTAGGGTTTCCATCAGCTTCTGATTGTCTTCAGAGCTGAACTAGCTGAGATTGTATTGGATTTGGTTGTGGATCTTGCAGAATTGTTTTCTGATTGTAATTGGCCCTAACCCGGAAGGCCTTATAGCCGGGCATGTTAATGAAAATTAGTGTTGAACAATTACTTTGTGTTGCATTGTTGAGTAATCCACTGTGTAATTCTTTTGGCTGCAAGGTTTGGATTGTCCTTCATTGGATCCACCATCCTTGACTGTATAAAGAACTCATAACACCATATTTGTTTTCCAGGAAACCTTGGCCAAGGGAAAACCCCAGTGGGGATGGTACCCACAATATTTTGCACTATAAATCTTGAAACCTTGTTAGGATTTCTAGCCCTGTTAGGAGCTGATTAATATAATATAGGCAAATCCCTGTTAGGGGATGTATACAATGAGATCCATGTTAAGGAATCAACCTTGTTAAAGGTCCTAGTCATATTAAAGGAAAAAAAACCCTGTTAGGGGTGTACAATAGGTGCAACAACACTTACAATAAATCTATTGTCCTAAATACAAAGAGTTAACAAACTATTCCTAGAAGAACTCCTCTTGTTCTCCTTCCTCATGATTTATGCTCTTCCCTTAGATATCTTCACAATTTGCATCTAACATCCATACATCATCATCTTATCACATCACACACTTTTGCAGAAGTGTCCATATATTTATACCATGTTAGGAATATAATTACAAATCTAGTCGGCATCAAAACATCATATTAATTCAAGTGCAATTACACACTTCATTAACATCCTCATTCATCCTCAAATCCAAGATAGCATCCAAAAATAACTTTCCAAACACTCACAAAGTCAGCCTCAATGATCATTGACATGTTATACTCTGTTAACTATCTTCGCATCCAATCAACTGAACATATCTCTTTGATCCATCAATATTAACACCTGCGATCTCACACATCTTCATTGGTGTCCTACAAGCATACCATTAAGATCACATGCCTTAATTCAGCTTCTATGAAGCTCACTAATCTTTTATGTCAGAATAGGTTACTGAAACAGTCTGTGGACTGAGGAATTTTTCCATTCAACAACTACATTCAAACGTAATCATCATAGCCAATATTTGTGACCATAAAACTCAGAAGTGTTGCCATAAATGAAAACATTCCATACATGTGCATATGTGTGTGTGTGTGTTAACCACTTGCCAACAATCTCCCCATTTGGCATTGATGGAAACACTTAGTGAAAAATGACTAAGTGCATTATAAAAATAAAAGGTAAAAGGAAATATAATACAAAAATTCAACACATAATCTTCAAAAACTTCCCTTTATTTATGTTTGATGTACTTCTTATTACACACACAAATTTGCTCTCTTTCTCACTTCACTTGTGTCTCACTTCTCTCCCCATTACAATTGTTCACTCCCCCTTACATTTTTCTCTCTTCCTCACATTACACTTGGCATTTTTCACTCTATCTTTCCCCCTTTGACATCAATGGAAAAGGGTGCAAAAATTTTGAAATCAGTGAACAAAACAAAAAAGATTACAATATACAAAATCATAGCTTGACTCTCTGCAACACATCTCTATAGATGGCCCTCAAAATCTATATATCAGCATCCCATGCTACTTTTATTGCCTCTACCACCTGAATCATTCCAGTAAGACCGTATGTGGTATTTTTTGTTGTCTCTACATCAATAGGCACCAGTCCTTGAAATGTTTTTAAGATAAGTTGTAGGTCCTCATGGGTACTCTCCAAAACACTGATCTTTGGCATCAAAAAGTTCTTTAGTTCTACAAATATTTTCTGAACTCTATCTTTCTCCATCTATAAGGTATGATTTTTATCCATAATCTTGTTAACTTCCTTATTCATGTCCATAATTTTCTTATCTCCAAAATCTTTAGAGAGGTTTTCCAAAGCCTCTTCATCTTGTGCTATAATATTATATTATATACTCTTTACATGCTCATGCAAAGTCATGCAAAGTCTATAGAGATCTTGTCCATCCTTAAAACAAGATTTGATTTCCCTTTTAGTGGAAATCAATGTATTAAGATCACTCTTGATCCCATCAAGAGTATCTTTCATCCTTAAGCTCTTAAATTCATCAACAACCTTTATTATTTTTGCTTCCTCTAATTTATCAAAACTTTTTTCTACTACACTTAGAACATTATCTAGATCATCTATAGGATCTGCAACATCTACAGGAGGTGTATTAAAATATTTACTAAAAACTTGTGTGGCCCATTGGATTATATTTGCAATCTTGTTAGTCTTCTTTTTAGATTTCTCCTTTTCCTTAGAAAAAGAAAGTACTGACCATTGCATCAAATCTAATACATCCATGTCCTCTAGGTTAGTTGGAAATGATTGGGAATCACTTGCCAACAAACTAGGTGTAGAAAAAGGATTGATAGGTAGTAATCATTTTGCACTAGGAGTGATAAGTGCCTGCTCCTCTCCCTTTTCTTGTTCCTTTTCCTTTTCCTTTTCTTCTTCTTTCTCTTTTTCTTCACCTTTCTCTTCTGCAACTTGCACTTTTTCAAGAGTTTTCTCCTTTTCCTACTCTTTCTCATCCAATTCTTCTTGAGCTATCTTAGGAGGCTCAATATTCTCCACTATTGTATCAATTTGGTGAATGTTTCAATCATATGAAATAGATCAGATGTATCCTGCTCTATTTTTAATGAAATTCCAACATTGTCAATATAAAAATTTGGTAAGGTAGTATCTACTACCTCTGATTCCTTAGGAACTGCAGCTTCTTCTACAAGTTTGGCAATTTTGGGTTCAGTGGGGATGATTACTGGAATTGGAGTCCTTGTAGAATTTACAAGATAAGTCGATCCTCAAGGAGTATCTGTGCAACCTTTTCATGTGTTTCTTTCTCAACCTCTTCATACTTTTGGGCCATAAACTTTATGATTCTAGTTTTGGTCCTTAATTTTGGCTTTAACTTGTCAAGCTAATTCACCATCTCATTCCCTATCATGGTAGGAATGTTTTGTAGAAGGATATCTTGTCTCATCTTTGTATCTTTATCCAATGCTCTCTTCTTCCTTTCTTCCAATATTTCAAATAGTTCCTTTCTATTTGACTTTCCATTTCAATCAAATTCTTCTTGAAGGCAAGCATATATTCCATAACTATGTCCTCTATTTTAATTTTCTCTTCCTCATCATATCTATCAAAATAATTTTCAATAGAGGCTAGTTTACCTTTATTTACTAATATTTTCTCTAATTCTTTCAAGAAAGGTTTGAACAAATACCTTTTTTCTTCCTAACCTTTCTTTTTCTCTACCTTTGTTTCTCTCTTCTTGTCTACTTCAATTTCTCTCAAGTTAGCCTCTTGAAGTTTTCTATCTTTCTCATCTTCTTCTTCCTTCCTTTGTTCCTCAGTCTTCTATGTATCCTCTATTTCCATAACATGAATTTATTCTTCTTGTGCCTGTTCTTCTGTAACCTTTTATTTCTTACCCTTCCTTTGCAAAGATGTATGAGTATCACATGTTTTCCTTTATATTCTTGATCCACTAGCCATGGTCTTTGGTCTAGCTTTAGGAGGTTTTGTACCTTGTGTATTTTTCTGTGTAGTTTTCCTCTACGATGTTCTCCTAGTAGGTGTAGGAGTATTGTATTATCTTTGTCCTTCTCTCCTTCTTCAACCTTGACCACTTGAGGTGCTTCAATATTAGGCCGAGGAGGGGGAATGTTATGTTTTTTCCCAAGTTCTGCAACCTTTTCTCTGAAAATTTTCATTTCTTCTTTAGAATATGCCATCTTGATCCTCTTCAATAGATTTGAAGGGATGAATCTTAAATTTATAACTTTTCCTCTCAAGAACATTGAAAACCTTAGGTGTATCCATTCTGACTACTCTGTTACTGCAAATTGACAAATTTTTCTTGAGGTAATTACAAATACCTAGCTTGTGCGGCCATGTAAGGGTTTTGCGAACACAACTGCAAACACTTCAAGCTCCAAATATTGTTCTAGACTCTTCAATGATATCCGATATCCATGAAAATGGTAGATAATTCAAGCACAACATTAAACTTATAGGCAATTTGGCATAATTTCCAAAAATTGTTCATAAAGCTGTAAGAAACTAGTGTTGGCCCAAACTAGTAGACATTCTCACAGACATCTCCAAAAATGATGTGACCTTATCCAAGATCACATTACACCATACCTAAGCTTCTTCCAAGATCGCACAACTTAACTCATCCATATAGGGGCTCTGTATTTGGCTAGTGATAATCTGTGATGCTCCCCCTAAGGCATACATTGTCTATCATGAAGATGGTGAAGCAATGCACCCTAGAAATGATTCAAAAAGAATCTTAGGACTCTTATGAGTTCTCACAATTTTCTCTTCATATTTCTTGACCTTATATTCCACAAGTTCATTTTGTTTGACCCATTTCTCCTTAAATTCTACTTTCAGCTCTACTAGCTCTCTATCTTCTTTATTCAAATCATTTTCCTTTGCGAGTGTCCTGAAGCACTTCTTGATTGATCTCATATATCTACAATACTTCACTAAATGTCCATCATTGTTACACTTGAAACATGTTACCTTCTTCTTCTAGGTTTCAATTGGCTATAATCAATTTGCAACTTACAATACTTAGCAATATGACCAAAGTTATTGCATTTGTAGCATAAAATCTTTCTAGGTCTGGCAATAGGTTTCTTAACTTCTTCAATTATCTTGTTATCCTCATCCTTACTAGCATTATAAACATTATCTTGCACCATATCAATTTTTTTACTTGTTTCCTTATCCTCAAGTTTTCTAAGTTCAACGTCTTTACTACATTCACCTTTTTCCATCTTTGCCTCATTCAAGATTTTATCTTTTTGCTTCTTAAGGAAATCATCCAAATGATCATATGTAGGTCTGCTAGATCTCATATTTGGTTTTCTACATTTTCTTATCTCGTGTCCATACAAGTAGAAATTAAAACAAAATCTAGTAAACTTAGGCTTAAGAGTACCTTTTTCAATTTTCTTAATCTTTGATTCATCTTCATGGCTGCAATCCTTGTCATTGTCCTTACAAGGAGGTATCTCAAGTTCTACTATCACTACCTCAAATTATGAATTCTTAGGTGAGTCAAGATTCACCACAACTATATCTTTCCTCTTATCAGGATTGTTATTAAATCCAACTCCTTTCTTATCTCCAATAGGCTTCTACACATCAATTCACTCATCTAAGTTTTGTCTTCTCTCATGAAGTTTCTCTATGCAACCTTTAGTTTGATCAAGTTCACCAATGATGGTAATACATTATCTCTCTACCTTTTCATATTTTTTCTTTAATTCACTCAAATCACTATCTAAGGTTTGCATCCTATCCCTTGTACTTGACAATTCATTTTGCAATTTTTTATTTACCTCTTTTTTAGCATCAAGTTCCTTCATCAGGTTCAATTTTGTGATCTCCAATTCATCCTTCAAGGAATCATTTTCATGCTTCAGCTACTGAATCTGATCTTGATTTGATAATGATGCAAGAGAGGATAGGAGGGGCTAGCAATGGCACACCCTAACCTAATCCACCTTGCTCAACAACACGCGAAAGCAACAACACACAACAGTGAGACTGAGAATGCATAAAAGTTTCATATATTATCTTCAAATTGATTCATACATGTCGGGCTGTAAGGCCTTCCCAGTTTCAGCCAGGTATTATAATCAAGTACTAAAGTCCTCCAACATGAGAGGATCTGTCAACAATCTCTAAACTTCTATCTTCTATCAAAAATTGACTGCTAAATTCTAACCAAACAACTACATTTATACAAGAGGCTACCGAACCAAGTCGGCATTCAAATCCACAATCAATGGAAGGAATGACCAGATCTAGGTCCACACACTTTCCAATGATAGGTACCAACATTAAATCTATGACCCAAATTAACTGCACAAGTCGGCCTTAAAAGAAATCCAAAAAAAACAACTCGGTAACCAAGGAAACCAAGCACTAGACAAGCATCATTGAGCACCAGGGAAATTTTTTGAGTACCAGAGAGATAATCGACCAACACCAGAGAATAAAGGAAACTAATAAACACCCAACCAACTTGGTCAAAGAAGGAACCAAGCAAAACAAACAAACTCAAATATTTTTTTGGTGATACGGGATTACCAAGGA
This sequence comes from Chamaecyparis obtusa, assembly GCA_027943335.1. Lineage (NCBI taxonomy): Eukaryota > Viridiplantae > Streptophyta > Pinopsida > Cupressales > Cupressaceae > Chamaecyparis > Chamaecyparis obtusa. The sequence goes on from BSBK01007704.1 coordinate 92,800, forward strand.
CCCAAGATGCTCCTACATAAGACACCTAGGGTTATTTGAAATGATTCTTCGAATCATGAAATAGGTATGATCTGAGTTGCATCCAACTCAGACTGTGAAATCCAAGAACTATCTTTAATCGATCTATTCTTCCACTTTACCAGATATTCCATATACTATTTTCCTCTTGTATTTTTGCCAATTCTTTGCTCCAAAATCTTTTCAAATTCTTCATTCTTCTTCTTAGGATAATCCATCAGTAGTACCATGTCTTCTTCAGGTTCATGAAACTCATATAAATTAGGAATGTTGAATATAGGTGATATATCCATGTCATCAGGTAACTCAACATCATATGCATTTCCACTGTCAAATTTTCTCAAAATCTTGCAATGTCCAAAATTCTTCATCTTCAGCTTCCCATATGTTCCCATGGGAAATCTGCCTCTCCTCAAATGAACCATCACTTCATCACCAACATCAAAAGTCTTATGTCTTCTTGATCTATCAGCTCTATCTTTGTATTTCTGATTACTCTTTTCTAGTTTAAGCCTCACATCTTCATGTAATGTCTTCATGTACTCAGCAAATTTTACTCCTTCAGCACTTCTTTTTCTTTCATCAGCAATGTCTCTCAAATCTAATATACCTCTCAATTTTATGCCATTTACAATCTCAAAAGGTGTTTTTCCAGTACTCCTATTCACTAAATTATTGTATGCAAACTCTACTTGAGCCAACACAAAATCCCAATTACTCGATGTGTCTCCAACTAAACATCTCAAAAGATAACCCAAGCTTCTATTCACAACTTCTATCTGTCCATCGGTTTCTAGGTGAAATGTAGAACTATATTTCAATTTGGTACCCAACTTTCTCCAAAGAGTCTTCCAAAAATATCCAACAAATTTATTGTCTCGGTCAGAGATAATACTCCTTGGTAATCCATGCAATTTGACAATTTCCTTAAAGAAAAGATCTGCTACATGTACTGCATCTGATGTCTTTCTACAAGGTATAAAATGTGCCATTTTAGAAAATCTATCCACAACAATAAATATAGAATCATTACGTCTTACTATCTTCAGTAATCCAAGAACAAAATCCATACTGATATCAATCCAAGGTTTCTTAGGTACAGCAATCGGTGTATACAATCCAGTATTCTAACTAACTCCTCTTGCAACTTGACAAAATCCATAACTTTTCACAAATTTCTAAACATCTTTGTACAACTATGGCCAGAAGTACTTCTCCTTAAGAAAATTCAATGTCTTATCAACACCAAAATGTCCAGCCAAACCACTACTATGTTTCTCTTTTATCAAATTAGTTCTCATTTCTCCTCTCGGTATACACAACTAAATACCTTTAAACAGCATGCCTCCTTGCATAAAATATTCATCCCATTTAGTACTCTGTTGATCTTGAATAGGTGCTTTGCGCTTTCTCCATGGATCAGAAAAATCAGGATCAAATTCATAAGAATCTCTCATGTCATCAAAGCCTAGAATTCCAATTTTCATCTTGGTCATCAAAGATTCTTCTACTCAATACATCAGCAACTCGGTTAGTGACTCCACTCTTATGCTTTATCACAAATGTATAACTCTACAAATACTCAACCCATTTCATATATCTCTAATTCAACCCAAATACTGTAAAGCTTTATGATCAATATGCAACACAAATTCACTCAGCATCAAATAATGTCTCCATTTCTTCAGTGCTTGAACAATAGCATAGAATTCTTGATCATACATAGAATTGTTCCTTTTTGCATCATTCAACTTTTCACTAAAGAAAGCAACAGGTTTACTTTCTCGACTCAACACAGCTCCAATTGCACTTCCACTTGCATCACATTCTACTTGAAATACCTTATTGAAATCAGGCAATGCCAAAATAGGCAATTCATCAACCTTCTGCTTTAGAGTCTCAAAATTTTTATCAACTCCATGTGTCCACTTGAATTCTCTTTTGTCTCCTCTCATAGTCTCAGTCATAGAATTACAAATTGAACTAAAATTCCTAATGAACTTTCAGTAAAAACTTGCCAAACCATGAAATGATCTTACCTCACTAGCACTCTCAGGTGTAGGCCAATTCAGAATAGCTTCGACCTTTTCAGGATCCATTTTCAAACCGTAAGCTGAAATCACAAATCCCAAATACACAATCTCCTCTTTCATGAATGAACACTTTTTCAGATTTATCAGCAACTTTTCTTCTTTCAATCTCTGCAAAACTTGTCTAACATGCAACAAATGTTCTTCTCTAGTCTTACTAAATATCAGAATATCATTAAGATATACAATCACAAACTTACCCAATAATTTCTTCAAAACTTCATTCATCAATCTCATAAAAGTACTCGATGCATTAGTTAAACCAAAAGGCATAACCATCCACTCATACAAACCTTCTTTTGTCTTGAAATTAATCTTCCATTCATCACCTATTCTGATTCTGATCTGATGATACCCACTTTTCAAATCAATTTTAGTAAAATGCTTCGCTCCAGTTAAAGTATCCATTATATCATCCATTCTCAATATAGGAAACATATACTTCATTGTTATCTTGTTGATTGCTCTGGAATTAGTACACATTCACCATTCTCCATTCTTCTTAGGTGCCAATACCGTAGGTACTGCACAAGGACTCAAAAATTCTTTGATCAAACCTTTCTGCAACAATTCTTGAATCTGTCAGCTCAATTCCTGATTCTCGGTAGGTGTCAACCGATGAGGTGCCTTATTCAGTAAACTAGCTCCAGGGATGAGATCCATGCAATGATTAATGCTTCTCTTTGGTGGAAAACCATCAAGTACATTATCAAAAATAATTTTACTGTACTCGGTGAGTAACTTATCAATATCCTCAGGGACATTATCCTCTATTTTCTTACTCAGTTTGTTAGGAATTACAACAAAACATACATCATTTCTATTTAAATCTTTAAAAAAAATTCTTCCTTCCATCAATAAAACTTTCACTGATGTGAAAACATTACTAACAGGTTCTTCCATCAAAGGTAACAAGATTTGTCTTTTTCCATCAGCCCAAATAGTATACTTATGCAATCTCCCATCATATATAGCATGTCTATCATATTGCCAAGGTCTACCCAACAAAATATGACAACAATTCATAAGCATGATATCACATTACACCTTATCATAGTACTTTCCAATTTTCAAATTCACATAACATTGTTCACTTACCAAGAGTGTATGCTCATCTTTGATCCATGAAATTTGATAGGGCTTCGGATGTTCCAAGCTTTTCAACTGTAACTTTGTGACCATCTCTTCAAATGCCAGATTCTCTGAGCTACCAATGTCAATGATTACCTTCCAAACTTTGTTAGAAACTCTACATCTGGTCTTGAACAAAATTTTCCTTACCAGATCTTCCTTTTTACCTTCATTCCAAAGTGCTCTTCTTACCATCAAGTTATTTTCTTTCTCAGGTTCATTCAGTGACTCTTCTTGCACCAAAGCATTTATACTGCTTCCAGCCTTCTTACTTGCATGTGTACACTCAAATGATCTATGTCTTTCTTCTCCACAATTATAAAAAGTTCCTCAGAAACCACCTATGTTATAACCACCTTGGCAGTTACTACCTCTGCCTCTAGATGAACTTTCTCCTTTCACTCGGTCTTGCCTTTATCCAGAGTTGTCTTTTCTGGTTCAAATCTATTATTTTCACCATGGGATCTACCTCTTCCTCTAGGGAATCTACCACCTCTACCTCTTTGTCTTTTCTCATGTCTCTTATTCAATTTCTCCTCAACTTTCAATGCAAATTGATAAGCCTCTTCAATGTTCTCCAATTTGACCAAACTGATTTCTTCTTGGATGGAAACTCTCAAACCATTTAGGTATCTAACAATTCTTTCCACATCATCTTCATCATGTCTAGATCTAATATCTAATTTATAGAATTCCTTAGTATATTAATCTGATAATCACAAGGTAAGAACTTTCCTTTCAATTTATTCACCATTTTACTCCATACCTTGATTTTGTCTTTTCCTTTCCTCTTTCTATCTAGCTGCAGATGTTCCCACCATAAGGATGCATGAATTTTCAACTTTGTGCTTGCAATTTTCACCTTCTTTTCCTTAGGTACATTTTCATACTCAAAGTACTTTTCCATCTTTGTGATCCAATACACTAATTCATCAGAATCCAACTTTCCACCATACTCAAGAGAATTAAAGTGTGGTGTCGACTTCAGACTTGTCAAAGCCTTCAAGAATCTTTCCTCACCCTAATCCATCATAGGTGCAAGTTCTACATCACCTTGTTCTATCTCAATTTCATTATCACTAACATCTTCAAGATGTCTTCCTCTTCTCTAGGTTGTTTCAATAGCTTCTAATCTAGTAGCAAGTTGTCTCAACATGTCTGCCAATCCTGGATCCACATATTGCCTCCCACGAAAAATCTTGAAAACCCTCTGCAATTGCTAGTCAGATCACAATCTGCTATCCCACAACAATTTAGCTAGGGCTTCACAAGAAGGCGCTTTCAAATCTAGATTCACAAACCTATATCTAGATCTCACCTTGCTCTAATACCACTTGACGTAAGGGAGGATAGGAGGGGCCAACAATGGCACACCCTAACCTAATCCACCTTTCTCAACAACATGCAGAAGCAATAATACACAATAGTGAGAGTGAGAATGCAGAAAACTTTCATATATTATCTTCAAATTGATTCATACATGTCAGGTTGTAAGGCCTTCCCAATTTTGGCTAGGTATTACAATCAAGTATAGAAGTCCTCCAACATGCGAGGATCTATCAACAATCTCTAAACTTCTATCTTCTATCTTCTATCAAAAATTGACTACTAAATTCTAACCAAACAACTACATTTATACAAGAGGCTACCAAACCAAGTTGACCTTCAAATCCACAATCAACAGAAGGAATGACCAGATCTAGGTCTACACACTTCCCAATGATGGGTACCAATATTAAATCCATGACCCAAATTAACTGCACAAGTCGGCCTCAAAAGAAATCCAAAACAAATAACTTGGTAAGAAAGGAAATTGAGTGCCAGACAAGCATCATCGAGCACCAGAGAGATAACTGACCAACACCGGTGAACAAAGGAAATCAAGAAACACCCAACCAACTCGATCAAAGTAGGAACCAAGCAAAATAAACAAACTAAAATATGTTTTTGGTGACACAAGATTTTCAAGGACCCGAGATGCTCCTACATCAAATAACTCTTTAGTTTGTGCTTCCATATAAGACCATCTCTCATATTTCTCTTATGTTCAAGTTGTTGCTTCAACTTTTTGATAAAGTCATCTTCCTTCCTTAGCTTGTACTTTAGATCCACTCTATCTGCATTAGCAATGTCCACATCTTTCAAAGCCATTTCATAATTCTTCTTCAAGTTTTTGAAATCCATCTTATTCTCCCCCAAGTTGTTAAGCTTTTCCTTCAAGGGCTTGATACTCTGATACCAATTGTTAGGATTTGGTAACACTACTCAAGGGGGGGTGAATCAGTGTTACAATACTTTAATTAATTCTTAAACTTCTCTACTTTCCTTAAGAAAAAAGTAAAGATGTAATAGAAAATGAACAACCATGCAACAAAGAGAAACATAGAACTCATAACACCATATTTGTTTTTGAGGAAACCCTAGCCCAGGGAAAACCCTAGTGCAGATGGTACCCATAATATTCTACACTATGAATCTTGAAACCCTGTTAGGAGTTCTAGCCTTGTTAGGAGATGATTAATATAATGTAGGAAGATCCCTGTTAGGGGATGTATATAATGAGATCCATGTTAAGGAATCAAACCTGTTAAAGGTCCTAGCCCTGTTATAGTAAAACAAACTCTGTTAGGGGTGTATAATAGGTGCAACAACACTTACAATTTTTTTTTTCCTGAACACAAAGAGTTAACAAACTATTCCTAAAACAAATCATCATATTCTCCTTCCTCTTGATTTCTTCTTTTCCCTTAGATGTCCTCACTATTCACATCTAACATCCATACATCATCATCTTATCACATCGCACACTTTTAGAAAAGTGTCCATATATTTATACCTTGTTAGGAGTATAATTACAAATCTAGTTGACATAAAAACATTGAATATTAAATCAAGCACAATTGCATGCTTCATTAACATCCTTAGTCGACCTCAAATCCAAGATAGCATCCAAAAATAACTTTCCAAATGCTCACAAAGTCGGCCTCAATGATCATTGACATGTTATGCTCTATTTACTATCTTTACATCCAATCAAATGAACATATCTCTCTAATCCATCAATATTAACATGTGTGATCTCACACATGTGTTCATTGGTGTCCTGCAAGCATGCCATTAAGATCACATTCTTTAATTCAGCTTTTGTGAAGCTCGCTAATCTTTTCTATTAGATTGGGTTACTAAAACGGTTCGTGGACTAAGGAATTTTTCCATAAAACAATTTCATTCAAACATAATCATCATATCCAATATGTGCAACTATAAAAGTGATAAGTGTTTCCATAAATGAAAACATTCCATATATGTGCATGTGCATATGCATATGCATACATGTGCATATGTGTGCATGTGTTGACCACTTACCAACAATTATGGTAGGATATAATGAGTGGAGAATCTTTGAATGTTGGTTATCTTCCATAATGTATTGTCTTAAAATGGATGCACTCCATGTTGAGACCTTTTAGCCCTCCTTAGTAGTCTGTTTTGATCCTCATTCAAACACTTTCATGCTTATGTGATTATTTGCCTGTTCTGCCCCTCTTTTCTGCCTTTTCTCTCTACTTCTGAGACTTGGGCACATTTCCTGAGGTCCTGATCCTCTGGGTCAAGGTTGACCTCGACCTTAACCTAGGTCAAAGTTGACCTTGATGTTGACCCTAGGGTCCAAGGTCCTTGGGGTTAGGTCCTAGTTTTGGGGTTTCATCAAAATCTTGTCTTTTCCCTCTTTGGGGCCACTATTTATCGGGTTAAGTGTCAAATTCTCAAATTAATATTTGAGGTAGACCTTTCTCAAGCTTTGTATAGGATTCCTAATTTATTATTTAAGGTTAGCCTTTCTCAAGTTTTGTGCATGATGCTCAAATTAACTTTGGGGTTGGACTTACCTTGAATTTTGTGACAAGGCTCTTAAATAATTATTTTTATCCCTATCTTAAGGGTGGACCCCTTCTAGAGTTTTGTGTCAAGACTTTAATTTAATTTCCTCTCCATGTGCACCTCTCTAGAGTTTTGTGCTATGGACCCTTAATTACTGTTTTCGATGTGGCCTCTCTAGAAGTTTGTGCCCTAGATCACTATAAAAGGAGGCCTTCCTCTCTCATTTTCTCCATCAATCATCAAACCATCTTTCATCTATCATCTTTTCATAATCTCTCAAGACTTCAAGCATTCAAGCCTTCAAGCATTCAAGCATTCAAGATCCAATTCATCAAGGAGATCCATTAGTAGCCATTGAAGGATTCAAGCTCTATGGAGCCCTCTTGTTGAAGATTTCTCCATCCATCCATTCAAGTTTCTTCTTATTCCAAGATCCATTCAAGATTGGTATTGAAGATCTAAAGACAATTGATTTGAGACATCCTACATTCAATTATACATTCATTTGGAGCATCCATACTTGTGGATTCAAGGATTCGAATCCTCCACAAGGATTTTCAACATAAGCAAGGTGAATTGTTCTATTTACTTTGTTTATCTCTATAATTTCAATTCAATTTCAAGGTTAATTCATAAATTGGGGTTTGATTAAGGGAAACCCCTCCCCCCCCCAAAAAAAAACCATTTTTTTTTGTAGGTATAGGGTCGAGATGGAAAATATCAATGTAGATCTAGATACCCTTTTCACCAAACTTTCAGGATCTGCGAATAGAATTTTCATCGAAGCAGTGTAGGTCAAGGATGACTTTTCAGGGTAAGATCTTACCCTGCATTTGGGTCAAGGACAACCTTCCTTAGAAAATAAAAATATTTCTGGGTTTTGTAGATCTCGCAGTTTCAATTAAAGAATGGAAAAATCAATAGTTTCTGAGACCATTTGACAGGGTTTTTAGCCGATTCTTTTTTGGAGGTAAGTACCTTTTATTTCTTCATTTCAATATTATTCTTCTAGATTTACCTTCCCATATCATTAGAATTTCATGTATGTGTAAAATATTGGTTTTGGGGTCTCTTTTATGTGCAAACCATTTTCCTAGACCCTATCCATATTTTTCATCATACACATAACATAATTGATACAATAATTCTCTACTACCTTGGAGGCTACCCCTTGTTTCTATTTGAAAATATTTGGGCAACTCATTATTATTATTATTTAGCTAGGATATTGATTATAAATATTTTAATGTTTAATCTATTGTCTAGTTTTTGAAGTCCCTTTGAATGTTTAGGATTGTCTCTATGTAGAAAATAAAGTTAAATAATAACTAGGAATACGTGTTGTGTTGCAATAACTATCTGCTTCCTTTTAATGACAATTAGTTTATATGTTTGACAAGATTTTTTAGTTATGTGCAATTTTGACTTAATAACAAGGTTATCTTAATGATACTAGATGCATAAATTGGGACCATCTCCTCTAATGTGTGTGGTGTGGATTTTTTAAATAATTATAAAATATCATCAAAATCCTCTTAGGTGATATACGACTTAGACAGTTGGTAAAATCTATCCTATAAGAGTGAAATGGTCTCAAAGTCTTGATACTAACTTTGCAAAACTCTTACTCTTGTTGTGATAGTACCCTTAGGTTTTGTTGTTGGATTTTAATTGATGCCTAGCAACAAGGTGAAACCCTTCATATTTAATACATAATGAAATATCATATATAACCTGTTATTTCTATTTTTGTTGATTATGGTAACCTAAAAATAAGACCATCTAGGCACTTGATCATCCTTTAAGATTTATATTATTCTTAAAATAAAAATGACTATATCCTAAATATTTATGGCTTTCATGATTTTTCAAGATTCCTTTTATCCTATTATTCTTCTCTATAATGGCACAATGATAATACATATGAAATTAAGTGAGCATCTTATATAATTATGATAATAATTTAGCCCATTTTTTATCTTATGAAACTATTGACACTCCTATGATGCTTCTTTAGAATTGAGATTCCAAACATGGTTGTAAAATACTAAGATTAGTTAAATCTAAGTTGAAAATCCAAATAAAAATATTTTTCAAGTACATTTGTACATTCTAACACCAATTGCACATAATAATTTAAAACTAGTTTTCTCATTGCAACAACTATAGGGTTTTTCTCTTTGCGACAACTATAAGGGGATGGTTCAATATAATACATCAAGTGTGTTGGACCTTTTAGTAGGTGTTATCAGGTCAAAAAAATCCTTTTAACATGGTTATAGAATTAGTATGCACCATCCATTCTCTATTCTTCTTTGGTGTCAATATTAAAGGTCCTACGCAAGGACTCCAACTCTCCCCAACCAAACCTTTCTTCAAAAAATATTGCACTTGTCTATTCAATTCCTCATTCTCTATTGATTTCATTTGATGTGCTTCTTTATTTGGTAAAATTTCTTGAGGAATCAAGTCCATGCAATGACTAATACTTCTCACAGGTGGCAATCCATCAGGCACATTGTCTAAGATTATATCTGCATACTCATTAAATAATTCCTTTATTTCTTTAGGTTTTTTTTCTACCGATTACATATTAGGCTTCTTAGGAATCAAAGCATAATAGACATTATCATCTTTCAAGCCATCCAAGAATTTCCTTCCTTCAAACAAACAAACTCTAACACTGGTACAATCCTCATTCTTAGGATTCTCAACTAAAGGCAACAACACTTGCTTCATCCCATTTGCAACAATAGTATACCTATTCTTTCTCCCATCATGCAAAGATTGTTTATTATACTACCATGGCCTTCCCAACAAGTATGACACACATCCATAGGTATAACATCACAAAGAACTTCATCATGATAAGATCCTATTTTCAATTTCACTAGGCATTGTTCAATTACTAGCACCTTATGGTCATCCTTTATCCATGCAATATAATAAGGTTTTGGATGCTTCAATCTCTTTAATTGTAATTTTCTCACTAGTTCTTCATATGATAGTTTGTCTAAGCTATCGCTATCAATAATCACTTTGCAACATTTTCCCTCAATTTTGCATCTTGTCTTGAACAAAAATTCTCCTAAAAAATGAATCTTGGTCTAGTTCTTCATGACATAGGACTCTCCTTACCATTAGGGCTTCTCCATCTTTGTGTTACTTCAATGGTTCCTTATATTCTTCTTCCAAAAAAGGATTTCTACCAGTGCTCTCAGTCCTCCTGCTTGAACTTTCATATTACATTCAAAGGTTCGGTGTTCTTCTCCTCCACACTTGAAACATGTTCCTCTAAATACTCTCTTGTCATCTTCCTATAGCTATTTGATCCACCATATCTCTAGAAATTTCTATTATCCCTTTGGTATGAAATCCATTCTTTGAATTCTTCCTTTCCCTTATTCTGATTTGAATGAGATCTTCTACTACCCAAGTCTCTTCCTCTCTAAAATATTCCATCCCTTCCTCTTTGTCTTTGTTCATGCCTTTTGTTCAACTTTTCCTCATCTTTTAGGGCATATTGGTAAGCCTCCTCACTACTTTCAACTTAACCAATCTAATCTAATCTTGAATAGATGTCCTCAAACCATTCAAGTACCTTGCAACCCTCTCAACATCATCATTGGTATGTCCAAATATGATATCCAATATATAGAATACTTTGGTATAATATTTCACACTAAGATCCTTTTTTCTTTAGGTTTTGAAACTTCCTAAACAAACTTACTTGACAGTTAATAGGTAAAAGATTATTTTTCAACTTGTTCACCATCCTATCCCATGACTTGATTTTATCCTTTCCTCTTCTTTGTTTATCAATCTACAAATGCTCCCACCATAAGGATGCATGTCCTCTCAATTTCATACAAGCATAATTTTCTTTCTTATCTTCATTTTTTCCTTCATAATAAAATTATCTATCCATCTATGTGATCTAATCAAGTAGTTCTTCCGAATCCAACTTGTCATCATAATCAGGTGGATTGAAATGTGGTCTTGCATTAACCCTAGTTAGGGATTTTATAAACCTATCATCTCCTTGTTCAATCGCTGGCTCTTCTTCACCCTATTTGGCTACTTCTTCATTTATTTCTACCTCTTCATCACTCAGATCTTCAATGTTTCTTCCTATTCTTTGGGCTGTTTCCATAGCTTCTAATCTAGTTACAACTTGTCGTAACATATCCAAAACAATTGGATCTACATATCTCATTCCACCTCTAGCATTTCCTCTATGAGATATCTTACATGAATCCTCTGCAATTGCACATCAGATATTCTCTCTACCACTCCACAATAAATCAATCTACTATTTTGTAAGCTCAGGAACCATGATCTGCCTCAACAAAATTAGAAACTTTCTCTGATACCACTTGATGTAGTCAAGGATGGAGGGAACTCAAAGAGATCAATCCAATCCTTGAAAAATGAGTAACATAATAGAAACAATATAGAAAATACTTGAGATAAATACAAGATCATCCTTCTTATTATCATATAATAAAATACAATGGATATGCTACATGCAATCATACATTACAAGTATTCAGGCTTGCTTCATGAACCTTTTGTAAGTTATATTTTTATAATATCTATTCTATCCAAAGCTACTGAGCTCTATAGATGATACCTTCTTCTGTGTTCTTTGTGATACCCTAAGGGATCAATTACAAGATTTTATAAAGCCTTTTTAAGCCTCAAGTCAGTCTAAGAAATATTACATTTCCCAATGAGAAGAAAACGTATTACACATATAGGTCAAGACCCAAATCATAAGGATCTCCCTTCAATTGATGGAACATGAATCATGATCCCTCAAGTAGGTTGGTCACAAATTTAATAACATCAAGAAATGCACCATTAATCTTCAACAATCAAAAAATGCCTTCGCAAGATTAGAAACCATTGGTCATGAAATGTGAAGAAAAGTTAAGTCCCACTCATGAGAATCTAAAAGATCACATACACGAAGGAACCAAATGAGATGAAAACTTAAGAGAAGGTTCAAAAAGATTCTAGGAACACACCATAAGGTTCATAACTACAAAAGATCTAAATTGAATAAACACTAAAAGAAACATGGAGACTGAACTAATAGGAAAACAAGAAACAAATATTTTTGGTTGATGCAAGATTTCCAAGAACCCAAGATGCTCCTGCATCACTAATTGGTTTCTAGGTGTCTCTAAAGGAATCAATTATTTAAATAAATAATTTTTTTGGACTCTAAGTAAGTCTCCATAAAAAAATCATTTTCTAATTCTTAGAAATTGGAGGAACAACTCTCTAAGCTACCCGACTAACACTTCCTCTTAGAAAGGATGTTGTTCTACATGACACGTAACTTATCTCTGAAGAAGAAGAATTTCACCTTCCCCAATGCCTTTGTGAAAATTTCTACTACCTATTGTTATGTAGGTATATATTGTAGCTGAACATTCTCCATTGTACACAATGATTTCTTTTTATGAAGGCTCAGAAACTAGGTATAATTCCAAACTCAGGGATTGGACATCCAATTGAATAGTTTATCCTCCTTATAAAAACTCATTTAATATGTCAACCCAAGGACGTGTTACTTGAAATGGGCCAGAAAGATATATGCACCCAAGTACTACTAAGCCACACATTCTATAGTTGTTGTAGGAAAGAAATGCTAAAAGGAAACTATCTTATGATTGCATGAAACAAATACTAGAACGGAAGTTAAACTAAAGCTATAGAAAATCAAGTATTGGAATGAAAATTCCAGAAGTGAAGATGTTAACAAAACATGAAGACTCTTGAAAATTTTTCTATAATTCTTCAATTGTTCCACTTCTTTGGTTGTAGAAAGCATTAGCTAGCCTGTGGCTTTGGCTACAGGAACAGTTTAACACTTAATACTGAAATGGCAGAAATACAGGAAAGTGAGTTTAACTAGAATGAATCTAACTAACTATGGATTTCTCACCAAGTGGGCCCCCTTGGATGATTATTCCAAACATAATTACGTAAAGCTAAATCTCAACATTTCATTTTCTCATTGATTGAATAACTGAGTATAGAGATATAAAATAGAAACAACAGAAAACTATATTGCCAATAAAATGATAATTCCCTCCTTCTCACGTAGGAGCATGGCTTTATTTAAAAGGAAAAATTCTAACAACTAAATAATCACACCACATAAATAGGTGGAACTTTTATTACAACACTACTAACAAAAAGGAGTAAAGCTATAAAATTGGTAACAAATTATATCTAGAAAAGAGGACAGAGTTGTTGTGACAACAAATCTAACTTCACACTCTCTCCTAGATTTCCTCAGAGAATTCATCACATTTCCTTGGTATTTTCTTGGTGATGACCACCTTGATCATCCAGAAACCTTTTGTTGGTGTTGCGTTAATTTTTCTCCATTGGAGGTTGCTGAAAGACTAGGTCGAGCATCCAGTACATGAGTGTGTTTCACCTGGTCAAGGTTGCTATATTGATGTGCTACACTTCAAAGGTTAGATAAATACATTTATGGTGATAAACACCAAAACACGCATGCATCAATTATATTCAAATAACTATTTTACTTATAAAAACATAATCATAACTTCAAAGCAAGTAATATAGTATATTCATCCAAGTGTAGCATATTAAGTATGTTTAAACCATGGTAGTAGTCTAGTGGCAGCATGTCATATAATAACAGAACTAAGTATAAAAGTCTTTGAGAAAATATAACATAACAAGAAAAAATTCCTAGAAAAGACTATCCTAGGGTGTCTAAAGTATGGCATTAATATTCCTCATCATTTCCCCCTATGAAAACTAGTGTCGGTCCTCAGGCACTGAAACATTTCTTATCTTCATAAGCACCCTAAGATCTCCTTCCTGAGTCTCACTAGTCATGGAACTTCCCACTCACCAGTAGAAACCATTTTTCTATTCTATCTTTATGTGTTGACTCATCTCCAATTACTCATCTATCTCATTATCCATGCAGCTGTATAATGGCCATAAAAGTAGAGGAGGCTGGAAGGTGAGGGGTAACCACCTCTCTGGTCGTAGTTGTCATCCCAACTATATATACCACTAAACCCGTTACATTGTAGCTCAAAATTTAATGAGACTGTGGGGATCTGCCATCTTTAAGGCCATTGTTAACCTAGCTCATCTCTTTTGTAATCCTTTTGTTGCTTTGTGCTCTTCTACTAATGATAGCCTTTCAAATTCTGCAAAGACTTGTTCCATGTTATCTAGAATTCTCCTTTATTTTGAATCATTGAACCCATAAACTATTTCTAGCCAATTACAATATAACCTTCTAGGTGAACCACTTTTTGGATGTAGGGGAAGTGTGATTGATCATTCAATTTCCTTGTATTTTTTCAACTATTCACCATAGTTAATCTCATTTCTTTCCCAAGAGATTAGAGAAGATAGATCAATATCACCAATAAATAGTAAAGGGTTCTAGTCAGTATTGGAGGGAACGATGTGATTATGCAAGTAAATTTCACATAGAAGATTCCTAATACAATCTAGTGATTCTTCATATGTAGCCACAAATTCGTGAGGTGTACTTATATTTGTGCTCAAATCTCTAAGAACCCTCATTAATTTGAACATTAAAAACTGCTCCGTTAAACATAGGGCATAAACCCTAGGAGGTGGCCTACATTCAATTAATTTAGGAATTAACTCTGTGACAGAACCCAACTTTCCTTTTAAAAGTTAAATTTCTTTCTTTTGCATTCCTATTTCCTTTTTCAATTTATCTCTCTCCAACTCCCACATGGATTTTTCATATTGCATTTGTGTAAAGTAATCAATACATAGAGAGTGGACTGTTACCTTTCCCTAGTTTCTTGGTGGAACTGGGTTCACTGCTATTTCCTCTTTATTTTCTTGTTGAACTTATTCCAGTACTATTTCTTCCTATTTTTCTAGTGGAATTGGCGTCGATGCTTCCAAAATATCATCCTCTTGAATATTTCCTGGATGAGAAGAAGATACATCAAAGATTTCTTTTTTCTTTGCTTCTTTTTGTTTTGTTTCCTTGCTTGAAATTGTGGCTACAAGATCTTCCTCCATCATATCATGACACCATGTGAACAAACTACCTGCTTGTAGTTGTTCTTCTATGGGTTCCTCAATAGGAACGTCAAGAGTAGAGCCAGTCATTACAGGGGAGTCCTTCTCTATTTTTTTGGTGTTCAAACGAACACTGCATCAAAGTGGACTGTCAACTGATGCTGCAAGACATTTTGTGGGGTCTTTTTCTTTGTATCAGGAGTGGCTATAGGAGGAACATGGGCGTCACCCACAACATATTCAATCATTTTTTCTTTTCCCTTTTCCTTATTTTGGGCATTATATTCAACCTGTGGATTATGGGAGTCTATAGGAACTTCAATTTTACAGCCCTCCAAATTAGGGTTTGGATCATCTATTGCCACATTTTCTTTGTCAAATCCTGAAGTAGAAAGGTTTTCCTGATCCTTTTTTGGAATAGAGGACTCCACATTTTTCAGGAATGACCTCATCAGAAATATTTTCCTGCTCTTCTTGATTTTCAAGTTGTGGCCCTTCACCATGTAATTACACATGAGGTGTTGTGATAAACTCATCCCAGATCATGGGAGAGGTATCACCCAGAGCCCTTTCTACTAGGAGTTTTATTAGACCATGGTGGGTGACGTTATTTTTCCTTCATTTCCTAACTTCTTTAGAATTAGAATTCAACAATGAATATAGAACATTGGGTACATTTACCAAGTAGCCATGCCGCAAATGACTCAAAATATTGAAATGAATGGTATGCATGAAATAAAACCACCCCTCACAGGTAATGTACCTTATGATATGAACTACTAGTTAAGGGTACTCACTAGGAAGAGATGCTCTTCTGGCACCTTAATTATTGCATTCCAATCCAGTGTCTAATGGAAAAAAAATCTTCTCAGGGTGTTTGAGAATCATGGCTATGTGGAAAGGCTTCACTTATGGCAGGAAGTCTGGAAACATCTACAATTCGTGCCTCTAAAGCCTCTACTCTCACTCCTTTTACATAATCAACCCCATTGCTATATGTCTGCAAGAACTCCAATGCTATAGCCTCGTCATGACCACTTAACCTTAAAAAATATTTGAGCCATCCTACCTAGTTAAAAACTTGAACGTTGGCTTGATCTTGCAATAAGGATGCATGATTATTTGTCTCGTGTCGTATAGGTTGTCCACCCATTCTTCTTGTTGAGATCTTCTTTAACCTCAATTCCTTTAATTCCAATAGTATCCCTAACAATTCTGCTTGCCCTCCATTTTACCCAGTATTCTACTGAACCAAGACTTGATATTCAACTAGCAAAGAATATCCTAGCTTGTTTAATGGGTAGTTTAGTCGAATGACAGAGGGATTCTTAATTTTTTTGAAAAACTGAAGCTGGAATTTTGGATTTTAAAATACAAGGCTATAGGGAATTTTGTATGCAGGGGTTGTTAAATTAATGACTGCGTAGAACAGGCTTGCAAGTTAATAATGGCAAGGATATTTATTGCAACACACAAATAAACTGGTTGTCCCCTACAAAAAATGATGCAGGTGTCCCCGCATGCATGGTTTAGAAGTACAACAATACTTGGATAAATTACTAAATTAATTATAATGTGAGATAATAATATTAAATTAAGTAAAGAGAATTTTAAATAATAAATGAATGTGTACCTAGAATATAATAACCTTTAAATGCCCAAATCTGGAAAGATTTAGTGACATGTGCCAAATAAAAATTAATACATGGTGTAATGATGATACAACAAATGAATGAATATGGCAGGTAAAGTTGATGAGATGTGATGTGATGGTTTCTTTATTATGGAAAAATATATTTTTGTGGGAAACAAAATTTTTATTATGACTACATACCTATAGAGTCAAAGTAATGACCAGAGGAAGTTATTGGCTGCAGGAGAGTCTTCAATTGGAGGAGGTCCATCGACTATAGGAAAATCTTCAACTGGAGGAGGTTTGTCAGCTGTAGGATCTTTATTAGCCATAGGGGGTTTAGCTACGGTAGGAGAAATCTCAAACTGTCACAGGAAGTTGACCTTCATTTCTAGCTTATGGTACAGATGAAGTCTATGGCCATTTACCAACAACTTGAAATGTACAAGGTCAATTGTAGATAATTGAGCCACACCATTAGCATAGACGTGTTCAATTTCATAGGGGCCAAGCCATATTTTATTGAGCTTACCTTGTGTCTCCTGATATCGAGAGTCATACAAAAGGGCCCAATCACCAAGAATAAACTATCGGTTGAGGATGTGTGAGTCATGCCACTTCTTGCGTTGAATCTGGATCATCTCAGTTTGTTGTAGGGCTTCCTTTCTCATTTCATCTAGATGGTTGAGCTACAGGATCCTATTGTGTTGTCCTATTGGAAGATCAATGTTCAGTTGTGATGTGGTTCTCAGGGTTTTGTGCTCAAACTCTATAGGCATTACAATGTTCTTTCCATAAACTAGTTCAAAAGGAGTGAAACCGATTGTTGTCTTCCATGTCATCCTATATGCCCAAACTGCTTCTTGTCAGGATTGCTTCTATCTTCCTATTTGTGATTTATGCCTGACCATTCACCTGTGGATGATATGGACTTGATTTCCTATGGAAAATATTGTATTTATTCATTAGGGCAGTGATCAATGTTGATGTAAATTGAGCACCTTGATCAATGACCAATTCTCTGGGTACACCATATCATGTAAAGATTTCCTCATATAGGAACTCAACTACCTTTTATCCCTAACATGCTTCATGGTTCACACCTCTACCCACTTTTTTACGTAGTCTATGCACACAAGAATATATGAATTGTCATTGGATGAAAGACAATGGGTCCAATAAAATCTAGCCCCCATCTATCAAATGGAGTGACTACCACTTGAGGAAAGAGAGGCATTTTGTCAAACTTTTTTGGTCTCCCCATCTATTGGCATCGATCACATTTCCTTGTGTATTTGACTGCATATTTATCGAGGGTTGGCCAATAATATCTAGTGTTCAGTATCTTCATTGTTGTTCTTTTGGCTGCAAAATGTCCTCCACAAGGTTCATCATGATAGGAATAGAGGATGTCATAAGTCTCATCCTCCCTAACACACCTCCTCAATATTTGATCAGAGCCATTGTAGAATAGACAATCAACAATCCATGAAAAGTTGAAAGTCTTTTCTATTAGGGGTCTCTTTTCTTTTGAGGAGAAGTATGGAGGTACCTTTTGAGAAACTAAGTAGTTACAAATGTCAAAATACCAGAGAGTTTTAGATGAAATAGAGAATAGGTGATCATCAAGGAAATTGTCATCAATTATTTTTTGGTCATCTGCATTCTCCAATCTTGAGAGGAAATCAACAACCATGTTGGACTTTCCTAGCTTATCCACTATTGTGATGTCAAATTCTTCACTAGTACAATTGACACCTATTTTTGATAGACAATTGGTCAAATTTTCTACCAATATTGGTCGAATAATTGACCAATGGTTTGGTCACTATTTTTTGAGTCGAATGTATGACATATCATTGTTAACATAGAAAGTTCTATGTGAATCTTGGTCAAAATTCACATCTGCTATTAGGAATTCATTAGGTCAAACTGTCGACCAAAGTAGGTCAAAATCTTTAGACCTTTGACCTTACTTGGTCAAAATATTTAGACCGTTCGACCAGGATGCCAAACCCACGATGACAAATTTCAACAAAAATTGGTCGACATTTAGACCAATCTTTGTGAGGGTTTCGACCAAAGGTCATCGAAAGTTTGACTAATAATAGAATGTTAAAAAAAAATTGAAGATAAATATCCAGAGTAATCACCAACGACATCTTGCTTGGTGATTAGTCTAGATATTTATCTTCAGGTGTTACTTTACATTAATATATATTGATGTATATTTTTTTATGTTACTTTACTATTTTTTTTAACGGTAATTGGTAATTTGATTAATCATAATGGGTTAGAACCTAGCCCAAACTAGGGATAGCTACATTTAGGAGAGCTATCTCCCCAAATATTTGATAAACCCACATCAATCACACAAGTTTCAAAAGAAAGAAAGAAAGCACCTCCACAGTTTTCTCTAAACTCCACCCTTTTTCTGAGAACGAAGGATCATGTCAAAAGCTTTTTTTTCATTTTTCATTTTTCTCCCTTTTATAGTTTTCCACCCATCCTCCAATTTGGTTGTCTCATTTTTCCAATCCTTGAGATTATCCCCTAAAATATAACCCACACCCAAGCCAAACTTCCCATGTTGATGCAGATGATCATCTAATCGCTCATCCACCTTGTCTCAGAACCCAATAGGTCCTTTCTTTTCTCTACCCTCTAGTGTGGCTGCTACCTTTCTAGCACTCTGCCCCTCATCCAAACCATCCACCATGATGCAACCTTGGACATAATTTTTCCAATTTGGATAGTAAGTCTAATTTAATTTGTCTTTGGACTAAGACCTTAAATTATTGAGCTTCTCTTTGTTTTGATAATAGTTTAACATTCTCTACTTAACAGGGCCAACCACGTGAATGTGGAGGCTCATATGGCCCCTCTTAGGAGCCTCTTATGACCCTTTACGACATTTTAAGACCTCTAAGATGTATTCTTAGGGATTGTAAAGGGTTGTAAAGGGTCATAAGGGGTCTTGGGACACAATAGCTGAGAAACATAAATGTAGGATCATGGTCACAATTTTTTGGAGATAATGTAATTGAGTGGTATACCCAGATGATGAAA
Source organism: Chamaecyparis obtusa (assembly GCA_027943335.1). Lineage (NCBI taxonomy): Eukaryota > Viridiplantae > Streptophyta > Pinopsida > Cupressales > Cupressaceae > Chamaecyparis > Chamaecyparis obtusa. Next base: position 112,696 of record BSBK01007704.1, read on the forward strand.
AGAAACTACTACTCCTTTGGTTCCAAGTTGACACTATGGAATAAAAAAATAATAGATAAGGAATAAATTTAGAGAGCGAAGGAGGGCCATAATGACCAAAATAATATAGGACAAACCTCAAGTTAAATGAGGAAACTAAAAATATTTTAATAGATTTTCATTATTAAATAATGAAAATTGCATATACTAGTGTTCTAAGCCCCCTCATTACATGATTTATTATTGTAAGCCCCCTTTGACTTACACGTCTAGAAAATGAAACTACAACCTATTGGGATTGAGACAAACCTTATAAAACAACAACAGCTAAGAATGATTTCTTGCCAACCTTTGTTGAATACATTTGTTGGAGGACCTTGTATTCATGAGAAAATGTTGGCAAGTGATCCTTCTTAGTTGTTGTTGTTTTATAAGGTTTGTCTCAATCCCAATAGGTTGTAGTTTCATTTTCTAGATGTGTAAGTCAGAGGGGGCTTACAATAATAAATCATGTAATGAGGGGGCTTAGAACACTAGTATATGCAAATTTCATTATTTAATAATAAAAATCTATTAAAATGTTTTCAATTTCCTCATTTAACTTGAGGTTTGTCCCATGTTATTTTGGTCATTATGGACCTCCTACACTCTCTAAATTTATTCCTTATCTATGGTCTTTAGATCTCACAGTGTCAACTTGGAACCGGAGGAGTAGAAGTTGCTTTGCATCATCTGGGTATACAACTCAATTATGTTGTCTCCAAAAAAATGTGACCATGATGCCTAAATTTATGTTTCTTAGTTGTTGTGATATCTACATTTATGTTTCTCAGCTATCATGTTTATGTGAATGTTTTTTATGTGTTTGGGAAGAGATCTTTCTAGCCTGGGCCTAGATCCTTCGACAATTAGCTTCATAATAATGAAGTAGATGACAGATGAGCAATTAGCTTCCCAAGAAAAATCCCATAAATGAACTATGTGTACCCCAATTCTTGTGCCCTTTGTGCATACCCAAAGGATATATTTGAAACAACAAGGGTAAATTTAGCCTTACCCTTTTTGTTTCAAATATATCCTTTGGGTACGCACAGAGGGCACAGGAATTGGGGTACACACAGTTCATTTATGAGATTTTTCTTTGGAAGCTAATTGCTCAGCTCTCATCTGCTTCATTTATTATCAAGCTAATTGTCAAAGGATCCAAGCCCAGGCTAGAAAGATGTCTTCTCATTATGTTTAAGCCATATTCCTTGTTCTTTTCAAACTTCCTTGGTATGGTACACCTGATCTCTGCAGTACTCTTCTTCAATTTGTGTTCGATGATAAGCATCTTCTTCTTCTTCCTAATTGCAGCCAAAGCTTCCTTTTCATCAAGATTCAACTCCCACTTCCCCCATCTCATCATCCTCATCACCCTTAGTTGCCATCCTAAGCCCTTCTTCCCTCTTTAGTTCTTCAAGCCTCTACAAGATATCTGGATCAATAAAGTCTGCAACATTGTGTCCATCCATGATCTTAGGAATATCATCTTCTTTCCACTCTTCATTTTCCAAAATATATCACCTCTTCAAGCTTGTAGAGTAAACTCCAGCCCCACCATTTTCATTCTCAATATCCTTCTCCAGCTTCATGGCCTCGTTGGCAGCACACACACTGGCATCCAAAATAGCTTGAGGAATACAAGGGGGCCTCTCTTTCCCATCTCATAGCTTGGGCATTGCAACATGTATCCTATTGAGACAACTACTGATCTTCTTTGACTTATTCTTAATTTCCACTCTCTGCTCCAACAACCTCTCGCATGCTGCATTCTTCACCGCAATCACCCATTCTTCCTTCAAAGCACTCATAAAGAGTGGCACACCATCAAACCCCCCCCCCCTCCTAATTCCCAAAGAACCCACCCATATTTTTCCCAGCCTCAGATCTCATCTCCACAACCAATTTTGCATCCTCCTTTGGTAGTGTCTCTAGTGGTTGCAAATCAATCTTATTATAAACTACAATAAGAGGCTTATTGGAAAACATAGGTTTTATGTTGTGAAACAAAGTTTCCTGTTACACAATACTATAACCACGAGACCCTGAAACATCAAGGAAAAATAAAATAGCTACCTTCAAATGAGCCAAGACAATAATATTGAGCATCTCGATGGTGTTCCTGTCCTCCAAGGGGTGGTCCAAAATACCAGGGGTATCAATAACCTGATACCTCAAGTAATTATAATCAGTATGCCTAACAAATAGAGACTTAGTAGTAAAAGCATAAGGTTTCACATCCACATCCACCCTAGTAGTCTTATTAATAAAAGAACTCTTGCCAACATTAGGGTACCCACAGATCAAAATAGTCTCGATATTTGGGTCAATAGATGGAGACCTTTCCATATACTGCCTCACATGTTCAAGGTAAGCCAAACTCAATCCAATTCTCTTAACAATGGTACACATATGTCCAAGTGCAACAACCTTCAAAGATTTGCAGTGGTAAAGAGAATCCCCATATTTTATCAGCCTAACATAGTCTTTGGCCACTTTGGCAATGAGATTGTGAGCAATATTGATCTGGCCCTTGGCCAGATTGTTCCTAAAAAAAAATTACAAAAATGAACCAATGATATGTTTACAACAAAAAAACAAATTACAAAACTAAAATTGGTGCAATGAGAGATTGGAAAAAGGAAGTGGGAAGGTGAACTTGTGTGGAATGGTTGTGGGAGTGACTTACAAAGTTAGAGAACTCTATTTGATCTTTGAGTAGGACTGATTCCTTGAGTTGATTCCAAGTTTCTTGTTGAATCCTCAAGTTGAGTTGGCCTATTTAAGGTGATAGTAGAGGGCTCTGCATCAATAGTCTACAAAATTAGACCTTTATTTTAAATGCATTTAACACAAATTTTTTTTATAAAACTGAACCAATTGCATGTTTACAACAAAGAAATAGAATGATAATAATATGCTGAAAATTCTATTCTAATTAATACATGCCAAAGGACCAGAGAGAGAGATAGACAGACAGACAGACAGACAAATAGAGACAGAGAGATAGACAGACAGAGATAGAGAGATAGAGAGAGATAGAGATAGAGATAGAGATAGAGAGGAGGGGAATGATGAGGACATTGATGCTCCACTTAGCCGTTACCTTAGAAAATTACATCCATTAAGACAATGTTCTTTCATTAGCAAAAAATGTTAATTACAATCATTTCTTTTTTGGTTTCTTGCTCATTTTTTTAAGGTAACGGCTAAGCGAAGCATCAATATCCTCATCATTCCTCTCTCTCTCTCTCTCTCTCTCTCTCTCTCTCTCTCTCTCTCTCTCTCGTGCTAGGTCTGACTTATATAATCAAATGTTGATCCAAACTCTCTCAATTATTTAATTAGTCTATATTTATATAAAAATATTATATCTTTATGTAGTAATGAATTAAATAAGATTTGAATAAGATATGGGTAGAATATGTATTGTATTCAGAGATTCTTAAGCACCTCATGCTAGTTTATAACTCATGTACCTCATGCTAGTGTGCTTGGATTAGACTAGACATTATCCAACTTCTTGTGAGGGTTGTCACTGTTATTAATTGGTGTAAAAGGAGGACCGCCTATGTGTTATAGCACTTTATATAAATACTCACTATTTGGATAATGTCTAGTTTTGGATAATTTGGCAATTTTGGACTTGGTCCTTTGATCTTTGAGCACTTTATATAATTTCAGCATTCTGGACTTGGGCCTTTGATCTTCGAGCACTTTATATAAATACTCACTATTTGGATAATGTCTAGTCTAATGCAAAATAGTGTATACAAGGTATCCAAGCACACTAGCATGAGGTACATTAGTTATGTTCATCTCACTAGATATAGATGGGCATTAATGCTCAATTGAATGATACGTTCCCATAAAAATGTGAACTCCTATTAATCTACAAACTCTCATGTTAAACAACTACAAAATAAAGTCAACATAGTTCCTTTAACACAACTGAAGTTAAAACTAAAATATCTCTATCCCTAAGATAAACTAAGTAGCCTTCATATATTTTATGTCAAATCTTCCTATGTGCTAGCAGTTGGTGTAGGAGCACCAAGGTCAAAGGTAGGAGTCATGAAGAGCATGAGGGTCACTAATGGATCCTTACGTGTAGTTGAAACCAAATGGCCTTCAAATGTCATTGAATCATGTAAGAAGAATATTCATGGTCATATGATATTGTTTTGATCATATATTGATCTTATTGTAATCAAATTTTGAATGTAAACCTTAATGGCAATGATAAGCCTAAAAGTTACCTAGGTGTCACTAGGAATAGATTATGGATTGATCCTAGGTGAAGTGATACATCCACGTGAAGTGGAGTGGGTGTGGTCAAATTGATGTATCAAGGAACAAATGGAATAACCAAGAAAACACTATACGTTAAATCATGTTATTGATAGCATATTGGGGCTCACCTGAGCCATAAACATGAAGAATTATTGTAAAAAAAGATGTAAACCATATATATGCACACTTGAGGCAAAGATAAGTTACACCATATCCATATTAAAATATTAGTTACAATATGAAAATACTAAATTGACTAATTCCTGAGCTCATCTCCGCATATGGTCGCAACAAAGATATGTGATTACAATATAGAGAAGGCATCATAAAAATATAATTTCAGCATTTTCCCTAGCCTGACATGTTTTGCACTCAAATCCTTCATCGCGGATAAGTGGAGATGGGCGGATAGATTTAGATGAGTTTTCATCAACCCAACTAAAGTATCCACGGCCATTATTTCCCTGTGATGCCCAATCTACATTAGTTCTTATAATATAATGAATAGTATTTACATTAGAAACATTAAATATATACACATTAGTAACCTTTTTTCTATTTGGGCAGCACCAAAATTATCGTCCAGGGTTTCTCTGTATCCGTGAAGTCTTCAACACACACTACCCACCACCACATTGACAATTTGGCATATTGACAAGAGCCATCGAGACTATATCAATAATGCACTGCACCATCGTTACTACATTTATTACATAAATATTATAACATATAATCATATGATTATAATAATCATACATTCACCACTATTTTTCTATTGTAGATTCAAGTACTTAAAAATGTTTTCAATCAATGGTTTGAACAAAGATGTCATTCTAGGGCAGCAAGGACAATTTAACTATACCTAAGCTATAATTAGTCAACGTCAAGGCCTTCATAAAGAGGGTTTCCAATGAACAAGTGTCCAACTTAAGGTCTCTTCAAAGGATACAAAAAAAAGAAAAGCATAGTCCAACAAATACGAATTATGTCTAGTTCACTAGCTATTGATATATGCAGTTTCCATCCATGAGTAAATAGGATCTCAATTGTCAGTAGCCAGTGGTTCCATATAGCAGTAATAAGTTTGCAAATCAACCTAATATATTCATACTTAGTGTTGGAAATATAAATGCAGTAACTGAGAGGGGGGGTGAATCAGTTAACCACAAAAATATTACCACGGATCCCTTAAATATCTTAACAAATTATTTACTGTGCCACTCAGTAAATAAACAGAGAAATGCTGAAAACTTGATCCTTAAAGTGTGTAATAATTAAACTATTCTTAATCATTCATCATTGATTAACTTACATGAATAAAGAAAATAACATGAACACAAGAGACAACAGATCTACCATGGAAACCGAATATGGGAAAAACCACCAATGTAACTAGCTACTATTTTTCACTCTTCTGAAGTGATGCCTGGTTAGAAGCCAACCTGGTAAAAGGTTACAAAACACACTGTTAGGTGTGACCTTGTTAGAGGATTTAATCACCCTGCTAGGAGTGGCCTTGTAAGAGGTCTTGAAACAATTCAATAGAACTGTTACCTTGTTAGAGGATTTACAAAATGGTTGTTAAACCAACTTGGTTAAGAGATTTTGATATCACTGCTACAATTGCTAGAGAGTAACAATGAAATGACCTACAACTGAATTGCTGAATATAGATCTCTGTTCTGTTTCACTAGATCCTTACTGATCAATTAAATCTTTGCTGCTCCTCAAGGATATCTGACCATCCTTTAAAATTCGCACACACCTTTCTTCAAAATGATTTCTGCATGTTGTATATCTTTTATTCACCACTTGACCTTCTATATATATATATGCCATTTCATAATCATTTAGATTGTCAAGTCGACACTAATAATTATTATAATAGTCGGCTGGGATAAAAAAATTGTAATAACAAAATTATTTGAAAGGGCCGACCTTGCTCGGTAAACATTAATCCTGAAAAGATTTCCTTCGGTGACCAAGAGAACTCGGTAACCACAGCGAATTCTGCAACATCCTTTGGAGACCGAGAGAGCTCGGTAACCACTAATTTTCCTTTGATAACCGAGGAGGCTCGGTTAACACTGTTACCCTATCATGTTTCCTTTAGACACCCGAGGGAACTTGGTAGACACTAAAAAACACCTAGCTAACTGACTGAGCTCAGTAGATACTGAGAACCGCTTAGCTGACCGACTAAACTCAGTAGATACTGAGAACCGCTTAGCTAACCGACTGAACTCGGTAGATACTGAGAGCAATAATTGATATGACATTTGTGTGACATCAAAGACAACACATAGTTAATCCAACAATGTCCTTCAGACAATTGTATCCAACACTTAGTTCTCATAGGATATAGAAACATCACTGACTCTCAATACATCATTCAAAATCCAACATCATGTGACTAGCAAGCAACTAGATACAACAACAAAATAGGGTCTTTATGTTGAAGATTGTAGTTGTGATAAAGATCTTTATCTCTAATTTTTCTATATGTTGAAATTGGGACAATACCTTTGTATTGCATCAACAACTAGACAAGATATTTATGATGAGATTTCCATCATTTTAAGTGAGCACAATGTGGCATTCAATGTGTGCTAGGTGTCACACTCTAAATATTTGATATTTTATTATATGAAGAGACATGGGACATACGAAGAGTCATGCATTTGGAAATATGAACAGAATTGTTTTTGGAAATTGAAGAGACCTTCGATTGTGATATGAAGAGTCTCTCAATTTTATACATATACGTGATTGCATCAAGTTGAAAAAGTGTTGTACTTGAACTTCTATCATTAATAAAAGATATATTTTTCTAGTGTGCTTGGGTTTTTCCCTCTAGTTGGAGGGTTTTCCCATGATAAAGTCATTGTCTTTTGTACCTATTTTGTTCTACTTCTATTTATTGTTGTTTATCTTTATTTTCTGGGCATAACTTTAACATGGTATCAGAGCAGGTTAGATAATAGCATATAAGGGAGTTTCTCTTGTTTTAGTTGTTCTATTATGGATTGTATTGAGCATATTTTTATTGTATGTAGGAGTGTTAATGTTTAAGGCACATGATCTATCTTGTTGGTAGCATATCGCATTGTGCCTTTCCTACTTGGCATATCTTGTGTTGTTGATGATGATTTCATCCTACTTGTTCATTATTGTGTTGTCGGTTTAATTCTAGAATGTTCATTCCTCTGCTCACGTTGTCAATGGTTCTCATATTATTAATTAATGACACTTATTATGTGTGTCAATGGTTCCATACAACCATTCTTGCACTAATAAACTAAGAAATGGTGCCAAATGAAGGGAATTGTTGGTTTAGTGCTCAACAACAACACTTGATATTTAGAGAATCATATTCAATAAGGAGCTTCAAAAAAAAATCCATCGACATCTAATCAAGCTAAAGATATCACCACTAATAAGATACTCCCAATATCTTACATAGCTATCACATTAGAGGTCATTCTCATAGCATGATAGTCCAGACATTTGTACATTAAAGCTGCCACACTTTTCATCTCTAGCAACAGAGTCTTAAGATAAGTCAATATTTTATCTTGTCATCAACTTTTAAAATGAAGTTTGGAATATGAATCTCTATTTTATTTTGATTTGAAAATCCTTATCCTTATCGCATACAAACTTTAATTTCTTTGCTTGGCTAGTAAAAAAGAGATCTATTTAATTTGTTTTACATTATACTTACCAGATTAGCGGTTTTTAGTCCATTGTATGATGGTGATTCAAAACTTATATCCAATTGTACCAACTCATAGTTATCTTTACTAGACCATGTTGTTCTCTTATTTTCACAAGAAGATCCATCATAACTAATAAAACGCATTGAATTTTCACATTTCAATGCATTATGTATAGTTCCTTTTTGTATCTGTTCCCCAGATCTAGTCCTATTTGTGCATGATTTAAGTTGATCTTCACTTCTGCTCCCAATTTGGGAAAGACCTTCCTCTAGAAGCACAATAATTGGTATCTCATGGGATTGACAATCCTTATCATCCAGATAGCATATTCAAGGATTAGTCGTCATTGGCACATTTCTTATACTCATTAAGCCACCACTTGAAATGATTACTTTGTGAGTTATTTGCCCAATAATTGTAACATCGCTCTTCATTGTGATGGATAGAGGCCACAGCCAAAGCATTGCAAAGAAATAATACCTGAGTTGCATCATCATGCCATGAAGGTGAGTAGCACCAATCACAGCCTAGGAAATGATAACAGTATGCACTAATTCAACATATGGCTTGTGGCCTCAATGAAAAACCTGTGGTTCATCATTGAAGTATGCCATATGATCAGAATAGAGAAGCAAATGGATGGAATGTATAAATGGATTCCCTAGCTCATGGGTAATCAATGATACTCCAAGAAAGTAATAATAGTGGTAATATGAAGAGCACGAGCTAAGGGCATATGCCATGTAAAAAAATGGTGGACACTAGTTAGCATAGCAGAGAAGGTTATGTGTTACCAATGATGCCATGAGGATCATGGGGTCTAAAAGTAGTAAGCAATATAACCAAAGAATCCAATGAACACACATTAACATGATGCCCTAATTCACTAACACAACAAGTGTGAAAAATCAAAGATGCAGATCAGGCTCATGAGTTGTAGTAACAGAAAATAAACATTACATGATTCCCTAGCTCATAATAAAATAGTGAGAATCTAGATGTAAATGCCATAATCAAATCATCCAAAGAAATGAACTCAATGCCATGGACACAACAGAGCATGGATTAATGATCAGAGTAAGATGTGCCCTTGAAATACATGATGGTATTCAATCAAGTGATCAAATGCAATGTATTCTATCAAAATGCAGAGGAGATAACGACACAATCCCTACCTCAATGAGCTTCTATTTGATAAGGAGAGGAAAAGCCAAGTTTCCAAAACCAAGCTCGAAGATCAAAGGCCCCCAAGTAAAGATAAAAACTGTAACCCCTATACACAGTGTTGAATCCACCTTGGCCGATGAGGTTTCACTCGCTGCAACCCTTGAAAAAATTTATCATGGTAATAATGAAATGAGAAATGAAATCTTTTTTTTTTTAAGTTATGCCTGTGTTCGTCAAAATTTCAACGTACACGGTATTGGTCAAACTTTCAACTAACACGGGCATGGATTAAAAAAAAATGAAATTTTTCCTTCTATAATCCGACCAACCAAAACCTTTTTATTTCATAGTCAAAAATTTTGGTAGAAAAACTAGGTCGAATGTACTAGTGCTTGCAACAGTAGAAGCCATCAGGCTAATCTTCCTATGATAGTAGGTTATTTAGCTAAATACTTTATGGTTGCATGATCAGTATGCACAAATATTTTGTAGCTTGTGATGTAGTGGTAGAATTTGTTTAGAGCATAAATAAAAGCCAAAAGCTCCTTCTCTATGACTGTGTAATTCAATTCAGCTCCTTGTAGGTTTTTGCTAATAAAATATATTACATGTTCTACCATACCTTCTTTTTGTCTAAGTCCAGCTCCTACTACATGATCTGAGGCATCTGTATGAATGTGGAATGGAAGTGCCCAATTAGGACCTCGTAGAATAGGATCTTGAGTAAGAACTGACTTCAGCTGCGGGAAGGCTTTATTGCAACTCGGTGTCCATAAAAATTCTAAATCTTTGGTGAGCAGAGAATGCAGGGGATTGGCCATATTGTTGAAGTATTTAATGAGTCTTCTATAGTAGCCATCATGTCCAATAAAACTTTGGACATATTTTTTCTTGGTTGGTGTGGGAAGATTTTGAATAAATTCAATTTTGGTAGGGTCGACTTGCATTCCAATAGAAGATATATAGTGACCCAGCACTATCCCTTCTTGCATCATCATGAAGAAATTTTCACTATTCACAGATAGGTTGTGTCCTTTACACCGTTTAAGAACTTTGTCAAGGTTTTTTAGAGCCTCCTCATAAGTTTCTCCATATGTTGTAAAGTCATCCATATAGATCTCCATATAGTCATGAGAGCTATCAGCAAAAATGTTGATAGCTGCTCTTTGAAACGTTGTCGGTGCATTACAGAGGCCAAAAGGAAGAATTGAATAAGAAAAGGTTTCCCATGGGTAGGTGAATGTAGTCTTTTTCTGATCCTCGAGAAAAAATCAAATTTGATTGTATCCACTGCACCCATCTAGGAAGGAGAAATACTTCTTGCCTGTTAAGGAGTCTAAGACCTGGTCAATGAATGGAAGGGGGAAGTGATCCTTCTTAGTTGCATTGTTAATTTCCCTATAATCAACACACACTCTCCATTTACCTCCTTTTTTGGGTACTATTACTAATGGAGAAACTCACTGGCTATCTAATATTGGATATATGAATCTAGCATTAGAAGTTTTTGCAGTTTAGTTTTAACTATTTCTCTTGATGCAAGGTTAACAAGCCTTTGAAACTGCCTAACAAGGGGTTTTTCTTCTTTTAGGTATATCTGATGGGTACATAGCTGTGGTTCCAGGCCTTTCATGTCATCATAATCCCATGCAAATGTTGTAGTATGGTACTTCAATATTTTAGTCAGCGATGTTTGTTGCTGAGGAGTTAGTTGGCTATTAATATTCAAGCAATGGCTAGGAGACACCTCTATTTGCTTTGTTAGTTCTATCATAGATGAATTTGTTAATGAGGGCACTTGTATCTCATGGGGAAGCAACTAGTGGTAGATTTGTTTAGATGCAGGAGAATCCCATTGGTAATCAAGGTTTAAAGCCTACAAGGAGCAGTTATTGGAGGAATAATCCAGGGAGTCTGAGTTTGATCCATACTGATTATGCAGGATGTTGGTGATTACTTTGTCTTCTTCTTAGAGCTGTAGGAAAGGATCTCTTTTTAACATCATTAACTGAGACATTGAGTTTATAAATTCAACTTCTTCTCCTATGTCGGGCCATATTGGTAAGGCTAATTCCATTTGAGTTTGGGTAGGTGGATACAAGAATAAAGTCTTGGTATGTTGACCATTAAAGATGATCATATCCCCTAAGTGACATTTGATGTAAGCATCAGTAGTTGCTAACCAAGTGTTAGGATAATAAGAAGAAAAATGCAAATATTAACACATAGAAGAGAACACAATAACATAATGTTTAACGTGGTTCACCCAATCCCTGGGCTACGTCCACCAACAGTGAGTCCAATATCTTTATTATTATCCAGTGATTACAATTTGAAACCTGCAACTCAATACCACCACAGGAAGCTACAAAAACCTCATACAATGAATCTCCAACCCTAAGCCCTTTTTACAAGTATTTTTAACATAATGAAATTAGGGCAAAAATACTCCAACTAATAGAAAATTGATGGCGGACCCTTTACAATATTATTAAGTCATTGTTGGCATCAACCCTTGACCCCACCTGGGGTGCTGCCCTAGGATCTTGCAAGGGGCTCTTCCCCTTGACCCCGTAGATAAGTCAGGGGAGAAACCACGCCAAAAGAACCTGAGTTTGATTAGGCTCCACATACATAACACCAAGGCCTACAAAGAATAATTAGATAACCCCCTAGTGTAGATTTGGGTGATAGGATCATGAAATTAGCTAGGTAAGACCAAGATTAAAGGTCAACAACTATGTCCTCCACCATCCCATCAGGCTTCATAGTGGAACTGTCTGCGATCTCCAAGACAGTGGGTGTAGTTCTAAGGTTGGTGATAAGAATTTATTGCATTATATCCCTATTTATTATGTTTATAGTGACTCCAAGATCTATTAATGCATTTTTAATGGTCGTCCCATTGATAATGACCTCGACAAAAAGGCTACCAGGGTCAGAATATTTTGGGATGGTAAGATTTCCTAGCATGATGTCAGCAAATTTACCCAAAATGTGGACAGTCTAGGGATCCTTTTTCTTGCAGCCACGGTTCTTGAAACAAGATTCTTTGATGGCTTTTCCATATGTAGGGACATCTTTGATTTCCTAAAATAGGGGTATTTGAATATTTATGTTCTTTAGTTGATCAAGGATGTTAAAGGTTGCTTCTTCGGTAGGATTTGGAATGCTATGTTGCAATCTCTATGGAAAAGGAGGTCCATTATGTTGGTTATGCTTAGGTGTAGAATGAGGAACTGGTGGAGTAGGAGTGTGTTCAGCTTGGATAGGCTCCTCATGGGGTAATTTAGTGATAATTGAATGCTCAGGAGAAGGAAGAGTAGTTCCAGACCGTAGGTGAATATCATCAAGTGTGATGGCATAGGTAGGATATTGCATGGGATACTGTAGTTGGTCAGTAGCATACACACTTTGTTGAGGTGTAGTAGGTCTATTGTTTGGGTTTGGTTGTGGTTGTGCAAGTAGTTGTGTAGGCTTGGGAGGCAGATTATTGGCTGCTGGTGGTGGCAAAAGTGTTTGCTGCTATGGGGGATGAGGACGTGGTGGCAGAAATCCTTGTGGTTGATTTGGCCATTGTTGACCACCTTTCCACTGTGGGTTCTACTTCCAGTTACCCTATGGTGTCTCCCATGCCCCTTGGGGTTGTTTTCTATTCCCTTGAGGGTTTTTCTATTGTGGACTGGGGTAATTTTGCCACTAACTCTAGAAATTATTCTAGGGAGGAGTTTGATAATTCATGGGAGGCTACCATTGATTATTATAAAATGGACTACTGAATGTAAGTGGGTCCTGAGGCATACCTTGTCTTTTCACCCTTGTTCGTCTCTAAGCAACAAAGAACAACTGCTCATTCATTGGTTCAATTGGTTTGTAATCAGTTGGCATTTGTGTAGTCTCCATGTTAGCGACCAATTTGCACCTAAAGTCTTTCTTCTTTTGTCTACAATGGGGACAAAATTCATCCAACATGGTCTCTTCTTCCTCATGTTTCTTCTTATCTTGTATGGTACCCAGCTATGTGGCCATGTTTTTAATGATGAAGTCAGACAAGAGATATGTTATCTTCATGCTAGAAGCGCCTAGACCATTTTTTTTCCAAAGTAGACCTATATCCCCTTCCTCTCTTACTAGCAGCTCTGGAGTACTTAAGGCATATATTTCTTATATCATCCCATGTAGGTTGGGTCCATTAGATCCAGTGCCTCTATGCATCCATCATGTATGCCTCTCAGAAAGAGAAGCTTCTTGGATTCCTCAATAAGCATGTGGTGTGTGTTCTTTTGCAAGATGAACATGAACCGTGAGACATAATATTCGATACTATCATCCTCTTTATGTTTCAACTTAAAGATTCCATCCCCTCACATATCATTTTCTCGACAATGCTCTTTATATTTGAGCAAGAAAGCAGCCTTCATTTCATCCCAATTATGAACAACATCCTACCCTAAGCCCATGAACCAATGCAATGCATACTTCTTAAGAGTCACATGAAAGATTTTAAGCATGTGGGCATCAATGGTGTAGTCATAGCTCCTACAAAGGATATCAAACTTGAAGAGAAAGGTATCCAAATCTTCTGTCACAAGACCATAGAATTTTGGAAGGGTGGAAGAAGGTATGTTCTTGAGGTTATTATTGTCACACTAGTCAGTGATGGGAAAAGGAAATGTGGTGGGATTTTCCATCCTTGGAAGATTTCTAGGATGAGGAGGAGGTGGATGATGAGGGTGAAAGATGACCAATTGTAAAGGATTTTCTTACTTGATAGGATATTCAAAAAAATGAGATCTTAGATTAGCGAAGGCCTCAGCAAATATATTGATTTCAGGTTGCTCCTCAAAGGAAACAAAGATTTTTTCTTTAGAAGATGAGGATGATGATATGGTTTTAGGAAGTTCAATAGTAGCATCAACAAATGGGCCTTCTTCTTTGAATGGATGATTGGATTGATTTGGCAAGTACCTTGCTCGAGCATCTCTTCTTCTATTATGCATGCAACTAGTATGAAGTGATGCAAATTGTTGTGTTTCTCAAGATGAAATTTATTCTACTCAAAGTGGGAATGAAAGAAAATCCTAGGAATGGCTTAGTGAGAACTAGTTTCAGCACCGTCCTCAGCAGCGGCGCCAAAAATGATCATTTTTTATAAAGGCTCAAAAACTAGGTATAATTTTGAACTCAGGGATTGGATATCCAACCAAGCAGTTTATCCTCCTTATAAAAACTCATTTAATATTTCAACCAATGGATATGTTACTTGAAAGGGGCCAGCAAGATATATGCACCAAGTACTACTAAGCCACACATTCTATAGCTGATGCAGAAAAGAAATGTTGAAAGGAAACTATCTTATGATTTCATGAAACAAATACTAGAATAGAACTTAAACTAAAGCTGCAAAAAAGTAAGTACTAGAATGGAAATTACAGAAGTGAAGATGTTAAGAAAACATGAAGATTCTTGCAAACTATGCTATAATGTTTTATTTGCTCCACTGCTTTGGCTACAGGAAGCATTAGCTAGCTTGTGGCTTTGACTACAAGAATAGTTTAACACTTAATACTAAAATGGCAAAAATGCTGAAAAGTGAGTTTAACTAGAATGAATATAACTAACTATGGATTTCTCACCAAGTGGGCCCCCTTGGATGAGTATCCCAAACATAATTACACAAAGCTAAATCTCAACACTTCATTTTCTCATTGATTGAATAACTGAGTACATATATAGAAAACAGAAACAATAGAAAACTATATTGCCAATAAATTGATAATGCCCTCCTCACGTAGGAGCGGAGCTTTATTTAAAAGGAAAAATTATAACAACTAACTAATCATGCCACAGAAATAGGCAGAACTTTTATTACAACACTACTAACAAAAAGGAGGAAATCTATAAAACTGGTAACATATTAGATCTAGAAAAGAGGACAGAGCTGTTGCGACAACAAATCTAACTTCCCACTCTCTCCTATATTTCCTTAGAGAATTCATCATGTTGCCTTGATCTTTTCTTGGAAACTACCACCTTGATCATCTAGAAACCTTTTGCTAGTGTTGCATTAATGTTTCTCCATTGGAGCTTGCTAAAAGACTAGGTCGAGCATCCAGTATATGAGTGCACTTCACCTGGTCAAGAAAATGGTTTCTATATTGATGTGTTGTACTTCAGAGGTTAGGATAAAGAAATTCATGGTGCAATAAACACCAAAGCATGCATGCATCAATTATGTTCAAACAGCTATTTTATTTATAAAAACATAATCATAACTTCAAAGCAAGTAATATAGTATATTCATCCAAGTGTAGCATATTAAGTATGTTTAAACAATGGTAGTAGTCTAGTGGAAGCATGTCATATAATCAGAACTGAGTATAAAAGTCTTTGAGAAAATATAACATAACAAGGAAAAAGTCCTAGCAAAGACTATCCTAGGGTGTCTAAAGTATGGCATTAACATGTCTCATCACGCAATCCCTGATGAAGTGATACCTTATGTCTATATGCTTAGACCTATCATGAAACACATGATTCTCAGATAATCTAATGCAACTTTGATTATCACAATGTATCACTATAGTCTAGAACCTCTAACCAAACAAGGCTACTAGAAAATCCTAAATCCATATAGCTTCACACATCACTATGATAGCTTCTATGTATTCTTCTTCTATATAACTCAGAGCCACAAACTTCTTCTTCCTAGTGAACCAAGAGACAACTCTTGATCCCAATTTGAAAAAACACCCTGAATTTATTTTCTTATTCTCTATATTGTCTACCCAATCTACGTCAGTATATCCTATCAACTTTATTCCTTCACCTTGAGAATATCTAATCCCATACTCAATTATACTACACAAATAACATAGCACATACTTTGTTTTTTTTCAATACACTCTCTTTGTCTCAACCATGAGTGTACTAAGAGAGTTTATTGAAAAAGATATATTTGGCCTAGTATTGACCAAATACATGAGAGAACCAATAAACTTCCCATATAGAGTGGGATCTACATCCTTCTCCCTAGATGTGTCTACCTTCTTCCAATTTGTTATTATAGGTGTAGACATGGTTTTGAAACTCCTCCACCCCGAACCTCTTCAATATTTTGATGCAATAAATCCCTTATCCAAGGAAATTATATCCATCTATTTGTCACACCTCCATGCCTAGAAATTAGTGCATAAGTCCTAAATCCTTCATCTCAAACTCTTATGCAAGGTCCCTTTTCACTCCTCTATCATCTCGGTGAAGTTTTTAAAAATAATTCATCCACATATAGTATAAGAATGAGAACCTCACCTCAAACCACCAAATAGTAGAGGTTAGAATCTACCTCAGTCTTCATGAATCCCATTCCCTGGAAGTATGTATCAATGTTCTCATACCACACTCTAGGAGCCTTCTTGCATCTATACAAATATCTCTTCAATCTACACACATGGGTCTTGTTTCTATGTGCTATAAAGCCTTCTAGTTGTTTTATGTATACCTCCTCTTTCAACTCATCATTAAGCAATGCTATCTTGACATCCATTTGATGGATTTTCTATCCCATCTATGTTTCAAATGAGATCACAACTTGTATTAAAGTATACCCATCCACTAGAGAAAATGTCTCCTCGTACTCTATTGCCTCTTGAACCTTTACTTGTATTTCTTGATGCTACCATATGCACCATGCTTGATCTTATAAATCCATCATGATCAAACCACAACCCTATCTATTTGTCTAGACACAACCTCCTACATATCATTCTACATTATTGAGGTATATTCCTCAACCATTACATCTCACCACACCTGATGTTGTGTGACTTCCTAATAGTTGGAAAGATCACTATATACTAACTAACTAACTAATGCCACATAGTCATTAAACTTGGATAGTTGTATCCATTGTCTAGTACTCATCCTAGGAGCTCCCACAAACTCTTGAGTATCCCTATGTATCTATTGAACTTCGTGACTCTTTCTACCAACTATATAGGATGAAATATCAACCTCCATGTCTTCTTGATGAATCTCTTGGACTTTATGCACCTGTCTCCATATTCTTTGAACTCTCAACACTTGAGCTTGTGCTTTTACTAGTAACCATACTCGAGATTTATTGCCCTTGATTCAGTTGAGCGATCCTTGGATCTTATGTTGGATGCTCACTCTGATCATCTTTTGGAGAATCTATGGACCTTATAAATTCCTTGTCCTCTATAAATTGGACATCGCATATGATGAGGATTCTCCTAGTCCCCAAAATAAATATCAAATATGCCTTTGACATCTCACTATACCCCATAAAGTACCTCTTCTCTACAATCTGATCTAACTTGGTACATGTATCCATTGGAATGTGATAATATGCCAAACTTCCAAATATCCTAAAGTGACTGACATTTGGCTTCTTCCCTATAAAAGCTTCATTTTGTGTCATCTTCCCTAGTACCTTATGCAAAACCATATTTTGTATGTATATTATTGTACTACATGCCTTTTCCCATAAGTAACAGGTGATTTCTTGGTCATGTAGCATAGCCCTTACTACCTCTAATATCAAATTAGTCTTCCTATTAGCAACCTTGTTTTGTTGAGGATTATAGGGGATGGTCCACTCTTTCTTGATTCCTTCCCTAGTACAGAACTCTTGGAACTCTTTCCCTTTGTACTCACCTCCATTTTTTGATCGAAGAACCTGTATCTTCCTACCTTTCAAATTCTCCACAAGAGATTTGACCTCTTGGAAGAAACTGAAAACCTCATCCTTGGTCTTCAATAATTATATCAAGGTCTTCTTGGAGAAACCTTTAATAAAAGTAACAAAGTAGTCTTATCCTTTGAGAGACTTCACCAGCATTGGTCAACATATATCTAAATGTACTAGATCAAGAAAACCCTTGGATCTAGTGTCACTCCTTGGGAGAGTTTCTTTTGCAGACTTCCCCAACACACATCCCTTACATACATCATCATTCTATGTTCTCATCTTTGGAATACCTATCACTTTATCATGAAGCAATTTAAGTGATCCATGATGTATATGGCCCATCCTCCTATGCCACATCTCTCCTCGATCTATAGGATTAGTGCTTCTCATGAGTGCCTTAGGAGTATCAAACTACAAACTATAAAGAGGACCACTCATAAATCTAATAGCTATGGGTGAGTTCCAATCATTATGCTTGATCAACACATGCACCCCTCTAAAGAGTACATTGTACCCTTTATCCTGAAGGAAAAATATATAAATTGGACTCATACCTAAGCTTGGCACATGTAACACATCATGAAGGGGAATTAGCTTTTCATTCTCCATCTGAAATTAAATAATCCCTTTACCAATAGAGTTGAGTTTGGACATGTTCCCCATAGAAATCTAAATTCTGGTGTCCTCCTTATAACTGGAGAAGTACTCTCTAACTCCTTTCATATGAAAAGATGCCCCACTATCTATTTACCAAACACTCCATGAGGTTTAGCTAACCATACAAGCTATGAGTGCAAAATCATCACCCATTATACTAGAGAGCTCATCTACACTTGCTAAAGCTCTATCACCTACTTCTTTCCTTTCTTTTCATTCTTCTTCCTTTGTAGGAAATCATTGACATAGTGGCCAAACTCATGACAGCCATAACACTTGATCTTAGACAAGTCCTTCTTCTTCTCACTTTGTGGATTTGATCATTTTCTAGACCCCTTCTTAAATTTCCCTTTTCCTGTTGGGGTTATGTTTTCTTGTTCCACCTCACTTTTTTGACTCTTATTGTTGGTTCCATTGACAAGACTTAGTCTAAGATCCTCTTGAGTGAAGTCACTCCACAGTCGATCCCAACTTGGTAAGGTGTTTCATCCATTAATAAGTTGAACAAAGACATACCATTGCTTAGTAAAGCCATTTAGGGCTATTCGAACTAGCTTTCATCATTGGAGCTATCTCCAATAGTTGCTAACTCATCCTTGACAAGTCTAAGCCTAGTGAGGTAACTTGTAACATCTTATCCCTTGTTCATCCAGGTACTCAACTTTTCTCTAAGAATCAACTTCCAATTAGTGGTAGCATTCTAGTACAGATTCATAATAGCATCACACATCTACTTTTTTGTATCTAATTCAATTATATGCATAACTATATGATCCTTGACATCATTAAGGATTGGCCTCATTTCCTTGGCATCATCATTCTTGTATGCTAAGAGCTATGTTGGATCTGTAGGTACAACTACAACACTAGTCACATATTTCTTGATACTATTCTCTTCAAGCAATAAATAAATTATGGCTTTCCAGAGCCCAAAAATTTGAGGCTCTATTCAATCTATCCTGATCTCTTAAATTGTCTAAGGCCATCTCAAAGGATAAAAGAAATATTAATTCTAAAGAGGTCGAACTGGGTTTTATAAGCCCCTCAATTTTCTTTCCTTTTCACATGCTAAAATTTTTCTACCCTCAACTTAGCTCTGATACCATGTGAAAATTCTATTGCAGCTACTAATTATTAATCTCCTACATCATATAATAGATTATTTGACTTCCAAAAAATATTTCACAACAAATATTGAAACATAACATAGTTACAACTTCACAAATAAAATCACAGATGCAAAATATGAAACACAATGAACATGATAGATTTTTAGACAAATTATCCCTAGAAAAACCCTTAAGGAAAAACTAGTATTGGAGATGAGGAATTTATATTAAACTTCATAAAATTAAGAGATACATAAACTACTTGCCTCTTACTCGTAGATCTCCTACACTATTGTCCTCCAGAAATTTTTCTCCCCATTTCTCCTATATATTGAGATTCCACTAGTGTTGTGTCCAACGTTATCACTATGCCTTTGTTGTCACTGCAAAACTATTTTCTAACACTGTGAATTCATTTTCTATCATTGCAAATACTTCTCAAGTGTGTGTTCTCCAAATGCCTAATGACCCCTTTTATACTACTCTCATTGGAAACCAACGACTGAGATTTATTCTCAATCAACAGTTGAGATAAATTATACTCCAACAAAGCCTAAGTAATTGGTTTTTAGGTGTCTCTAAAGGAATAAATTAATTAGATAGATAAGTGTTTGGACTCTAACTAAGTCTCCAGGAAAAAACAATCAGTTACTAATTCTTGGACAATGGAGGAACAACTGCCCAAGCTATTCATTATAGGTAACAAAGAAACTAACTCCCACAAAATTGATTTCTTTTCTTCCATTATTCAAATATTTCTTGTCCTTTTTCAAGTATTCTTAAATTTTGTGTAATATAATGAGACTCATAAATTTATAAAATAGCAAGAATCTATTTAATTAAATTATTAAAACAAGAAAATTAGTATTTTTGAGTGCCTCAAATTTACACATTATAGCTATATACACATAAAGTAACATAGCACTCCTTAATAAATTCACCATTATAAGCTCCAAAGGTATACTCTATCATCTTTGTGCCTCCTACAAAACTAGATTAACCTCCTTAGTATTTAGGAGCAAGTTTGAAGACATGACCACTATAAAAAAATCTGGTCACTCTCTAAAATCCCCATAGCCATTTTATCCCAGTGGTATCCATAATAATTGAATTTTCCTAAATCCACTAGATGTTAGAATCCTTGAATCCTCTCCACCACACCTATTTCAATTTATCCATGAAAACTATATATTGTTAATACATTATATACTCCTAATATACCAGTAATAGCGAGTGATTGTATGTTTAAAGAAGAGAAAAACTTTCCCCATTCAAGTCAGCCCAAATCCCCCAAAAGCACCAAAAGGAATGACCACTCGAATACCAATGAAGAATATTAACGAAGCCAAATAAAACTTATATGTTTATAATTATAGATATCCTTAACTTATTTGATTTAATAATTAGTATGAAAGAGAATTTTAATATAGTGCAATAATAAATAAATGTTAAGAATAGATCAATAATAACTAAGGTAACGGATATGATAATAAATCAATAATAATTAATCGATAATTTATAACATGAGAAAATCAATATTTGAGTTATGTTAAGATAATTAAAATAATTAATTAAATTTTATTAATTCACATCTCTAATTAGAATGACAAAAATAAACCACACAAGAGTTACACAAACATAAGAGGAAGGGGTCTTACAGAATATAATAAGGTTAAGATTGAATTTCATTAATTCTTTGGAGAATGTTTTAAGCATCTCATGAGCCACGATGAGTAGTGATGTGAATTTAGAGCCATCAAATGAAATGCTTATGAATTTGATTAAATTTGGGCATTTGCCTTACATTATGGGTTATCGTAGCCTATAGAAGAAATGAAATTCAAATGAAATTTAAAACAAGGTGAATTGGATGGAATTTGGGACTCATTACATGGAAATGAAAATGGTTTTATAAAGAGAGGATTCATTTTAAAGAACAAAACACACACGCACAAAAGAAAGGAGCTTAGTTTTCTTTTAGCATGGAAAAGATGACTACTTGATAAAGCTACTTTAGTACCTCTATTTGCCTTAGTTTTCCTCATGGATAATACACATACACGTCCATTATAAAAGGCAAACAATGATAAATTTGAAGAGGAAAGGAATTCGACTCTCATAAACATTATGTTTAGAAGAAAGTAGAGAAGTTGGTAGGAAGTCTTAGGTAGTGCCAATAATAAGAGGACACCTCTTTCTTCATACCAAGTATAGACTTGAAGATATACTCACAGGCATGTATAGTTTTAAACCTTTGTTTCTCTGATAATAATTTAAATGGTAAGTGCACCAAGTTACTAGTCAAAAAAGTGGCCATGTGACAAAAAAACACAAAATTTTACAAAACGTGTGCATGTAATTTGAATTTTGAAATGTGTAGGCTCGGGGAAATCGACCTTCAAATGGGCCATTAAAAAAAAAGTCCATAACATGCACACATTATGAAAAACTATAACTTTTTGACTTTGCTTGTGGCCAAGCCATTTTTTTGCATGAAAAATAGCTTGACAACAATCTCTTTGGTCCCAAAATTAGCAGAACCCAAGCATGTTTCAACTTCAATTGTATTTTCACATCATTTAGACCTATTTCCAACCATGCCATGTCATTGAATAGGTAAAATTTTTATTTTTTTGTTTTTTTGTTTGATTTTGAATTGAACTAGGGTTTATTCAATTGATTTAAGTTTTTTTTTAAATTGATTTGATGTCAGATTCTAAAAAGAATCTCCATCGATAAAATAGACAACAAAGACCTCTTCCGGAACAACCAACACAAGCAAACCCTCAAATTTTTGCACATGAAGAAGAAAAATAATTTATCGATAATTTATAACATGAGAAAATCAATATTTGAGTTATGTTAAGATAATTAAAATAATTAATTAAATTTAATTAATTCACATCTCTAACTAGAATGACAAAAAGAAACCACACAAGAGTTACACAAACACAAGAGGAAGGGATCTTACAGAATGTAATAAGGTTAAGATTGAATTTCATTAATTCTTTGGAGAATGTTTTAAGCATCTCATGAGCCACGATGAGTAGTGATGTGAATTTAGAACCATCAAATGAAATGCTTATGAATTTGATTAAATTTGGGCATTTGCCTTACATTATGGGTTATCATAGCCTATAGAAGAAATGAAATTCAAATGAAATTTAAAACAAGGTGAATTGGATGGAATTTGGGACTCATTACATGGAAATGAAAATGGTTTTATAAAGAGAGGATTCATTTTAAAGAACAAAACACACACGCACAAAAGAAAGGAGCTTGGTTTTCTTTTAGCATGGAAAAGATGACTACTTGATAAAGCTACTTTAGTACCTCTGTTTGCCTTAGTTTTTGTCATGGAGAATACACATACACACCCATTATAAAAGGGAAACAATGATAAATTTGAAGAGGAAAGGAATTCAATTCTCATAAACATTATGTTTAGAAGAAAGTAGAGAAGTTGGTAGGAAGTCTTAGGCAGTGCCAATAATAAGAGGACACCTCTTTCTTCATACCAAGTATAGACTTGAAGATATACTCACAGGCATGTATAGTTTTCAACCTTTGTTTCTCTAATAATAATTTAAACGGTAAGTGCACCAAGTTACTGGTCAAAAAAGTGGCCATGTGACAAAAAAACACAAAATTTTACAAAACGTGTACATGTAATTTGAATTTTGAAATGTGTAGGCTCAGGGAAATCAACCTTCAAATGGGCCATTAAAAAGAAAGTCGATAACATGCACACATTATGAAAAACTATAACTTTTTGACTTTGCCTGTGGCCAAGCCATTTTTTCGCATGAACAATAGCTTGACAACAATCTCTTTGGTCCCAAAATTAGTAGAACCCAAGCGTGTTTCAACTTCAATTGTATTTTCACATCATTTAAACCAATTTCCAACCATGCCACGTCGTTGAATAGGTAAAAATTTGATTTTTTTTATTTTTTTTGTTTGATTTTAAATTGAAGTAGGGTTTATTTAATTGATTTAAGTTTTTTTTTTAAATTAATTTGATGTCAGATTCTAAAAAGAATCCCCATTGATAAAATAGACAACAAAGACCTCTTCCAGAACAACCAACACAAGCAAACCCTCAAAATTTTGCACATGAAGAAGAAAAAATTCTCCAAATGCTACTCCACAGTAAAAAAAAATGCTCAAAATGTTGCTCCACAACAACCAATGCCATGCTAAAACCCTCTGCGTCCTCTAGTAGACTTACTTGCAAAATCCACACTGGAGGATCTTATCAATCACCTAACACATAACACTACTCAGATTAATATTTTAGTGAATAGGTTGAGGTCCTCTACTCATGAGTACCACTCATCCCTCCCAAAAACCCTAGAATCAATAGCCAATAGTGTGAATGAGGTATCTAGATAGGTCATAAAATGGGGTTCATATAGGGATAGATGTTGTGCATTTATGTCGATGGGTTGTCATATGATGTGGTGAAAAAAAGGGAATAATTAAAGATGGCATATGTGCTCTTTTCACTGGTCCTAAAACTAATAACACCCTACTTACTAAGATGAATAGGTTTCCTATACATTGGTGTGTGCATGTTGGGATGAAAAATGTTTTTTGGGATAGGTGGTATATGGTCTTTGACCAACCACCTTGTAGCGATTGGGAGGTGCCTCTATATTTCTTGAGAAAGCTATATTGTGATTTTATCCTTGGTGAGAAGCCAAATTAATTTGACATGCGACACTTCCAAGGTAGATGGAGAGTCTTTGTGCAAGATAGACCTAGAGCCTAGAGGGTTGTAGAGGCACAACATAGGAGGCATAAAGCTACTAAACTCATGGTTCACATCATAGTCCTAGTAGTTGGGTATGTGCAGGATCATGGTATACCAAACTATGGCCTTAAGTGGCAATGAAAAATCAAAAAATCAGGGTTAGTCAACTTGACGTAAAAGGTTGAACATCTTATGAACCTTATGTGAAAAATTTGTAAGCATAGAATCTGTAGGAAATTGAATGTAGTTTCTAAACTACTAGCCCTTGTTTGAAATTTTTTTTGTCTAATTGTTCAAAATTTTAGATTTCAATACAGTACTACAAAAATTTTAGGGAAAAGATAAAGAGTACGTGTATGTCTGACCACCTTAATCACAATCAAATGATGATATATTTTCTCAAGATTCTAGATATAAGTAGTAGACTCATGCCTGGATGTGACACATATTTTTTTGTAATTTTTGGTCAAATAAATAATTAATTATGAATTTTCTGCTACAACTTTTTCAAAATAAAAAAACTCCCATGTCTGCCACCTTAACTAATTCAAAATTTTACAAAATTCAAAATTTTTTGTTTTTCTAATAGTAGCTGAAGCATAGAATGTGACGCATGTTTCAGATTTCAAAAAGGTTAAACGGTTTGAAAGTTATAGTTTTTTTTCAGTCAATATGTCAATTACGACTTTAAAGATAACTCAATTGAAAAATAAGTAATAATTACTTACTGAACTCGAAATTTGACAGCAATTATATTGATGGAAAGCTGATAATATCTTTAAGAAACCCTTTTCATTTCATCAATTTTGGGTGAAAAAATAGTCGTCAACTACATTGTCGAAGTCTTGGTATCAAGAACTATCTCCTGAAACATGCCTAAAGGGTTGACCACCCACATTTGGTAATGCCCAAGAAAATACCAAGCCTAATCGGATATCCAAAATTTTTGAATATCCGATAATATCGGATATCCAAAATTTCCCACCTATTTTGAAATCCCAATTGCACCTCTTTTTTCAAATTCAAGTTTCATATTAAATTATATTTTTGTTATTTTAATATTAATTTCATTTTAAATATTAATATTAAATAATAATAGCATAGCATTAATATTATAATATAAATTTTTATATTAGTATGTATTATATTATTTGATATACAAAATGATTTCAAAAAAATACCTGCACAGTTGATTTGAGGACAGATAGTTTCAACTCAAATCCTCTTGAAAGTATCCATCACAAGATTTTTCTACAGACTTCTTGTAATTTCAGCGGTTTGACTATACTGAATAAGTAGATGTCAATGGACTTCCCCTTGATTGAATACAATCAATTGATTTTTTAACTCTCAAAAAGAAATTTCACATAGATGTAGAACCACCGTACGCTCATCATATGTTCTAGAAACTAACAGACGCATAAAAATTGATGTAGGAACATTTAAGGTACATTATCCACAAAAAGGTATATGAAACCTTTAAATATACATTAAAAAGTGGAGGTGAAGGCTCTAGATCAAAGAGAGAGAGGGGGGGAAGGGGAGAGAGTAGGAGAGAGAGAAGGCGAAGGGGAGAGAGAGAGAGAGAGAGAGGGAGAGAGGGAGAGAGAGAGAGAGGGAGGGAGAGAGAGAGAGAGAGAGAGAGAGAGAGAGAGAGAGAGAGAGAGAGAGAGAGAGAGATTTTGCCAAAATTTTGGTAGGAGATATCGGATATCCGATAATATCAGATATTCGATAGTTTCAGATATTTGATATTATCAGATATCCAATTCTGTTAACTGGTGTAAAGTAAAAACAAGATTCTCTGGGTCCCTCTAGAGAGTCACATTTTTTTCCCGAATAATGGGATTCGAGTTGCAGAGAATCATGTTTTTTCTCTAGAGAAGACAAAAATCCACTTTTTGGGGTGATTATCTCTATTACCAAGGGTATTTGCATCACCTTTTGGTCTAACTATGTGGAGTAGTATTCGTCGAAAGCATAAACGGAAGAGGAGACTCACAAATCAAGATGTTGAACTGTATAGAGAAATGGATAGGGTTGCCCATCGGAACAAGAGACAAGGTATGTTAAATATTAATGAAGATGTTGGCATAGACCCACATTTGAATGTGGTTTCAAGTGAAGAACATGAATTTGAAGATGAAAATGTAGGTTTTGAAAATGAGAATTTAGGTTTTGAAGATGAAAAGTAGGTTTTGAAAATGAACATGTAGATGTGGCCAATGGAAGTGTGGACATTGTCAATGACAATCCACCGATTGAATATGAAGGAATTGACAATGATAATGGTGCAGAAGAACCAAATCAAATTTACACATCTCCAAATTATATGAGAAATGAAGTCCCTTAAGAGGAAGAAAGACAAACTTCAAAATTGAGACCTCCAAGAAGAACTAAATGGTTACTTGAAATTGATGAGAACATAATGAGCAATTTTGATGGCAAGAGATTAGAAAGAACCGTTTGGTTGTGGGTTTCAAAACTTTTTGATCAATTTTTTAGCCACAAGACATTGGTTGAGCAATGTCAAATGTTTGTGCAATTGTTAAAGATGCAGAAGATGAGACGTATACTAGTCAAATTGAAGATTAGTGTGAACAAGAAAAAGGAGTGGAATGCTATTATTGTGAGAAATCTTTTTAGTGCTCTCAACTCCATTGGGAATACTACCAAGGAAAAAGATAAGAGAACCACTAGGAGGGTTATTACAACCTCCTTAGTAAGTCATCATTTGAGAAAGGCTCATTTGATGAGACAAACTTGTGTTGACTTGAATCTAAATTGTAAAACTTTGGATAGAGCACTTGCAAGAAGAAAAAGACTTGATGATCCTCTTCAAAATGATACATGGGCTTATGGTGGGAGACTTTCACATTGTGATAAGAAGCTTACCGATGTTGTGAAGGATCAAATTCAACTATTTTGGCAATCTAACTCAAGAGTGTCACCAAATGTGAAGGATGTCTTGAAGTTGAGAATTGGCATTTGAGACCGCACCCCACATCCCAAACATTATTTGGAGGTGAGTTAAACAATGTTGTTCAAAAAAATTTGTGAGACACATCCAACATTGCAAATATCACAAAGAGCTTTTGAAGCCCTGAAGCCTTTTTTTGTGTGCCTCTTAAGATTCGAAATACTTTTTGTTGCAAATATCATGTGGAGTTTTCAATGCACCATGAATTGTTACGATCCATTCATTCTACTTTGCATAGTAGTGAAATGTTGGAGGAGTGTGGTGAAAGTGCTCTTCCAAAATCATAAAGAGACTTTCTAGATCATTTTTATGTCCTAGAGATGATGGTTGTTTCTTTTATAGAAAAGATTGCTTAAATGACAAGTGCTCAGAGTGTGGTGGGCTAGTGAAGTTTGTTGAATGTTTTCATGAGGGTTGTGAACATGATTTTGGAAAGACAATTGTCCACAAAAAGGTATATGAAACCGTTAAATATACATTAAAAAGTGGAGGTGAAGGCTCTAGATGTGAGTTGGTTACTAAAGAATGCAATGTAGCTGATTTTATTTCAAATTTTAGGAAGAATCTTTTTTACAAGTATGCAAGGCATAGTCACAGGTCTCAATGGTTGGATCAAAAATTTAGGATGTGTAAGGACACTTTCGTGATTGGCACTATTATATTAGTTGTTGACTTTGCAGAGAACTATACATTGCAGCCCCAAAATGAGTTGCAAGCTCAATCTTACAATTCTATTCGGGTTTCTATTTTTGTGCACATAACATATAGGCATTCCCCTGATAGTACAGAAGATGGCCGGAAGATAATCAAAGAGTACCATTTTTATATGTGCGATGATAGATCGCACTCATCCGAGTTTGTCCAACATTGCTTTGAGAATTATTTTGACTAGGTGTGGGAAAATAATATTGCTATGGATAGACATCTCATTTGGTCAGATAACTGCACAAGTCAATTAAAAAATGCTCGTATGTTTTATTGGTTATGTCGAATGCATGTAGAGAGAGGTGTACCTCATATTTGGAGTTTTTTTGAGGCCGGTCATGGAAAAGGGGAGCATGATGGAGAAGGTGCATGCGTAAAGAGAGCTCTAGTTAAGGAGAAACTGAGGATTTCAGGTGCAGAAATAATTAATGCCCATTCTATTGTTGATTGGTGTACTTCAACATTGTCATAGGGGGGACTCTTGATTCAATGGTGCACAGATTATTTTGGTTGGTTGAGTTGGGCATAATAGGAGATAGGTTGGATTGTCAAACTATGAAAGATTCTTCAAAAATGAATTCATTTGAAAGCTCAGATGCTAGTACATGGACCATTTGGACATGAGAGTTGGATTGTTATTGTTTGAGTTGTCTTCAGTGTGATTGGGATCAGTGTGAGTCAAGTGAGTGGGTTGATACATGGGGTCCACATTATCTTACTCATTTATCTCTCGCAGTCTCTGTAATAAATGATGACATGGATTGTTCACTTGAATACGACCATCTTTTAGATCTTCTATAGCCAAGACATGTTTTTGCATTGGTTGCACCACAAGGGAATGATGAGAGATTAAATTACTAGTTAGCACGTTGTGTACGAGGAAAGCAGAAACTTGCACAACCGATGATAGATGATGATATGTTTACATATCCAATAGGATCACATGTTGTTGCGAGAACATGGTTGCACACATATATGATTATAAATAATGGCATTCTTGCATTTGAAGGCTATGAGAAGCACAAAACCATTCTCATGTATTCACACCTCATTATAGCAGCCAATGTTAAGTTGTTGAAACATCAAGGAAAACCAAAGACAAAAAAACTTTGGACTATTAGTATTGTTGATCATAAAGCAATATTGAATACTCTCAAGCACAGAGATGACCCTTCGGGCACACTTCAGTAGGTAAGTTCAACTCAAGTTGCAAAGTTTTTCATGTTTATTATGATTACGTTCAATAAATCAATTGTAGTTTTTTGCTTTATTTGTTTGAGCCAATAAACTTGGTTTTGTATGTGGATTTTAAATGCAATTGGATACATATATGATAGATATAGAAGATCAAGGTGTGCATTTGATTAGCCCATCTTTTATGACGGTAAACTTCACTCTGCATTGTCTATTCATGTTCTTTGGTTCGTTTAGTTACTTATACATGTTCATAATCTTTTTCTCAAACCTATATAAACTTCTTATATTATCTATTAACTTTTCTTCTGCCTTTCGAATGCATGTATTGGAGCGGAAATGAAACTTATTTTTATATATAGTTGTGTAATTTGCATATTTAGATGCCAAATTTTGTATATAAAACCAACAATCGAATGTAATGTGCATAGTTAGATGCCAAATTTTGTATATAAAAACAACAATCGAATGTAATGTGCATATTTAGATGCCAAATTTTGTATATAAAAAGAAAAATTGAATCTAATGTGCATATTTAGATGTCAAATTTCATATATAAAAAATTTGATGCAAAATTAGAATATAAAAGAGCTCATGGGGTTGATTTGCAAATATTAAAAGCCCACATTTGTATCATCTTAATGCCATGTAAAGTGCAAAAAATGTGTTTCCTTACTATGAATGTTGTATCCTTATATAATTTGTATTGTCTTAATTTTGTATCCTTACATTTTTATTGTCTTAATTCCATGTACATTTGTATCGTCAAATGATGTAATAGTTGGAGTCATTGAGTCAAAATTGGTCAAATGTGTCCAAAGTAAAATGATGATTCCCTAGGGTGAAGGGATAATGTTCAAGGATTGCATCATGGCACTGAATGAATTATTCCATTAGCTTCGGTTGGGTGGGTAAATACTAGGGACAACCCCGTTTCGACCACTAAGTCAGTAGAACGTTCCAGACCATGCCGGACCAAAGTGTCCCCAAGGTGCACTAAGCACCATTGGGCAGCGAAATTTTGAGTCTCGATTCTCAGTCTTTGTGAGAGGTATCGGCGATCTGTGAGATGCAACAGGACCACATTTATGATGCCTACAATAACCTCTC
This sequence comes from Chamaecyparis obtusa, assembly GCA_027943335.1. NCBI lineage: Eukaryota > Viridiplantae > Streptophyta > Pinopsida > Cupressales > Cupressaceae > Chamaecyparis > Chamaecyparis obtusa. The sequence continues at coordinate 143,120 of BSBK01007704.1, forward strand.
TCCATTCTAGGAGATTCAATTTTTTTTTGAATTTGGCATGCCAGTCTCGCTCGATGCCAAAACTTGCAGTGAGGGTCAGTTGAAAGTTGCACCAATGGGCTTCTTCTAAACCATTCGTCCTGCCACCAAATGGACTATTCCATTAGCTCTGGTTGGGTGGGTAAATGCTAGGGAAAACTCTATTTCGACCACTGAGTCAGTAAAACATTCCGGATCATGCCAGACCAAAGTGTCCCCAAGGTGCACTAAGCACCATTGGGTAGTGAACTTTTGAGGCTCGATTCTTGGTCTTCGTGAGAGGTATCAGCAATCTATGAGATGCTACAGGACCATGTTTTTGATGCCTAAAATAAAATCTCTCCATTCTAGGAGATTCAAATTTGTTTGAATTTGGCACGCCGGTATTGCTCGATGCCAAAACTTGCAATGAGGGTCAGTTGAAAGTTGCACCAATGGGTTTCTTCCAAACCGTTCATCCTGGCACTGAATGGACTGTGCCATTAGTTCTAGCTGGGTGGGTAAATGCTAGGGACAACCCCATTTTGACCACTGAGTCAGTAGAACGTTCCGGACCATACCGGACCAATGTGTCCCCAAGGTGCACTAAGCACGATTGGGTAGAAAACTTTTGAGGCTCATATCTCGAACTCCGTGAGAGGTATCGGTGATCCGTGAGATGCTATAGGACCACATTTTTTAGGCCTATAGTAACCTCTCTCCATTCTAGGAGATTCAATTTTTTTTTAATTTGGCACGCCAGTCTCGCTCGATGCCAAAACTTGCAGTGAGGGTCAGTTGAAAGTTGCAGCAATGGATTTTTTCCAAACCGTTCATCCCAGCACCAAATGAACTATTCCATTAGCTCCGATTGGACTGGTAAATGCTGGGGACAACCTCATTTCAAACACTGATTCAGTAGACCGTTCTAGACCATGCCAGACCAAAGTGTCCCCAACATGCACTAAGCACCATTGGGTAGCGAACTTTCAAGGCTTGGTTCTCGGTCTCCGTGAGAGGTATTAGTGATCTATAAGATACTACAGGACCATGTTTCTAAGGCCTACAATAACCTCTCTCTATTTTGGGAGATTCAAATTTGTTTGAATTTGGAATGCCAGTCTCACTTGATGTCAAAACTTGCAGTGAGGGTCAGTTGAAAGTTGCACCAATGATTTTTTTCCAAACCGTTCATCCCAGCACCTAATGGACTATGCCATTAGCTCCGGTTGGGTGGGTAAATGCTAAGGAAAACTCCATTTCAAACACTGAGTCAGTAGAACGTTCCGAACCATGCCAGACCAAAGTGTCCCCAAGGTGCACTATGCACAATTGGGCAGTGAACTTTCAAGGCTCATATCTTGGACCCTGTGAGAGGTATTGGCAATCTATGAGATGCTATAGGACTAAAATTTTTAGGCCTACAATAACCTCTCTCTATTTTGGGAGATTCAAATTTGTTTGAATTTGGCACGCCAGTCTCACTCGATGCCAAAACTTGCAATAAGGGTCAGTTGAAAGTTGCACCAATGGATTTTTTCCAAACTGTTCATCTTGGCACCGAATGGACTATGCCATTAGCTCTAGTTGGGTGGGTAAACACTAGGGAAAACCCCATTTTGAACACTAAGTCAGTAGAACATTCCGGACCTTGCCGGACCAAAGTGTCCCCAAGGTGCACTAAGCACGATTGGGCAGCAAACTTTCGAGGCTCGTATCTCAGACTCTTTGAGAGGTATCGGTGATCTATAAGATGATATAGGACCACATTTCTAAGGCCTACAATAACCTCTCTCCATTCTGGGAGATTCAATTTTTTTTAAAATTTGGCACGCGAGTCTCGCTTGAAGCCAAAACTTGCAGTGAGGATCAGTTGAAAGTTGTACCACTAGATTTCTTCCAAACCATTCATCCTAACATCGAATGGATTGCACCATTAGCTCCAGTTGGGTGAGTAAACATGAGGGAACAATAATGGTTGAATTTTGTAATCGAATCAATCAATGAAAATAAAGTTCTCTGCATTTCTATAGTTCTATGTCCCATGGAACAATCCAGGTAACAGTGAATTGATTAGAATAAATCTAATGTCATCTTGGCTTGGTTGTGATATAGGAATGATGTCTTATGTTTTTTTACAAGTTTATGTAACTATTTCATTGTTTGGAATATCATTCTGATATTAGAATTGACTGATGTCGAGGATAGGACTGGCATTGTAGGCACACATGAATACAATGTAGCACATAAATTTTGAATTTACTTAAATGATGAATTACACGTGTGAACACACGTAGAACATAAAGCATACACATAAATTTGATTAAGTCATGAAGCATACATGTAGCACACATTTTATAAAGCATACAACATGAATTCACTTAAGTCATGCATGTAGCCCATATACGTGAATTTAGGTAATGAAGAATGTACTTGAATATACATGAATATAATTAAGGTATAAATCATACACATGAGTACATACACACAAGCATATTTACATACTAACAATGAATAAATGAACACACAATTAACAAATTGGATCGAATATCAAGTTTCATATATATCAAAATGAACAATAATTTTGTACATATTGACATGTCAACATATCTAGATACAATATGGCATACGCCATCTCAAAATGTGTCATATGACATCTCAAAATAAGAATTTCAACTACAAATGTTTCAAGGACATCCTATTCTACTGGTGGATCATCAAAATGCAGCCTCTTTGAAGTACTCTTTGGCTCTGATGGATCCTGCATTCAAACACAAAAGTGAAACCCCAAGTTAGATTAAAATTCAGAATCATAGTCAACAATAATAAATAAAATTTAAACTAAAATTTATCTTTCATATACCTCGCCTCTTTGTCTCCTCCCGCGGACAAGAGACCTAATATATGTCCTTGGTAGCATAGGAATCGTGCCACCAATGTCAACTCCCACCTGTATATGTTTGCGAACATGAGATTGATCTACGAGTTATACTATTTAATGTTAAATACTTGGTAGCAAATATATGTTTACAAAATAACTAAATTAACATTAAAACTTACCTGTGTTGAACTTTCTTTAGGGATTGTTGGCTGAGTCATCAATGATACAAACCCTTGGCATTCTAGCTCCCTCAAACTAGGAGTGACCTACAAAATTCAAACAGATACTTCATACTATCATAACTTGACCATATTATATATACTTGATATTAAAATACACACAAATAACTTTATAAATGTATGTACCGTGGAGCTATCACTGCGAATGGATATGTTTGTGACTCTATCATGACGATAGGGTCTCATGACATCATCACATGCCACTCTCTGTCAAATAAATCATGTAAATTAAAAATGAGTACACACAACTAACAAGTATATATGTATGCATAAACAAACTAAATTACTTAATTACCTTTCTTTTATCAATGGCTGACACTTGCACCCCCTCACATTGCCCCCCGATGGAAACTGGTGACACCTGCATCAGTATGTAAAAGATGATCATAAAAATTAGAAAACAATGTACATATACTATTATCATAATTTAAAAGGAAACCAATGAGTACATTAAAACATATGTATCGTGGAAGTGTCAAGACCAAATGATATGGCCGAAAGCGTGGACCCCTCCACCTATGCCATCTCCTCTATCATCAACTAAACATAAATGTAACACATAAAAAGACATAAGTGGGAAATTATTATAAGGAAATTCTACTAAAAATACAAACAATAAAATTTAAATACAATGTAAAAAATGACCTATTTACCCTTACCGTAATAGTGGGAGTCCATGGCTCTGTAGGCTCCTGATGCACATCTCCATGAGCTGCTCCAGTGCCTGTAGTGTGCTATGTAGAATCATCCACATTGAAGGCAAAATTTTATGCATCACTATCAGTCGGGGGCCTAAGCACAGATTCTTGCATATAATGCAAGTGTGGGGTGTGTGTGTGAAAATTATACCTGATCTGTAGACACAACACTTCAGTAAAACATTAGACGTTAGCAAAAATCATGCAAAATTAAAATCTAATCTAACCAAGCGATCTACTGCCTTCTAGTAGGTGCGAGATTGATGTTCTCAGATTGTTATCGAGATCAGTGACCTAGATGACACCTAAACGAAGGATTTGAATGCAATTGATCTATATGGAATAAATGCAATTAATCTATATTTTTGATATTTTCTATGCAATAATAATGAAAAACTGATATGAATCTATGCTAATATGGAAATTGATCTAACAATGATATGCAATGCTCAAAACTAGAAAGATCTCACAATAGCTTGGATTCGCAAAGATGATTCTTTAGACTCCAATTCGACAGCGTGAGAATGCAAATTCGTGGATGCAAATTTGAGAGAGATCAATTATGAAGAGCTGAGCCTTGTTTTTATAGAAATCCAAGGCTTTGGAGGTGCATGGAAGAAAGCCATAAATCACTCAGATTAACTCAGCTTGATTTTTCAGTTATCTGATAATAAAAATAATTTAATTCACAAAAACATGCAAAAGCTAAGTTTTAACTCAAAATAGAGTTTAGCTTTAATTGATAATTGATAGTTGTCTACTTTTATGATTGTGCATGTTTTATTTATGAATTAATTTAATAAATAAAGTGATTTATGCTCAACTTAACTGATTTTTGAAAATAAATAATTGATTTATGGGTCAATCAATTATTTTTTCAAACTTTTATTAAAAACTATATTATTAAATAATGACAACTTGCTTTAATTAATTAAATAAAAATTTAATCAATTATTCATAGGATATTGGATTTATTGTCAAAATTAAATAATACAATTAATAATAGGTAGAATTAAATTTAATTACATAATTAAGTGGCAAGATATTAAATCTAATTAATTAAATATGAAAATATTCAATTAATCAAACTTAGGATAAATGTGATTTATCGCCAAATAATCATTAAATTAAAGATAATTAAGATAATTAGGAATATTGCTAGGAATATTCCCCGATGCAAAATTTAAGATAATCAATTAGGATTCGATGATGTTTAGATGTGCCTTAGATTAGGACTTCAATGTCGATTTCATTCAAATTGTTGATATAGAAGATTAATGAACTTATAGCCCATTTTTGGGGTATTACATCTTGCCCCTGTTTGAATTACTGTGCGAAGCGCAGTGGTTCAAAGACAGTCTGTGTTTGATAGAGATATGAAACTGATGTTTGAAATTGATAATTGATATGAGACAGAAGCTGATTGATATTGATTTGATATGGAGATAATAGGTCATAAATGACCAAAGATAATGTTCACTATAATAGAAAATGAACCTATGATTGCGAAAAAGTGTCAAAATGCCTGATTCCAAACCTTAGGATTGCAAAGAAGTGAGTGACCGGTTCTAGACTCGATTGTCTTAGCAGAACTAGCAGGTATCACATCTGAATCCTTCAGTTGTTGAAGAACCAAGGAAATAACACTGATGAACCAATGGTTGCAAAAAGCCGATACAGATTACAAGATTAGGAGAATACCAGATTGATATGGATTGACGAATCTGATATGCCCCAAGTGATGATAGATTTTCCCCAAGTGATGAGGACTTTTGATGAATCAGTAACTAGACATGGTTGTTGTCTTGATTACTAAGGAAGATACGATTTCCAGCAAAGATATGATTTCAAATTTATATATAATTATAGATTTGGGTATGATGTGCAATACCATGCCCCCTTCGGGATTAAAATTGAAATTTGACAAGAAAAGTCAACGTTGATTGGTTAGAAGCATGTAAATTGATTTGAGAAGTGGTTAAACACGTCCGAGAATGCATTCTACCTCATTTAGAGGTCTAGATGACCAAGTTTGACTAGGTTTGACCATGAGTTGACCATGGTTGACCAAGTTGAAATTTTGATAGTTTGATGTAAGATAATCAGTTAAGTTGAATACTAGATCTCTGTGATGATGGAAGGTCGATTATGCAAGCAGTAGACCGTCCTAGGCCCAAAAAAAAATTTAGATCACGATTTTGACATATTAAACGATCTCATATTTGAATTTTGATCCCGAAAATGGATTCAGAACATCGAAATTAGCCAGGGGTGCATTTTTTGTGAAAAATGGAGCACTTTTGAAAATTAGATCAAATGCTATATAAAGGCCTGAAGGGTCATTTTTAATTCATTTCAACCGTTTGACTTTGGAGATCTTACGGAGCCCTCTGAGCAAGAAAATGGAAAAATAGTGAGATCCGAAGGTTCCTGTGAGTTCGCATCAATTCGAGCACAGCCAGAGATACTAGAGACCCCGACAGTATGGACATCTGGTAGGTGGACCTCTGTGCCCCTCTGAAAATGCAAATTTTCCGTGTTTCATAGCATTTTTTAATTTTTTCGTACACGTTTTGCTTTTTTAATTTTTGCATGTGTGAAAACTCATACGAGTCCCATACCAAACTCATATGACATTCTATTTCAAATTTATGTGTCATTTCAAGTCCACCCAAGTGTCGTATGAGAGGGACCCTTGTGTCGTACGACATTTCATCGGGTCCCTCGAAACTCGTATGATCCCGGGCACAGTGTTGTACGACCATGTATTGTTGTTTGGTCTTTTGTGGAATGTCGTACGACATTTGATGCTAGTCTGGACTGTCGTATGAAAAATAGAGTGTTGAAAACTTACTTTTAGGGCCAAATTTTGACTTTTCTGATGCCTAATGCTGATATCTGACTACTTGACCTACCTTCTGAAGTACCTGACTGTCCAATTACTATACTATTAGCCTGTTATTGAACCCAATTTTTGATAGAATGCCCTATTTTTGTATGATATAGATGACATCCAGATGTACATGTCCGACATTCATAACCGGCTACCCAGAGATTATGTATCACGCTTCCAAACCCGATGAGGGTTCATCTTGCTGCCTGTGGATTCGAGTATTTGATTCATTTACCCAACATTAGGGTAAATCATGGCCTTTTGACTACCTTGATTGAGAGATTCCATTCGGAGACACAGACGTTTCATTTACCTACTGGAGAGATGACTGTGACTCCAGAGGACATCTATAGGATACTGCGCATTCCATTTCATAGCAGTCGGCATCCTGAGTATGTGAGTTCTGGTCATGGTGGTCTTCATGCCTTTAGGCGTCTGTTTGGAGATGATACATAGTTGACGGGGTCCATTTCCTTGGAGACCCTTGTATAGAGATATGGTCACACGCACTGCTTAGAGTGCATTATTGCTGGGATGATTGGAGAGCTCATCATGCCAGGCTGTCAACAGAATGACTTTTTGATGGGATGGGCTCCGATGGTAGCACTGCTTATGGCTACACCCATTGAGCTTGCCTGGGGTTAGTGCCTCTTGGCACATATGTTTTTAGAGATGCATGAGATCATGTATCAAGATTGCAAGAGCTTTGCTTCAAGAGCTCTTGTATTACAGATATGGGCCTGGGAGCATATCCCAGTATTGAGACCAGTTTTTCAGACACAGCAGCAGCCACAGGAGCCAGTGATATATACATATGCTGGTTATGTCACACAGGTCCGTATGGGTCATACCGAGTACTTACGGTGATGTCTAGATGACATGACTTTTGTTCATTGGAGGCCATATTTGCAGATAGAGGTATGGCCCACTACGAGGGAGTAGTATAGTTTTCTTTTTTAGAGTTGAGTACTTATTGGCCGCTCTCCCACTGTTCTGGAGAGATTTTTGATTAGCAGAGTGTGGTGTCAGTATGGACGCAAATAGGATGCCCCATGAGAGTACACTGCATATGCTTGCATTGTGCGTGAGATTAGGCTTGGATGGACACTGAGGCTCTCCTATTCCTTATGTGCAGAGGAGTACGGTGCCATTATAGGTAGAGATTGGGACTACCGACCACAGGTTGTCGATGCAAGAGTGACAGACAGATACATTGCATGGCTTGCAGATCATCCCATCCATAGATTCTCAGATCCTATGGAGTTGATACCCTCCATGGAGGAGGCGATGGATGTTACAGGTGTTCCTATGGTACAAGGCCTGAGACCACAGGCAGTGCATCCTACACCACCCAGACAAAGAGTGACAGCTCCATTGCAGAGATCATCTGGGCATATGAGGCCTCCTCATCCTTCTACTTCTCCCACAAGTACATCCACAGGGTCACATAGATGATCCAAGGGTGAGAGGGGTACTTTGGGCAGTGTCAATGCAACAGATGAGGTGTTGGTAGGTGAGCAGTTTGCAGGTGGTGATGCAGATCCCACACAAGTAGACACCACTTTTGATTTGGGTGCGTATGTTAGACACCGTAAGGCACATAGATCAGATACCATTAGACAGCAGCCAAAGTAGCCAACATAGGATATAGAGATGCTAGTAGCTGCAGTAGAGCCTACTATTCCTCTCACTTCAGCAAAGATGATTAGACAACTCAGAGCTCAGGTCCGGGACCTGAAGGTATAGAGTGCCAGATGGGAGGAGAGGTTTCGGGAGGCAGACAGGCAATGCACTGAGCTTCGTGCAGAGCTTCGCTTAGAGGTTCGGAGACTATAGATAGAGGTGACCCATCAGACCTCATAGGCCTCCTATTATGTGTCTGCATACTATGTTGATGTTCCTGCTGGGCAGAGAGTACCTACATACTCTGAGTACATGGCAGCCTCAGAGGGAGCTAGGGCACCGAGGGTACAGGTCATACCAGATGCACCACCACCTCCTCCACCAGATACCGAGGAGCATGCTAAGAGTTGATTCCTGTGGTCATGTTTTGATATATTCTATTCTTTTTATCATTGATATACCATTCTAATTCTGATAGCTTTCCGGAGCTCATTCTTTTGTATATTGTGCCAGTAGTGCACCCTTGACACATTTCAAGATTTTTGATATATATGAAATTGATATTTTGATTGTGACTTCATTTGTACTTGTCATGATGTGGATTTATGATGATATCATGCTATGCTTATGCTATGATTAGTGTAGAATGTATGTATGGATCGATGCAATGCAATGATTTCTTATATATGTATGGATGTTATGCAAATGTAATTGATTATGAAAAGATGTATGTATGATTTATGCTTATGCAATGAATGTAATGTAATGTAACAAATGATAATGATATAAGATGTAAATGCAACGATACACATGATATGTTTTTGCAGGTTGATGAAGACAAGTACTCAGTCTTATGTCAAAAGGATGTTTAACCTCGGAGGGTTACTACTCGTGGTTTGATGAAGAGACCTTCGAGTGAGACTCAGCTCATGTTAGATGTGAAGAATTGATATGAAGAATTGTGTAAGCTTTGAAGTTCGTTTAGTCATTGTGAGATCATGCAACATGCAAAATGCAAAGAGACATGCAAAATGAAATGCAACCTAAGACCTAGGACCTAGTCACTGATCATGTGTCGATTTGTTATCATCATTGAACTTGTAGGTAACCGGATAAATCAATACAATGCCCACTAGCTAAAAAAAAAACCATAGACATATGAATATCAATTTATATGCGCAAGAATCAATACAACACCCACTGGTCAACAACCATGGATATATGAATATTGATTTTATTTTCAGAATGTCAGATTAGATATAAGCACCAAGGCACAAACACTAGGATGACCTGAATATCACGTCCATTTTGATATAGCAATTTGTATAAGCATCAAAACATAAACGTCACGATGACCTAAATACACCTTGCGTTCAAACACATCAAACAGTCAAGAGATCATTCTAAATCCCATGTGAATTACCCGTAGTGACCCTTTATCGTTCACATCCTTAGGTAAGATCGCATTCACAATAGGAGAAAGAACTCACTCAAAAAGATAATAGTTAGATCAAACTTCCTTGAATTTTTTGGGTATCAATGGTCGAGGTACACATGGCCATCCAATTCGAGATAGAGGCTCTTACAGTCGAACACCATTTCAATCCAAAATTTCCAAAGCCGTTAGATTTTCACATACAAGCAGAAGACAAAGAAAAGATTATGCCCCTAGTCATCACTCTCTAAATCCTATAAAAGACATCATCGAAGAGCTTGAAGGGACACAATATGCAAAAATCTCAATGCGAATCAGTAAGCATACAAAGAGATAAAAGCATGAAGCACAGATCATTTTCAATTTGATGTTTGATGTTGTTGTAGATGTAAAATCCTTTCTGGAGAGGAGACTGACTGACTGACTCAGATATAGCTTCAAAGGACTCTGACTAGATATGACACGTTTAAAGTATACTAGAGACCATAGGATATGACATTGATTGCCCCCAAGTTTAAACATTGATAGGATACAGACGCTTGAGCTGATTGGTGTATAGACCGACTTTATTGAAAATTGGAAATGCAGAAACAAACTGGGAGATATGTAAAAACTAAAGCAAGACTGAAAGTTGGGAAAGACCAAGATTGCACTGATAGATGGAGCATTTTGAAACAAGTGGTGCCTGTTTGTCGGGTTTTCACCATCTTGGCAGAGATTCTATTTTTGCTACCAAGGCGCCTGTTTCCAGATTTTCACCAAGGCACCTTTTTTTCTTTTTTCTTTTTTTTTGTACTTTTCATTTTTTCAATTTTTTTGTACTTTTGATATTTTTTGATTTTTTTTATGAATCATCAAGGCGCCTATTGCTAGGTTTTCACCAAGATGTTCATTTTTTCAAGACTTTTTTTTATTTTTAAGATTTTTTCAAGATATTTTACCATAGACTGAATGCCTTAGGCATAGAATTTCTTCAGATGGAGAACGTTGATTGGTTCTTAGAGCTGTTCTCCTTTAGTCATTGAGAGTTGATAGGCACCAGAGCCAAAAGTAGTAGTGATGACAAAGGGACCCAGCCAGTTGGGTTCAAACTTCCCCTTGCGTTCTCGATGGGACTGATTTTTAGGATTTTCTCTCAAGACTAGATCACCAACCTGAAATTCTCTGTGTCTGACTTTCTTGTTGTAGCCTCTAGACATTCTCTTCTGATATACTCTGAGATGATCATACGCTGCTTGTCTGCACTCATCTAGTAGTTCAAGTTCTTGCAACCTAGACACTCTGTAGTCATCATCAGTTACTAGACCATGCATTTTGATTCTTAGTGATGGGATTTCAACCTCAATAGGTAGTACCGCTTCAGACCCATAAACTAAAGTGAAAGGTGTAGCCCCAATAGGTGTTCTGATACTTGTTCTGTAGGCCCATAGAGCTGGATTAATCATGAGATGCCAGTCTCTGCCAATTTTGTTTACTATTCTGTGCAAGATCTTTAATAAATTTTTGTTAGAAGCCTCTGCTTGGCCATTCCCTTGTGGATAGTAGATAGAAGACCAATGTTGGGTGATCTTGAATTTGGCACATAGATCATCTAAGTCTTTATTCCTGAATTGCCCACCATTATCTGTGATTATGGAATGAGGGATCCCATATCTACATATGATATAGTTCAATATGAACATAGATATTTGCTTTCTAGTTGCTTGTGTCAAAGGGACTGCTTCTACCCATTTTGTAAAATAATCTGTGGCTGTGATTATATGGGTATGTCCATTAGAAGAATGAGGATGAATCATCCTGATAAGATCAAATGCCCATTGATGGAAAGGCCATTGTGTTGTAAAGGGGATTAAATCCCACCCTAGAGCATGAATTAGGTTGCCATGCACTTGGCACTTTTGACAATTCTTAGCAAATTTGATAGCCTCTTTCTCCATTTCAGGCCAATAGTACCCAGCCCTAATAAGTTTTCGAGCTAGTGTTAAACCATTTGAGTGTGACCCACAAATACCATCATGGACTTCCTCTAATGCACATTGAGACTCTTCCCATTCTAAACATCTAAGTAGCGTACCATCTAGACCTCATTTGTATATATCATTACCAATGATGACATATCGGAAGGCATTACAGATAAGGTATCTCTTTTCATGATGGTTGAAGGTATCAGGGATGATTTGGTCTTGGAGATAGGAAAATAGGTCTTTGTATCTGGATGAATCATGACCAACAACAGTGTAGATCATGCGGGTTTTAAGGGAGTCATATGCAGGATAAGACAGTGCTTCCACTAGGAACACGTAGCGTAGCTCATGTTCAGGCTACTGTAATAAAGTAGATAGTGTTGCCATTGCATCGGCAGCCTTGTTCTCCATTCTAGGAATTTGCTCAAATGTGATAGACATGAAATATTTCTTAAGATCATCTACCATCCTCTTGTAAGGAATGAGCTTTTCATCTTTAGTTTGGTACACATCATTGACTTGATGAATAACAAGTTGAGAGTCTCCATGAATGTGTAGCTTTGTTACTCTCCATTCAATTGCTATTTTCATACCATTCAAAAGGGCTTCATAGTCTGCAATATTGTTTGTGCAGGGGAACTTTAGTCTGAATGCTTTTGGGATGGAGTATCCTTGAGGAGTTATGAAAAATATGCCTACTCCAGATCCATTCTGTGTATAGGAGCCATCAAAGAACAATTGCCATTCTCTAGAAGATAGGTGCATAATAGAGGAGTCTGGAAATTCCATTTGCATTGGTGTGTCATCAAACATGGGTGCATCTGCTATTTGATCAGCAATAACTTGACCTTTTATAGCTTTTCTTTCAACATATTCAATGTCAAATTCGCTTAGAAGCATGACCCATTTAGCCAGTCTACCTGTGAGGTCAGCCTTGCTGAGTAGGTATTTTAGTGGATCAATTTTTGCTACTAGATGTATGATATGAGCTAACATATAGTGTCTCAGTTTCTATGATGCAAAGATCACAATGAGACAAGCTTTCTCAATCATAGAATAGTTCTTTTCATACGCCACCAATGTTCTACTTATATAATAAATGGCTCTTTCCTTTTTCTTGTCATCATGTTGCGCTAGCAATGCCCCTAGTGATGTGGCTATTGTGGAGACATATAAGATCAATGGCTTCCCATGAATAGGAGGCATCAAGATAGGTGGATTTGATAGATACTTCTTCATATGGTTAAAGTTGTTCTCACATTCTTCATTCCATGCAAAGGTCACACCTTTATGTAATGTTTTTGTAAAAGGATGTGATATGTCCGCTAGCTGTGATATGAATCTTCTAATATATTGAACTCTTCCTTGCAACGTCCTCATTTGACTGATATTCATGGGAGGTTGCATCTCTATTATAGCCTTGACTTTAGCCGGATCAACTTCAATGTCCTTCTTTGAAACTATGTATCCTAAGAGCTTTCCAGAAGTGACACCAAAAGCACACTTCTTAGGATTTAGTCGGAGACTAAACTTTTCCATTCTGTCTAGGATCATGCTCAAGTCCTTTAGATGTTTAGTTCTGATCATAGATTTTGCTAAAGTATCATCAACATAATCTTCCATAGTTTGATGCATCATGTCGTGGAAAATAGATGTCATTGCTCTTTGATATGTAGCACCAACATTTTTAAGCCCAAATGGCATGACATTCCAACAGAAGGTGCCCCATGCACATGTGAAAGTAGTTTTCTCTTGGTCCTCTGGAGCAATTTTTATTTGGTTATATCTAGAGAAACCATCCATTAAGGAATACATCTCGAAATCCACAGTCATGTCCACTATCATATCAATGTTAGGTAGTGGAAAATCATCCTTAGGGTATGCTCTATTCACATCTCTAAAGTCTGTGCACACTCTGATTGAGCCATCTGGTTTAGAAATAGGTACAATATTAGAGATCCACTCTACATAGTCAATAACTTGGATGAATCCAGCGTTTAGGAGCTTCTCTAATTCAGCTTTTACCAAGAGTGCAACGTGAGGATGCATCTTTCTCAATTTTTGCTTGACAGGTTTGACATTTGGAGCAATAGATAAATGATGCATGATAAGATTAGGATCCAATCCTGGCATATTTGAATATTTCCATGCAAATTTGATCTTCTTCTCTGTTAGGAATGTTGTAAATTTTTGTTTCTCTTCTTCTGATAATGATTGTGCTACATGTACTAATTGTGGTTCCTCTGTTGTACCCAAATTGATGGATCGAGTGGGCTCAATTAGAACTGGAGATCTGTCCTATAAATGACTCAGAAGGACATCAAATATCTCATCCTTAGGTGCCTCATAGAGGTTTTCACCTTTGGATACATCTTTTATTTTTACTTTTGTAGGTTCTGAGACTACCACAAAGTGGTTTTCACCCTCAAAACTCTTTTTCTTTTTCTTTTTATTCTTGTTTTTCTGACTAAGATATTTGATGTTCGACTCGGTCATGCTGACACTTGGTTCACTGATGGAAGTACTCATAGGCTCAATTACATTGAGGTAGCAAGCGAGGGCATAGTCATTCAGGAAGGTATAAATACCATAGCTCGGATTCATGGTGGTTTGATCAATAAGTTCTGGATATTTGATAGTCAAAGTAGGGAAAGATTGGGAGATAGTGTTTACAGATATGGATCTGTGTCATCATTGGTCCTAACTTGACTCTTGAGTTCAAAGGTGATACTACAACTTAAGACATCCAATTCGTGAATAGGCTCAATGTCATCGTGGGAGTCCAATTCAGCCATAGGTGGATCAGACTCGATAGGTTCATCGTTTCGCCCTAGACTTATGTTGGTTTGAGGTGCATATTGGTGAATAACATCAACATGTTTCTCTGTGATAAGCTCATCTGGTTTTAGGATGACTCCCCATTCATAGTCATTAGATTCATCTTCTGATTCAGGATCTCTAGGAAATCTTAGAACATGAGTAAAGTCAGGGTGAATACCCCAAGAAGGGTTACCCTCAAATTCTGATTTGTATTCATACTCATGAGAATTTGTCTCAGAATCACTACCACTTCCCTCTTCTTGATTGTTTTTGAGATTAGCTGGTTCTTGTGTTGCAACTATCTCTTGATTGATAGTAGGTTCTTGTGTTTCTACTACATTAATTCTCTTGATAGGATCATCTTTATCATCAAGAAGGTCTTTGATAGCTTTAGGAAATTTTTCATAGGGGATGAGTTCTGAACTATCTGAATCACTATCTGATGGTTTTATTTCTTCTTTCTTAAGAAGAGGTTCCCCTGGTGCGATCTTCTCTATGACATGAGAGCAATTACCTTTGAGGTGATAGGGTTTCTTCTTAAAGCCTAAACCAATTTTATCTTTATTTTCCCTACCAGTATGTGGGAGAGGTGCCTCAAGACCTTTTCCTCTGATTCCTAGAGGTCCTTTACCTGAATATCCCATCTTAGCTATTAATTTATCTCCTGGACCATATGACTTGGAAGGGAGTTTGAATACTGCAGAGTCACCAGTTTGAACAACTTGAGATCCAGGTTTGTCTTTGTAGAGCCATGATAGCACAGCTTCATCCTCTTCAAACTCTTGCTTGGATACTTGTTCTGCTACAAAAATATTTTTATATGCTTTCAGAGGTTCTGTAGAGTCTGGTTTGGATTGTTTCAAAGATTTCCCATAAGACTTAGGTGAGATAGGGAGAGATGTCAAAGATAAGACTGGCTCAATAGTATATTCTCCCATACTATTTTCTTTGATATTAACCTCTTTTGCAAGATCTTCCATTTTAGATGTGGATGCTTCTTTAGTTGTTTCAATGGAAGATTCTCTGTTATTAGGCATAAGCTTATCTGCACTTTCCTTCAAGGTGTTGCAAGTTGTATTCAGATCTGCGGGGATAGTAACCTCTACTCCTTCATAAGGAAACTTCAAACATTGATGGTATGTAGAAGGAATAGCTTGCATTTCATGTATCCATGGTCTCCCTAGAAGGACGTTGTAGGCCAAAGGTAGATCAAGCACTTGATAGATGGTATCTTTGATAACTGGACCCACTCTGATAGGTAAGACAATGGTGCCTTTAGAAGATCTTTCTTGTTCATCATAGGCCTTGATAGTTATTTTCTTTCGAGGATCAATAGCCAATTCTGAAAATCCCAACTGTGTGATCAAGCTGTAAGAACAAATGTTTAGGCTAGCGCCCCCATCTATCAACACACGTTTGACTCTACGGTTCTGGATCAAGACTTCTATATGCAAAGGTTGATTATGTGGGTGACTCAAGGAGTTGTCATCTTCCTCTGAAAAGGAGATATATTGCGGAGATGTAAGATGTCCAACCATAGTCTGGAACCTATCTAAATCAAGGTCATTAGGAACATTGGAACCGAGCAAAGCTTTATCGAGAATGGCTTTATGAGCTGGAGATATTCGAAGCAACTCAAACATGGAGATTTTCACATTAGTGTGCTAGAGTTGTTGAACAATGCTATAAGATGTAGGCCTTGTATCCTTTGGATTGGAAGATTTGGAAGCAGCCTTCTGTTTAGAAGCAGATGAAAGATTGAAGGGCACCTTAGGGACATTTGATGAATCTGGGATTTGTCCTTTCAGATGCATTTGAGCTTGTGATCAAGTAACTATGTTAGCTGAGGAATGATCTCTATCTCTTCATACGATTGTGATGACATTGCAACTTTCAGAGAGACATGGTTCAACCATATTGATGATAGTGTTATTTCCAGGGTAGGCATAGTTGACTTTTGCCCCCATATTAGGCTGAGAAGTTGAAACTTCTTGACCATGTTTCAGAAATGGTTCTGTGAATGCTGTATGATCATTATTGCTCTTGGGATTGTTAATTATGATGTCTCCACTATCCATCAGATCTTGAATGGTATGCTTCAAGTGGTAGCAACTACTAGTTTTGTGACCTTTACTCCGATGGAAATCACAGAATTCATTTTCTCTCCACCATTTCATTTTGGGGTCCTGATCATTTGGTCAGATTGGTGGTAAAGAGATGATGTTATCAGCCAGTAGATTTTTCATAGCTGATTCTAAAGACTCTCCTAGAGGAGTAAATTTTTTATGTTTATCCCATTTTTTGTATTCTGGCTTCCTTTGAGATGGTGGAGAAGACTTTTGCTCTGAAGCTTTAATGGCTTGAGTGCCAAGAGTGAGATTGTAGGCTAGTGCCTTTGATGGGGCATGGATAGTGTCAACAATGCCATCTGTGATGATGTCTTTTCTTTTGTTCCAATTTTTGTTCTTATCTTTAGAACTGGATCCTGATTCATACTTATCTTTTTGAAGTGTGATTTCTCCTTTTTTTACAAGCACTTTTTCGATTTTGATAGCATTATCCACCATCTTATCAAAAGATGTATGATCTTGCATTTGTAGAGGATAATTGATTTCTGGAACAAGGTTGTTGATGAAGATTTCTAGTTTTTTTGTTTCTGGAATAGGTCTGGCATATAGAGAGAACTTCTTCCTCCATCTCTTGAGAAATGTTAGGAATGGTTCCCCTGGGTATTGCTTGAGATTATAGATATCGATCATGGTGACTGGGTGCTGAATATTGTAGGAGTATTATTGATAAAATAATTTGATCAACTCCTCAAAAGTTTTGATAGTAGAAGGCAATTTTGAAAACCAATGAATGGATGCTCCCCCTAGAGATCGAGGGAAGAGGTGCATAAGATAGGTCGGTTCATGCATGAACTCCATTGATTGTGTACAAAATTCCCTGACATGATCTTGAGGGTCAGAGTGCCCATCATATTTATCATACTTTGGCATCTCCACTCTTTTTGGAAATGGTGGCATGTATAAGTCTTTGTCAAATGGAAAAGGACATAGAGCCTCCATGGAGAACTCTTTAGGTTCCTTCTCTTTCTTGAGATTGTTAAGTTCAACTTGTATAGCATGCATTTGTTTCATCATAGCCGTGAGTGGATTCTCTTCCTCATGTGTAATGATGTCTTCAACATTAAAGTTGGGAGGAAGTTTAGCTCCTTGATGAGCTAATTGTAAAAAGTATGCTTCTCTATCTTCTTTCAAGAAATGCTTCATCATTCGTTTGAAGTTATCATCATTTTGATATTGAGCAATTTCTTCAGGTGTGGGTTCCTGACCTACACCATGTTGAGATTGAACTCTGTGAGAGCCAAAAAATTTCCCTGCTTGAGACATGGTAGGAGTTTGTGGACTCCCTGGATTAGATTGATGAGGGGTATGTTGAGTACCTCCGTGAGTTGATGGAGGAGGTATGTAACCAGATTTCAATTGATAGTTGCCAAGATCTTCATCCTCATAAAGTCCAGAATTGATGAGTTTCTCAAGAGTTGGAGTTTGGAGAGTGGTGATAGATTTCTTGTGAGAGGAAGCTCTAGTCTCCACCATTCACCTCAAGTGAAACAAAAGAATAAGATCCAGATAACCGAAGAATGAATTGAATCAAGATGATCAAATGACGCAACCTTGTCAAGGTTTGATTGATTTGAAGATTTGATTAAACATGGATGAAGGATACCATGCCCTGGATGTATGGGTAGGTTCCCAAAAGATAGCGGACAAGATATCACAACACTTAGTCATTTTGATGATTGATTGAAGATTGATAGTTATGACAAGGTTTTGACATAGGATGATAAGGACTCAAATCGATTAAACAGAAGGCTGAATCGGATTCAAAAGGCCACTTTAGGAAAATGATTGGATTCTTAATAGCTACTGCTTTGTTCCTGACACGGTGATTCGCTCGACAGATTCTAAAATTAGGCTGAAAAAGCTAATTATCTGGCAATTTTGACAATTTTTTGACAACTTTCAAAAATTTCCCAAACGACACTCTGCAGACTCATACGACAATGGGTATGCTTTGAAATGATAGTTGCAAAACTCGTACGATAGTTGGGTAGCAATGAAATGACAATTGCAAAACTCGTACGATAGTTGGGTAGCAATGAAATGACAGTTGAAAATCTCATACAACAGTTACAAGATTTTGACTTTGAGAATTTGCTGTCATGGAAACTCGTACGACACTGGGTACTCAATCATA
This sequence comes from Chamaecyparis obtusa, assembly GCA_027943335.1. Lineage (NCBI taxonomy): Eukaryota > Viridiplantae > Streptophyta > Pinopsida > Cupressales > Cupressaceae > Chamaecyparis > Chamaecyparis obtusa. Next base: position 161,933 of record BSBK01007704.1, read on the forward strand.
TGATAGATGGGCTGTAATGAAATGACACTTGGAAAAACTCGTATGACTTTTGACTTCCTGAAATGATTTTTGACTCCAAAAAGGATTTTACGTCAATTTTTGCAAAATTTTGAGTTTATAGATTCGAATTGTTTGCAAATTTCAATGTCCAGATTTGAGGATTTTAACAGATTTGTTCATTTTCAGTAACCAGATAGATAAACAAGCATGCAAAATAGCAAGCACGTGATTTCAAGCATGTCTAAAAATAATGAACAAGGGCAAAAGCAACCTTTTGCATGAGCAATCAAGTGACTTATTCGTTCTAATCCTCAAAAGCGCTATTGTGTATGTTCCAAAAATGTTTTGCAATAACACACATATACCCTATAAAATGAAAATTTGGCCTCGCTAGGGTTTTTAGTAATGGTTTGACTCTGCAACTTTTATGATCCAAAGAGGTGAACTCCAATCTCGGTGCACTAGGGTTTTGACACAGTCCGAGAACTTAATCTTCAGGAGCTGCTAGGGAGATCTGACAACCCAACAATGAACCATACCCATGGAGATTTCTTCCACAAGGACATTTATATAGCGGCTGTCACTACCACGGTGAAAATGGCTATTACCGCTTGAGGTTCCATCAACGCAGTTTTCCCTGTGAAGGGATTGTCTGCTATGGTTAACCCTCTCTAAAGGTGACTCACAATAGTATACCACAAGGGGACTTGGCTCCAGATCCAAGGTTTTTGACACCTTTTCACTTTTAATCCAAACAAAGCAAGCAGATTATTCTGACATGCTAAGACAAAGTTTTGCTTCACCAAGGTCTATGATGTCAACTCCACGTGATCTATCAACCTCTCCGGGGAGAGAATGTATCAATCAATAAGAGAAGGCGTACTAACCAATTTTGATTCATCAAAGCTCGTGATGTCAACCCCACGTGATCTATCAACCTCTCCTGGGAGAGAATGTATCGATCAATAAGAGAAGACACACTAACCAAGTTGAATGTGAAACGCACTAAGTATCCTCCCTACCTACAAGGATTCTATCATCAAGAAGGATTTTGCTGGGAATCCAATCTCTCAAGAATCACGAATAGTGTTCATAGGGCCTAATTACTATGTGAGCATAGATGTATGTTTCCAAAAGCAAATCTACCAAAAGTACCCAAAAAGCAGAAAGAGGAACACTTAACACTTAAAGCGAATATGAGATGAGTCCACAAGGTGGAACACTTAACACCTCACACAAGCTTAAAATGAGTCCCCAACTTAGAAAACAAGTGAGTTCCTAAAAGCACAAAAGGGTTTCCAAGTGGAACACTTAACGCTTCTGTCTTGTTGACCCCTCCCCTTTATGGCACTGAGATTGCAACCATGGGGTGGAATGAGGGGCCGGCGGATTAGCGAGTCCAATAACCCAAGATAGCAATCAAGATCAATCACAAGTATCTAAGACTACTTAATGAATCCTTAAGGGGTCACAACCTAGTATCAATTATGCAAGTGTGTAAAACAAAAGCATGAAAAGAATCACCCAAGCTAGACACACGAGAGATTTATTTTAAGCCCCAAATCAAAATATTATCAGCACAAGTGGAATACCTGAGATCCTCGCAACGTGCTTAGTAGATTTTTACCTAATTTTAGCAAAATTTACGCTTTTTTCAATCAAAACTAGCAAGAGTCAATCAAAAATAGAGAATTCCAATTGTTAAGATTAGCTATTAGTCAAAATCTGAAAATCAAATCTGACAAACTGCCTGCAAAATTGAAATGACAGTTAAAACCTGATGCCGAAACTCGTACGATAGTGGGTCTGTTACCAGATGACAGTATGAAACTCGTACGACAATGGGTATGCTCCCAAACGATAGGTTGGAAGCTCGTACGACACTGGGTGTCTGATGAAATGACAATCCAGCTTCCAAACGACAGTGGGTGTCTGATGAAATGATACTTGGTCAACTGTCGTACGACAACAGGCTCAAACTCATACGACTTTTGTCAGAAACTCATACGAAGATTGTATGGACAAAAAATAAAAATCATATTTTTGCACAGAAATCGAGGAGAAAAAGATAGAAATTGATAGAATTGAATTGGAAACCCGTTTCAGGGCCCCATGGTGGGTGCCAGAAATGTGTGTGTGAAAAGTGTACCTGATCTGTAGACACAACACTTCAGTAAAACATTAGAGGTTAGCAAAAATCATGCAAAATTGAAATCTAATCTAACCAAGCGATCTACTGCCTTCTAGTAGGTGCGAGATTGATGTTCTCAGATTGTTATTGAGATCAGTGACCTGGACGACACCTAAATGAAGGATTTGAATGCAATTGATCTATATGGAATAAATGCAATTAATCTATATTTTTGATATTTTCTATGCAATAATAATGAAAAACTGATATGAATCTATGCTAATATGGAAATTGATCTAACAATGATATGCAATGCTCAAAACTAGAAAGATCTCACAATAGCTTGGATTCGCAAAGATGATTCTTCAGACTCCAATTCGACAGCGTGAGAATGCAAATTTGTGGATGCAAATTTGAGAGAGATCAATTATGAAGAGCTGAGCCTTGTTTTTATAGAAATCCAAGGCTTTGGAGGTGCATGGAAGAAAGCCATAAATCACTCAGATTAACTCAGCTTGATTTTTGAGTTATCTAATAATAAAGATAATTTAATTCACAAAAACATGCAAAAGCTAAGTTTTAACTCAAAATAGAGTTTAGCTTTAATTGATAATTGATAGTTGTCTGCTTTTATGATTGTGCATGTTTTATTTATGAATTAATTTAATAAATAAAGTGATTTATGCTCAACTTAACTGATTTTTAAAAATAAATAATTGATTTATGGGTTAATCAATTATTTTTTCAAACTTTTATTAAAAACTATATTATTAAATAATGACAACTTGCTTTAATTAATTAAATAAAAATTTAATCAATTATTCATAGGATATTGGATTTATTGTCAAAATTAAATAATACAATTAATAATAGGTAGAATTAAATTTAATTACATAATTAAGTGGCAAGATATTAAATCTAATTAATTAAATATGAAAATATTCAATTAATCAAACTTAGGATAAATGTGATTTATCGCCAAATAATCATTAAATTAAAGATAATTAAGATAATTAGGAATATTGCTAAGAATATTCCCCGATGCAGAATTTAAGATAATCAATTAGGATTCGATGATGTTTAGATGTGCCTTAGATTAGGACTTTGATGTCGATTTCATTCAAATTGTTGATATAGAAGATTAATGAACTTATAGCCCATTTTTGGGGTATTACATGGGGCACACAAACATGTGAGCTCGTGGAGGATGTGGTAGCACCAGAAGCATCAGGACGAGGAGGAATCAATGTCGTGCTCTGCGTAATCAGCAGATCACTCAAGGTGTGAATGGCTCGAATAGTCTGTGAATCGGCCTCAGCAATAATTTTTGGATGCTGCACTATGGGAGGTGGTGAAATATCAGGAGGGGGGACATATGTGTGGAATTTCACCCTTCGTGCCCATGGCCTGTCTTGTGGAGCACCTAAACCTACACCCTGGTTCGGTCTCATACTCCAATAATTCACCTTGTGATCGAGCACAAATTCAGCATATAATTTTTTAATAAAATAAAATGGGACATCCAAATTGTTGTGAGGTGGTCTATCAAAAACCATCCACCAATGGTCCCAAAATTTGTCACATATTGCACTATTTGTGCACCATTTAATTGACAACTTAGTTTTTTTATGGTCTACTTTTAGACCGGTTTTAGGATCCACAAAAAGATTAGCTATGTCATGTTTTGTTATATTTAAGTTCATGACTTGATCATAATCAAGCCCATCGTCAAACTGGGTGTGCATGGAATTGCACCAAAGAAGTGCAACACTATGTTGCTGTGTAAGTTTCTCCATGTTTTCAATAATTGAGTTCAATATTGTAAACATGGGGTGCAATGTGGGGATATTGGCATAGGTGGTTTGAAATCCTCTAAGTTCATTTAGATTATCTCATATTAGATCTTCTAAACGGTGAGGGTTTGTGATAGGTACGTCTTCTAGAGGTGGGGGATTGTTGGGAGGTGGTTCTAGATTGTTTGCGGGATCATTAGGATGGTTTTCTGATTCCATGTCTGATAACAATGAAAAAACAAATAGATAATTACAATGAATTTTAAAAAACAATAAAAAAACTCATTGCTACCCTAATTTTTATACAAAAAACTATAAATTTCTATTTAAAAACAATACAAACAATAAAAACAATAAAAATTACAAGCTTTCACATACCTTTGGATTCAAGAAAAATCGGATAGGGGATTTGGAAGCCGATATCCGATAACCCTAGTTGCGTTCATGTTTTCACGATGAGAAAATGTTGAACGCGGTTGGAGTACAGTCTAATATATTTACTGGCAAATATCGGATATCTGATTAAGCCTTTTGCTTTGGTTGTTGGCTTGGCGAGGTGTACTAACACCCAGGCCTACTAAAAAGTCAACATATGCATTTGTGCACTTTTGGACGAGTGAAAATAAGTTTTTTTCACATCACCACTTTTTGGCATACCATGATCCTGCACATACCCAGCCCTGAAGGATTCTATGGAGTTACAAACTCTTCAGGAAGCTACGCCATTGAATGATGCCATTGTTCAGCATGGAACATAGTTAATCAAACCAGAGGATGGATCACTACCTGTGCCACCTCAATCATCATCAGTTGCAACATTTGGCTTAGCCCAGCCCATTGAGCATATGTGTGCCAGCTGCCAAAGTATATGTCACGGGGTAGATACTGACATGAATGAGGATGGTTTGACATCTCATTTGTGTACATGTTGTGGGAGTAGATGGCATGCTTCTAGTGCAAAGGATGTGGCTCTCACTGATGACTTGATGACCATGGTGTTTTCTGGAGAGCAGATGCAGGTGTGTTTATGACATTTTATTAATTAATCTTGTAACAATCAATAATATTTAACAACATTTGAAATCTAGTTTACATTATGCATATATATATATATATATATATATAGAAGACAACAACAAAATTAGTTTCATATATGAACCGAGAAAGTAAAAAATCAAAAAATTAGAAAGATGGTTAACTCAAGGAGAAGCCATTAACAAGATCGTTAAGTGAGGCTCATGAAAATAAGGGCATAAAAGTACACCATACAATATTAGCCCAAGCCTAATTAAATAATGAATCAAATAATAGTAACCAAAATTAGATAAACAGAAGCTAGGAACATGGAAATTTGTGTACTGGGAAAAACTAAAGGGTTGTTGAAGAAATAATTATCTAGGTTTTCAAGGACCACAAGTTCAATGTGGATGTACTTTGAGCACAGACTTTGATGTTGAATTAAGAAAAAGACAAAAAAATGTTTATGATGAACACAACGATGAAATTCTTTACAAATATTAAACATGGCTGATAAGCTATCATAAGAATTGGCAAACTCAAATGAGATTATTATTAACAAAAATAGTATCCTAAACTTAAAGCTACAAAATAATTTTGCAATTCATTTAATTTGGTCATAGTTAAGTTCAGAAAGACTAAACATTCATGTTACGTTGGGATGAATTTGTTGTTTTTGGAGGTAACTAATATATTCAGAAAACCTCTTCAACTTTGCATGGAAGGGCTAGAGTTTGAGAGTTTGGATGAAACTAAAAGCCCTAAAATTCAAGCCTTTATCGATGATGGTAAGGAAGATGGAAATTTTGTGGAGGAAATAAAATAGGGGACAACCTATGAGGTTGTTTGTGGACAACAAGTTGCTATGGAATGGATAGTTATGGTTGGAGACCATATTGCAATTGGCATGGGAGGTTGTGCTTTTATGGTTGCTCCTGGTATTGTGGTCTCTCTTGCCTCTAATTGTTTGTAGAGTCATAATTGCTAGGTAATAGTCAAATGAAATAATTATATAGACTAAGAATAGGATGTGAAATGGAACAAAATGTTTGTTGATTGTAGAGAGGGGTTATTCATCATGATCACATGTCAAATGCTATCATTTTCCCCTATGCGTGGAAGGAAGTGTAAAATTGGGCTTAAGTTTGGTTTTGTTGCAGAGATTAGTTTTCAATAAGTTGGCATGTACCAACCACAACTTTAAATTTTATGAAGTGGTTAGATTAACAAAGTTAATCTAAAATTTAAAATAGATGTGTAGGTATGTCTCAAAGTAGAGAATTAAACGAAATTGTAGATTCCTCAGAAATGGATATCATGGACTACTAAAATCATACTCAATTTGGCATTCTTCATCTTGTCACACCTCATATCTCATAAGTCATTACATGACAAAGAAAATTCACAAGTAATAATAAGAGGACACCTTTAGTCATACCAAGTATAGACTTGAAGATATACTCACAAGTATGTATAGTTTTCAACCTTTGTTTCTATGATAATAATTTAAACGGTAAGTAAACCAAGTTACTAGTCAAAAAAGTGGCCACATGACAAAAAAACACAAAATTTTACAAAACGTGTGCATGTAATTTGAAGTAAGCCATTTTTTTCGCATGAAATTTAGTTTGACAACAATCTCTTTGGTCTCAAAATCAGCAGCGTGTTTCAACTTCAATTGTATTTTCACATGGTTTAGACCAATTTCCAACCATGTCACGTCATTGAATAGGTAAGAATTTGATTTTTTTATTTTTTTGTTTGAATTTGAATTGAAGTAGGGTTTATTCAATTGATTCAAGTTTTTTTTAAAATTAATTTGATGTCAGATTCTAAAAAGAATCTCATCGATAAAATAGACAACAAAGACCTCTTCGAACAACCAACACAAACAAACCACAGAATTTCTCTATCACATGGAATGTAATAATTGCAGGATATACACAAAATTGGTTTTGCAAGGAATCTCTCAAAAAAGTGAACTAGTAATCCACTGTGGAACATGTCTTAACATTGTAAGCTTTGTTCTTGTTCTAGGTGCATGCAGTAGTAAAGGTTTACTAGCGGATGAGGTTGTAAATACTTGAACCACATTATTAACCTTATTGCATTGTACCCACAGGTGATACTCTGTTTTAAATTTTTGTTACTTTCCAATGTTTTGGGTTGCTAGACTTTTTTCAGGGATATGGTTTCAATGCCATGACGAGTATTTCTTCCATCAAAGTCACCTCACTCATAACAGTGGAGATAAAATTCCTTGTCTTTTATGCATTGAAGGATGCTCTCATTCTGTTTCAAACTTCAATTCATGAGCAGAGAAGATAGTGGCATAAAGCATTAAATCAAACTGTACACCTGCTGTTACGTTTACCTGAAAGTCTCTAGAACCTTCTCACCGCATTCACTTTGTGCCGCTCATTGATGGATGCACACAACCCATTCCAATGCATTGGTTCAAGTTCATCATCGAATCTGTATATGCTTTGGGGAACATCCATGCTTCTGTTCACGGAGCTCTCATATAAACGCAGGTTGATGTGGCTCTAAAATCTTAGTTATAATAGAAGACTCGTCAAGTAAGTTACTGTAAAAAAAATAATGATTTAAAATTTTTACAGAATTTTGAGAAGCCCAAAATTAAAGTGCTCAACTACTGGATCATCTCCCATAATATCTTGCTGTAGGCGGGAACTAATAAAGATTACAATAACATGATATATAGCTACATAAGAAAATAGGGAGGATCATTTTATCCAAGAAAACTTAATTAGTTGTTGCAGTTAATTGGTGATTATATAAGATTATTTTAGATAAGATAAATTTATAGAAGAAAACCTTAAGAAGTTGTAGAATAGTCTAAGTTCATTTTGCAGAAAAAGAAGAAAAAGGTTGTAAATATTCTCTATTCTATGACTGTTTCAAGTGACATGAAATTCCATGGGCTTCTTCACGATTCCAAGAAATTGTTTCTCTACGAGTGCAACTGAATGTTGCTAAGTAGGAAAATCTAACAATCCTCACAGAAGAAATAAATGAAGAACTCCAAATGACCTATATGAAAAAATTAATGCATGTTGTTAAAAACAAGCAAGAATACATGGAATAACAAATATACAAATATACAAATTTCTATTACTTACCAACAAATTTCTATATACAAATATACAAATTTCATGTATAAGATTCAAATGGATTTGCCAATCATATTATCAAAAATTAATTTTTACAAATTATAAGTTTAAAAAATTTACATTTAGACTGTATTCCAACACACTTCCCCCCTTGGTATTTGAGGCACAATGTGGCTAAATGAACAAATAAATAAATTTAAATTTTCAACAAGAACTCCAATATTTTTTCTTTTAAATAAATTCCAAAAATAGTATAAGCTAAAGATAAAATATACACTAATATAATTTAGTTCTTTATTATTGTTATTATTTTATTTAAATTTGACATTTGTATATTTTAGTATAACAAGACTCACTACACATTTGGTAAAATTGTTTTGCTCTTTTTAAAAAATAAATTGTATATTTGATACAATTGTATTTTTTTTAATATATTAAATAATATAATTTAATTTAATTCTTTATTATTGTTATTGTTTTATTTAAATTTTACATTTGAATACTTTAGTATAATAATGACTGGTTGATATAAATTAAAATTTCATTAACTAAATCTTATGCCAAAATGTATATTTCTTTTATTTTTCTTTATATATAATATATATTTTTTAAAACAATCTGAAAAATACTTTGAATAAACAAAAGTTTCATTCTCTCTATTACTTAAGAGTACAAATTGGGACACACTTAAAAAAATTTATTTTTTTTTAACAAATTTAAATATTCACTTAAAATCTGACAAAAGTAAGACTTTAGAATTAAATGAAGCACGGACAAATGACATCATGAAGACTCGAACTGCTTGCAACTTCTATGAAAGTCAAGTTTTTTATAAATTTAAAAGCATCATATTTTAATAAAAAATTTATTTTCTTGTCCTAAGTCAAAGGGCATGGCTCCCGTGGATTCAGAATCTCATTCCCTTGGCTATAGGCAATTTTTCCATTTAAGTGCAAATATTTATATAAACTACAAGACAATGTCATTGCAAATATAAATGACGTAGCTATTTGAGATATTCGTTCCATTGGTATTTTTCTATTATTGTATTATTCGCATTAATTATTTTTAACGTATTTTTTTAAAATTAATATTATAATTTTATATTTAAAAATTATTTTTATTCATAAATTTAAAAAAGAATTAATAGAATTATTTTTTAAATAAGGTTATTTTATGAACAAAACTCTTTAATGTATTTTTAAAAACTTTCATTTAATTTTTTTATGGCATATACATTGACTTATATTTTAAATAAATATTAGAAATTAAATTCATAAATAATAATTTTAAATTAAATACTTTTTATATAGGAATCAAATAAAAATTAATATACATTAACTAAAAAAAATTGAAATAAAAATATATTAAAAATAAATGATTGTTATATTTGGAAAATTTAACAATATATATTAAAATTGAGAAGGATAAAGATTTTTTTTTCAAGTGAGGAAAGATAAAGGTTTCAACAAGAGAAAATGGGGCTTTTCAAAGACTTTCAGTATAAATGATGGTGTTTTCGAAAAGATTTAAGGGAAAGTTTGGAAGCCCAAAAACCCCTTTGTTCTCAACCAGGTTCCCAAGGAGAAGTTGGCCACTGTAGACAACAGGGTACTTACACTGCGAGTGGAATATGAGGAGTGGAAAACCACAATCATCAATGTTTATAGTGAAAGAGCCTCTTTTTTAAAATATGGGGGACGAGTGGCCAGCTTTTCCAAGATATGCAAATGGCGCAATGAGAAATGGGGCTCACATTGTATCCTCAAATCCCTCCTGAATGGCTTCTATTTTGTAATCGTAGGAAGTGCTCGAGGGAAACAATGGGTCTTTCATGATGGGAGGAATAGGGTTTTATATCAAAGACTGAATGTCGAACTTCAACCCAAAGAAAGCGGTTATGAAGGAAGTGTTGATATGGGTGAGACTTTACCATTTCCCACATGAGTACTTGAATGAGGAGACATTAAGGATGATAGGTGACAAACTGGGGAAGTTTGTGAAGTTTGATGAGGCCATAGAAAGAACAAGAAATAACATGTATGTGAGGATTTTTATTACATGGAGACCGCATCCTCCTCTGCCTCATGCCACAAAGATTTGGTTGAGCGAAGGAGTATGGTGGTAAGAAATCAAAGTTGAGGAGATCTTGGAATAATGCATAAAATGAAGAGAGTGGCCATAAGTTGGAGGAATGTTTAGTAGACCAGAAAGGAAAAGGCTTGGCACAAAATGAGTAAGAAGACAAGCTTCTTGCTATGTCAAAGGAACATATTAAGGTGTTGTCTTTCAAGGGCACATTGCTAGGGAAGGACCAAGAAGGGTTGGAACCTATAAGTGAGAGAGTAGATATGTCAGGGATAGATGAGTAAGGCCTTAGTGAGCATCTCAACACAAGTTCAAGCACACAACACCGAAATGACCAAATCAGGACGAGTATTACATCAAGCTCACCTATATGTATTCTACATTCCATAATATTTTGTTTTAACCAAAGTTACAACATTTTTTTCGTCATTACCAAAACTCAAAGGTTCGTAGTTCCAAACTTTGAACTAATTCATGTAATATGATGTGCATTAGATGCATGGTTATTTTCAAATCAAGGGTTCTTTTTAAAATGGCACTTGTGTTCACAATCACATACTCCTTACTCTTCAATTATCCATTCAAATAATTGTGTCAGTAACTCTCTTATATAATAGAATGATATCCATGCAATAGTCACAAAAATAATTCCAAATCTATTAAATATATTATTTTTAGGTAGCAACACAATATCTAAGCTAACCACTAATAACTACTAGCTTGTCTTGGTCAGTCCATCCTCGGTCTAAGTATGGCTAATTTCCAACACACCTCCCCCCCCCCTTCCCCCCTTCCCCACCTTGGTATTTGAGCACTTTTCTTGACAAATAGGTGGCTAACTGAACATATAAATAAATTAAAATTTTCAACAAGAACCCCAATATTTTTTCTTTTAAAAAAATTCCAAAAATAGTACAAGCTAAAGATAAAAATATACACTAATATAGTTTAGTTCTTTATTATTGTTATTATTTAATATAATATTTACCTATGTATACTTTAGTATAATAATGACTCATTGATATAAATTAAAATTTCATTAACTAAATCTTATGCTAAAATGTATATTTTCTTTTTCTTTTTCTTTATATATATAGTATAGTTCATTTTAAAAGCAATCTAAAAAATACTTTGAATAAACAAGACTTATGAGTATATTCTCTCTAATACTATTAACTATCTATTTAAATAGAACACTTATGTTTTGTTTTTATTTTTTGGTTTACATAGGTAAGAGACATAAGAACATAAACGCCAAAATAAAGTCACAGTGACAATAAAAGCCAAATTGAGACACATTTAAGTTTGTTTGTTTTTTTGTTTCTTTAGTTTCTATTAGCCTATGTGTGATTTTAGAGAAGTAGGGATATCATTAGTTTATGTAGGATTTTATTGTATTCATATAATTCAAATGTTCAATCAATTTAATCAATCATAGGCCAGAATTAAATCTTTTTGACAAAGATCTTATAATTTAACTTTAATTCTTATTTTCAATAATTTAAAAATGTCATTTTTCTCTTTTGTTATTAATCATAACAAGAAAAAAACTCAATTTTTTTTTATAAATTTAAATATGCACTTAAAATATGACATAATCAAAGTAAGACTTTAGAATTAAATGAAGCAATGAAAAATGACATCATTAAGACTCCAACTGCTTGCAACTTCTATGAAAGTCAATTTTTTTATAAATTTAAAGCATCATATTTTTATACATTTTTTATTTTATTGTCCTATGTCTGAGGGCGTGGCTCTCGTGGATTCAAAATCTCATTCCCTTGGCTATAGGCAATTTTTCATTTGACTGCAAATATTTATGTAAACTTCAAGACAATGTCATTACAAATATAAATGACCTAACTATTTGGAATAATCATGCCATTGGTATTTTTCTATTATTTTATTATTTTCCTTAATCATTATTCAAATAATTTTTAAGATAATTTTTATTTTAAATTAATATTATAATTTTCTATTAAAATTTATTTTTATTTATAAGAAAAATTAAAAATTAATAGAACTATTTTTTAAAGAAGGTTATTTTATGAACAAAACTCTTTAATCTACTTTTAAAAACTTTCATTTGGTATTTTTTATGTCATATACTTTAACTTAATTTTTATATAAATATTAGAAATTAAATTCATAAATAGTAACTTTAAATTGAATATTTTTTATATATGAATCAAATACAAATTAATATATACACTCACTAAAAAAATTTGAAATAAAAATATATTAAAAATAAATGATTGTTATGTTTGAAAAATTCAATAATATGTATTAAAATTGAGAAGGATAAAGGTTTTTTCTTCAAGTAAGGGGAAGGATAAAGGTTTCGACCATAGAAAATGGGGTCTTTCAAAGATTTTTAGTATAAATGACAGTGGTTTGAAAAAGATTTAAAGGAAAATTTGGAAGCCCAAAAACCCTTGTGTTCCTAACTAGGTTCCCAAGGAGAAGTTGGCCATTGTAGACAACATGGTACTTTCATTGTGAGTGGAATATGAGGAGTGGAAAACCACAATCAATATTTATAGAGAAAGAGCCTTTTTTATGAAATGGGGGGATAAGTGGCCAGCTTTTTCCAAGAAACTCAAATGGTGCGATGAGAAATGGGGCTCACACTATATCCTCAAATCCCTCATGAATGGCATCTATTTGGTAATTGTAGGAAGTGCTCAAGGAAAACAATAGGTCCTTTACAATGGGTCTTTCATGATGGGAGGAATAGGGTTTTCTATCAAAGGCTTGATGTTGAGCTTCAACCCAAAGCAAGTGGTTATAGAGTAAGTGTCAATATGGGTAATGCCCCACCAAGGAACCCAAAAGAATTTAACCTAAAACATGTTTCTATGTTTACAGAATAATTTTTTTCTTAAAAGTTTACAAACAATAATGAATAACAAAGCGAAAGCAATATAACATAAGACAATACATACTTACAAATGTAACTCAATTATAGATTACAAATCCTAAGGGTTCCATGATGCATAATTATTTAAGTTAATTAATCTACTAAATACAACAAATAATATGCAATCTCTATATAATGCAAATGAATAACAAGTATAACCTCACATACATACAACTGATACATCAAGGTACACATGATGAAACAACATCCACTACACAAGTCATAGGGTATGTAACAATAACCAAGTACAAAGTATAGTACAATATCCTAAAAGGATCACATTTGAAATACTAATACAGGGTACAAATATAACACCATAAGATAGATATGAACAAGCCACCAATGAAGAACAAGAAGAAGGTAACTGATATAAGCATCATTCAACACCATCACGAATGTCAGAATCTCAATGATAATAGAATCACTACCACTCGACCACGTGGAACCAAAGATCCACTCCTACCGTGCTGAGGAGATAACAACAGACCCCACTCAGATAACAATCACAAAATCCAACACACCAAAACAACTAAGCAATGGATCCTAAAGGCTCTCTATCTCAAAAGGTACCACCAACTAATGATAAAGAAAAGATAGTAAATATTCAACTACCAAGTACCAAAACACAAAATATTAAATACCAAAGACATACCACTAGAGGAAAGTGAAGAAACTACGAAGGATACTTAGGCTACATACTATAGGAGTGTCATCACCTGGACAACTACTTGAGTTACCCTAAACTGGTCTCTCTAGACCCCGGACCCTCAAGTGTTTATCAAGTTGAGTTACCCTAGACTAGTCACTCTAGACCCCAGACCCTCAACATGACCCATGCTACCCTCTCATGAAGATGAGGAATTCTAATTATACCTACTCTCTAGGTATCATCCCATTCTCATCCTTAGCCTATACAAGTACTCAAGGCATGGGCAAGGCATACAATTATCTTATTAATGTTTGCCTAACAAATTTATTAAGTTGACACTTATTACAAAACTTACGATAGGTTACCCTAGTACTAACCACTTTGGGTCCTAGACCCCTAGTGTAAGCCACTCCCCTAAGATGCATCTATTTAACCTCCCCTAGATTTACAAGTCATAAATAGATCTTACAAATTATATAAATCATGATAATCAATTTCAATTCCATAAAAGATAACTCGAACTCACACTGGTCCTCAAACCATAACATCATAAAAACATACTTTTTCAAAGAGTTCAACAACTAATTAGCTTAAACCTAAAATATGTTATGTTTACATAATAAAAAAAATTTAAAAGTTTACAAACAATAACGAATAACAAAGCAGAAGAAATATAACATAAGACAATACATACTTACAAATGTAACTCATTTATAGATTACAAATATTGTAACTATCTACGCCATAGTAAAAAGATAAAACCTCAAGTCTTTGCTAACAATTCTTAAAAGCCAACTTAATGCTACCCATACCAACAATCAAACACAACCAAAAACTCCAATAATGAACACATCAATATTAAATTCTCATCAAATAATATTTAATTATATATCATTATTATTCTTATTTTTGTTTTTCTAAAAGAATTCTCGTATATGAATTTTATTTATTCATTTATTTTTAAAAAATAGAATTATAAAAATAGAATACCACTACATGCAAATAAATATATCTTTCTCAAATAACATGCAAGTGAATATATCTTTCCTAAGTAACATGCAACTGAATAAATCTTTCTTAAATAACATGCAACTGAATATATCTTCCTTAAATAACATGCAACTGAATATATCTTCCTTAAATAATATGCAACTAAATATATCATTCTTAACTAACATGCAACTGAATATATCTTCATTAAATAACATCCAACTAAATATATCTTTCTTAAATAACATGCAACTGAATATATCTTTCCTAAATAACATGCAATTGAATATATCTTCCTTAAATAACATGCAACTGAATATATCTTTATTAAATAATATACAAGTGAATATATCATTCCTAAGTAACACACAACTGAATATATCTTCATTAAATAACATGCAACTAAATGCATCTTCATTAAATAACATGCAACTAAATATATCTTTCATAAATAACATGCAACTGAATATAGCTTTCTTAAATAACATGCAATTGTATATATCTTCCTTAAGTAACATGCAACTGAATATATTTTTTCTAAATAACATGCAACTAAATATATCATTTTTAAATAACACGCAACTGAAAATATCTTTCCTAAATAATATACAACTGAATATATCTTTCATAAATAGTATGCAATTGAATATATCTTCCTTAAATAACATGCAACTGAATATATCTTCTTTAAACAACATGCAACTGAACATATCTTTATTAAATAACATCCAACTAAATATGTCATTCTTAAGTAACATGCAATTGAATATATCTTCTTTAAATAACATGCAACTGAATATATCATTCCTAAGTAACATGCAACTGAATATATATTGTTTAAATAACATGCAATTGAATATATCCTCATTAAATAACATACAACTAAATATATTATTCCTAACTAACATGCAACTGAATATAGCTTCCCTAAATAACATGCAATTGAATATATCTTCCTTAAATAACATTCAACTGAATATATCTTCCTTAAATAACATGCAACTGAATATATCATTTCTAACTAAAATGCAACTGAATATATCTTCCTTAAATAACATGCAATTGAATATATCATTTATATCTAACATGCAACTAAATATATCTTCTTTAAATAAAATGTAACTAAATATATATTCATAAAATAACATGCAACTAAATATATCTTTCTTAAATAACATGCAACTGAATATATCTTCCTTAAATAACATGCAACTGAATATATCATTCCTAACTAACATGCAACTAAATATATCTTTCTTAAATAACATACAACTAAATATATCATTTCTATCTAACATGCAACTGATTATATCTTTTTTAAATAACATGTAACTGAATATATCTTCATTAAATAACATGCAACTAAATATATCTTTCTTAAATAACATGCAAATCTATATTTCTATTTCAAAAACATGTATTTTCTCTAAAAATTAACTCTTTCAAAACTTTCAAAATCATGGAATGTCATAATTGAAAACAAATCAAAGTAAAACTTTTAAAGAAAATTCTAATCAATTTTTTCTTTTAAAAGATTCCCTAACATTCTGAATTATCCAAGAAGCACATCTTTTCAACAAACACATCATTTACACACAATATCTAATCAAACACAAAGAAGACAATGATTTTAATAGACAACTTTTAAGGATTTTAAAAGCCTACCTTAATACACAAAGATGAATCAAAAATCAATTTCAAATCTTGAAAACCCTAAACTTTCAAAAACACCAAAACTTTAATACTCCAAAAAAATTCCAAGAGAGAATTCTTCAAAACCTAATTGAATTATTTCTCTGAATGGTCTCCTAGCTCTCTTATATAGAAAACTCAAACACTAGAGTTGAAAGAATGCGACTCCAAAAACAAGACGATCTTAACTTTAAAAATAATGAAAGAATTACTTATCTCAAAATCTCAAAAATAAGAACTCAAACTCAACATTATTTTTATCAACTTTAATTTATAAAAAATTATTTATTTAATTTTCTTCAACTTTAAGTCACTTTAACTCAACTTGATTTTAAAAGGTTAAGTTCTACTTTTATAATAAAGTGCTTTTTAAATTGCATTATTTAATTTTATTTTATTTAAAATATGCAATTCAACTAATAACCACTTAACTCAAATTGCACATTTAAATTTAATTTTTATTTAATAATTATTAAATTTCTCAATTAATTAATTTTGACATTGTAATTAAATTATTTACTAAACATAGGTAATTAATTAATTCTCATTAATTAATTAACCTTATATTTAATATTTTAATGTATCATAAGGTGTAATTATTTAATCTCATTTAATTAATCTTAATTAATTCCTCAATCCATTTTAACACCAAAACCACATCAAACCACATGACATTCAAGCATGAAGCAAAATCGACTAAACCCAAATGCAACAATCAAGCCTAAAGGAAGGGCTCACAAATTTACGTCACCTTGACGAATTCAGATAGGTAGAAAATCAGATACTTGTCCACTATTTTAGAACAATTAATGGCTTAGATTGGGATTGGACCTATATGTTATCTCCTTTCTCTTACCATTGAAATATTGAGATAGGGCACGCTCATCCTAAAAATTTAGGGAAGTCGATGCCCAGTATCTAAAATCCTGCATAAAAGATGAGCATGTACATATATGTATAAATATATAATAGACAATAGAGGGGATCGGTCGATCATGTGGATCTCACAAGAAAGTATCTATGAATTTATCCCTGAACCATATCAGGCACATCAAATAGAAATATAAAATGTACACGCCAACCATACACATGTAAGTATGGGGTCAATAAAACCATAAACATAAATAACATCAAATCTATCTGAGAATCTAATACACACATGAAAAGTAGCCAAAAGAATCTAGACAATTAAAATGAAAAGAAAACTATGGGAGGGGTATTACAATATGGGTGAGACTTTACAATTTCTCAGGTGAGTACTTGAATGAGGAGACACGAAGGATGATAGGTGACAAACTGGGGAAGTTTGTGAAGTTTGATGAGGCCATAGAAAGAACAGACAATAGCATGTATGTCAAGATTTGTATTACATGGAGACTGCATCCTCCTCTTCCTCACGCCATAGAGATTTGGTCAAGCGAAGGAGTATGGTGGTAGGAAATCAAAGTTAAGGAGATCTTGGAATAATGCAGAAAATGCAGAGAGGGGTCATAAAATGGAGGAATGTTTAGTGGACCAGAAAGGAAAAGGTTTGGCACGGACTAAGAAAGAAGACAAGCTTCTTGCTATGTCGAAGGAACAAGTTAAGGTGTTGTCTTCTAAGGACACATTGCTAGGGAAGGACCAAGAAGGCTTGGAACATGTAGGTGAGAGAGTAGATATGTCAGGGACATATGAGAAAGGCCTTAATGATCTGCCTCGGAAAGAGGTTAAATAAATTCCTTTAGACAAGCCAAATGGCATAGAGTGAAGCATTTCCCCTACAAGAGGTGTTGATCATCCTAAGCCAGGTGAGAAGAATGATATGTTTGAACTAGTTGATTCTCATAAGATTTCCTTGGGTCCTTTTCAAGCTTTGGCAAGGTGTAGTGAGGGAGCTAGAAATGAAGAGTGCAGAGGTTTAGAGGAAGGAGTAAGACTGGAGGAGATTGGTGAAGTTTTTGATACCTTAGGGGAATTTCATAGCGGAGGTGAGGTAATGGGAGAATCCTTAGATATTTTTAGAGAAATCCAAATGTCCCTAATAAAGGAGAACAATGATTCCTAGAGTAGAGATTGCTTGGATGAGGACGAACATCTTCCTTTAGCAGAAGAAGATGAAATTTTAGGTCTGGGGGATGAGGTGGGTATTATGGATAAGGACACTATCAATTAGACAAAATCCAAATACAAGAAGTCAAACATTGAACCTAAGAAAACTAGAGGCAGGAAGTCTACTCAAGAACTTTTGGAGATGGTAGGGAAAATGAAGGATCAAACCAAATTGAGATCCGGGAGAGATTTTTTCTCTCTTGTGAAACCATGAAGCTCCCCACATTGAATTTTAGGGGTTGCAATGCCCCTAACAAATGTCACTTGATCAAGAGAAGCCAGATGTTGTATGTCTCCAAGGAATATAGTAGAAACAAGAGGATGGGGAGACATTGTTTGGTGGAGGTTGGATATGTAAGGAGTCATTCCTTAGTTCTATAGGGCCTTAGGGGGCTTGGGCATTTGGTGGAATACAAATTCAATAGTTGAAACTTCGGCGATGCAGGGAAACTCATGGAAAAAGGTAATATTGGAACTCTATCACTTGTAGCAGACTGTAAATTTAATTAGTATGTATGGGCCTATTGGTACAATAAAAAAAATTGGAATGAGATTTCTGATATTTTGAGCAATGGGAGGAAGGTGATTTTTGTCATTGCAGGGCATTTAAATGCCACTCTTGTTATGAAAGATAAAAAGGGATGGAATGGTGGGTTAAGTGGTATACAGAGAAAATTTTAGTCCTTTGTGTCAAATAATGGCTTATGGGAAGTCAAAGCCCAAAACGAGGCTTTTACTTGGACCAATAGGTGGCAGAGATTTTTAGGGATTGCAAAAAAATTGGATCACTTTTTCTTTGTTGGTACATGGGATTCTCTCTCAATAGTGTTTGAATCTTCAATTCTACCTTTCTCAGGCTCCAAGCATTTCTCAGTAGCTTTAATCATGCAAAGAGATGCAATACCAATTATATGTCCCTTTAAATTCAATAAAATGTGGTTTATGGAAGCTAGTTTTATGTAGATGGTGGCAGATTGTTGGAACAATACTCCTCATCGCAAAGGTAAAAAGAGTTTTCTTTTCTTCAAGAAATTATGGTTCATTAAAAGCAGCCTCAAGGATTGGAACAAACAACACTTTAAGGACATTTTCCAAGAGAAAGGGATACTAGAAGGACAGTTGGAGGCTTTGAACGACAAAGTTATTGGTGATGGCATGGTTGTACTGAATTTTCATAATGAAAGAGATCTACAAAGTAAATATGCAGAGAATTTGAGAAGAAAAGAAATCTACATGAGGCAAAAATAGAGGGAGAAGTGGTTGAAAGATGGCGACTGTAACACCATTTTTTAAAATTTCTCAATCAAAACTAGAAGGTCCATTAACAGAATTTCCTCTATAGTTAACTTTCATTGCCAACGTGTAATCGATAGGGAAGACAATAACTAGGAGGTAGTTTCTTTTTTAAAGGATCTATGATCTTGTAGAGCCCCTTCTTTAGGTGCAGATGGTGACAAGATTCTTAGAGTTATTACATGGCTTGTTTCAGAGGCAGATAATTTTTCTCTAATGGAGTTGATGAGTTTGAAGAAAGTAGAGGAAGCAATTTTTGCTTAAGAAGGTGATAAGGCTTCGGACCTAGATGACTTTCAATCATTTTTTAATTAAAAAAATTTGGGTAGTAATGAAGTAGGAGTTATGGGAAGTTGTTGAGGAATCTAGACATCATGAATTCAAGTACTTAGAGATTTTAACAACACATTGATTGCCCTTATTCCCAAGAAGAGAAATTCAACATCTAGTAAAGATTATAGGCTGATATCCCTTTGTAATGTCATCTATAAAATAATTTCTAAGGTGGTTGCTAATATATTGAAGAAGATTTGGGATCCATCATTTCGGAAGAATGGAGTGGTTTTACTCCTAACAAGTCTATTTTTGAAGGTGTGATTATAGCTCATAAAGCTATTCATTCAATTAGGGTGGGAAAATAAAGTAAGATGTTTGTGAAATTGGATGTTAGAAAGGCATATGACAAGGTCAATAGAACTTTTCTCCAAAGTGTGCTAAAACAATTTGGCTTCTGTGAGAAGTGGTTAGCCTAGATCCCAAGTCTGATTGGTAATCCCAAGGCCTCAATATTAGTTAATGGTAGTTGGAAGGGTTTTTTGGAGATGATGTGGGGGTTGCATCAAGGCAATTCATTGTC
This sequence comes from Chamaecyparis obtusa, assembly GCA_027943335.1. Classification (NCBI taxonomy): domain Eukaryota; kingdom Viridiplantae; phylum Streptophyta; class Pinopsida; order Cupressales; family Cupressaceae; genus Chamaecyparis; species Chamaecyparis obtusa. Next base: position 182,587 of record BSBK01007704.1, read on the forward strand.
TCCTTGTTCATAATCATGGCAAAGGAACTTTGAAGATTGATTTCTAAACGTAGGTTAGAGGGGCAATGGAAAGGTGTCTCAATTACAAGAGGTGTTGATCCATCCTCACACATATAGTTTGTAGATGATATATTATTAATGGGGGAAGCTTTCTCTAAGTGAGACATGAGTGATGAAGAGAGTTCTAGATAAATATATAGTAGGGTCTAAACATGAGACCAATTGGCGTAAGTCAAGAAATATCTTTTTCAACACTAGGCCAAACATCCATAGAGAGATACTTAAAATTTTCAAGGTAAGGCAGGGCGCCCTTCCAGGTGAGTTCTTAGGAATTGCCTTATTTGGTGGGTCAAGTAAATATTTCCTTTGGAATGGATTCATAAAAAAATTGTGTGAATAAGATGAAGTGTTGGAAAAGTAAATGGCTAACGGTGGTTGAGAGAATTTTAATGCTCAAAATTCTTATTTCTGTTATGCCTCTTTTCTCCATGGCATGCCTTAAAATCCCCTTGAAGGTTGTTCCATCAATTAAAAAAAGGTTGAGAAGGTTCTTATGGAATGGTAAGCAAGATCATGAAAAGATTTCATCATTGGCTTAGGAGCAGGTATGTAAGCCAAAGGATGCAAGGGGCCAAGATTGAGAAGTTGGACAATCTTGAACGAGGCAATGGGAGCTAGACTAGTCTAGTTTATGGTCCACAACCCAAATCATAAATGGGTTAGAATTCTGAGAGAAAAATATTTAGATTCAAATGATAAATTTAGAACTTTGACAGTGGACATGCCACATGGATCAACCTTATGGAGTTTCCTTGTGAGTTTGAGATCTGTGATTACAAATCATGTTTCCTGGAAAATTGGGAATAGTAGGAGAGCAAAGTTTTGGGAGGATTCTTGGGATGGGAGATAAGTTCTTCAGGATACGGGAGATTATGATTCCCTTGGAGTAGCAATACTAGAGAAATGGGGTCATAAGGTAATCAATTTTGTGGAGAAGAGGAATGATGTCTCAAACACATATTGGAAGTGGAAGAACGCAGATGAGCTCAATTTAAGGGAGAATCAAAAGAAGAAACTTAAGAACATTTTAGCATCTTGGCTAGTGGTGATGCTAGGTGATGATGATGAGGTTACTTGGTATTGTTCCAAGAGTGGTGAGTATTCTTTTAAAATTGGTTACTCAAGTATTGAAAGTGAAAGAGGCCTAGACAATTGGCCTAGGTGACTACGTTGGAATAAACACAATCTTCCTATAGCTAGTGTGTTTGTATGGTTGGTTTTTAGAGGAAGAATCTTTACAAGGGATAGAATAGAGAGGATAGAATTCGCAGGGCCTTTTAAATGTTTTTTGCACGTAATAAAGAAGAAGAGACCTTGGATCACCTGTTGTTGAATTGTGAATTTTCCCAAGATTGCTATAAGTTTTTTATGGAGAGGCTGAAGTGGTAATGTCCACTCCCTAGGACATTGCGAGAGTTTGTTCAAAGCTAGTTTATTCCCAAAGCTAAGACAATTTTCTCTAGAGTTTGGCAGATTTTCCCATCCACTGTGATGTGGGAGATTTGGAAACAAGCAAGTGAATTTTTCATAGAGATTTGGAAAGAATGTAGCAAGCAAATTTGTCAACAGAACTTGTAAGTGATTCAAATTCCCTAATTAACCTATCCAAGATTCCTTTCACTTTAGAAGATAGAAATTGACAAGCGAGGTGGCCCTATTTCAAATTCAAGCTTGTTCAGCGCTCGAGAGGGGATAATCCCTCTACTAGTAAGGGATTTCACTGAAATGGACTCAATCAGAGCAAGGTTGGTTGAAAATTAATTTTGATGGCCTCTAAAGGAAACTCATGACCAAGCAGAACTAGTTACATTATTAGAGATTGGATGAGTAATACTTTGGAAATAGGGGCTAAGAAATTGGCTGAGGGAATGAACAATGGAGCAAAGGTTTAGGTGCCGCTCCTACCGGTCCAGAAGGCTAAGAAATTTAAAGTAAGGAAGTTCCATTTGGAAGGGTATTCTCTAATTACTATCATGGAAATAACCAAAGGGGTTTCTCAATTATGGTATCTAAACAAGTATATAAAGAAAACCAGGTTTATTCTGGATGACTTTGAGATCTTTAGAATCACCCATGTGAAGAGGGAAGGCAATATTAAAGCTAATGCAATGTCAAAATTGGGAGTTAGATTAGTAGAGCTGGGGAAGGAGGAAGTCATGGAGGAATTTCATGGAATTGATGGGGATTGGTTGGATTGGGAGGTGAGAGCATTAGTTAATGGGATTTAATTATGGTGTTTGTATGGGGGGCACCAAGGACTTTATCAAAGTAACGACTAGTTAATTCAGATTCAATTTTCATTTATGGCAACAAGGCCTCATTATCCTCGACCAACAACCTTGTATTTCATTCATGACATGGGAGATTACTTCATCCACCTTATTGAATGATGTCGCATGTGAGGAAATCTTGAGGCAAGATGTGGTGTGTAGAAGGAATGATTATAGGGTAAGAAGACTCTAGAATGCCGAGTGGCGGCATAAACAGGTTATTGAAGCATTGTAGACAGGTTTCATTTGTTTGAAGTTAGTAGATCCTAGTGAGGTGATTTTGGTGGAGTGTATGAAATAATGGAGGCAAATTTCACCCATAAAACCTTGAAAAAATAACCCTTTTGTGGAAATCTCTTATGTAGGAGGATGAAGGACATTTCCCTATTCACTGAGTTGAAATTCTAGTATATTTTAGATATTTTATTGGGGGAGGAGTTTATGGTAACTGAGCACCAATGCAGACTCAATGTAGATGTGTCCTCAGTTGTGTTTGCATGGCCTCTCCAATTAGGGACTGAGGAAGCATTGTGGGTGATGAGAGCTATTGTAAAACCAGAATAGATGAGAGGCATGATACTCATGCTAGAAATTATTGAGCTAGGATTGGGGTTTCGTGCAGAGAGTGGTGATTAGTGCCTAGTTGATGGATTGAGGGAGACCTATCAGCCATTTTTAGTCTAAAGTGTAGCTACAAGAAAGGAGATTGGGATTGATCAAGCTCATGACGAGTGAGAGTTTTGAAAAGAATTTTTTTGGAGAAAGAGATCAAGGAGAAGGAAAAGGAACAAGTTCATTGCCAAGTAAGGAAGACTAAGAAAAATACAAAAGGATGTATTCTCATTCTAGAGGGATCCTCATTGGTTACAGAAATTCATAAGATCAAAAAACACCAGCTCTGTGATGAATTGGGAGGAGGTTTTGTTTGAATTCTTTGTTTCGCTTGTTTGTTTTAGGTATTTGGGTGTCATTAGGGGTGTATATTTTTTTGTCTCTTCTTGATATGTAAACAGATAGAATGGGCTATCTAGTACTCTATGAAAGGGCTAGAGTTTGAGAGTTTGGACGAGACTAAAAGCCCTAAAATTCAAGCCTTTATCGGTGATGGTAAGGAAGATGAAAATTTAGTGGAGGAAATAAAATAGGGGACAACCTGTGAGGTTGTTTGTGGATAAAAATTTTCTATGGAATTGAGAGTTATGGTTGGAGACCATATTGCAATTAGCATGGGAGGTTGTGCTTCTATGGTTACTCCCGGTATGGTGGTCTCTCTTGCCTCTATTTATTTGTAGAGTCATAATTGCTAGGTAATAGTCAAATGAAATAATTATAGACTAAGAATAGGATGCAAAATGGAACAAAATGTTTGATGATTGTAGAGAGGGATTATTCATCCTGATCACATGTCAAATGCTATCATTTTCCCCTGTGCATGGAAGGAAGTGTAAAATTGGGCTTAAGTTTGGTTTTGTTGCAGAGATTAGTTTTCAATAAGTTGTCATGTACCAACCACCACTTTAAATTTTATGAAGTGGTTAGATTAACAAAGTTGGAAGCGATGGCTACTGGTGGTGCTAGGGCGACACAGGGTGCTGGGGGTTCGCTAGTCGCTGGTGCTGGTGGTGCTGGGGCGACACTAGGCCCTGGGGGGTCGCTGGTCGTTGGTGCTTCTGCTAGGAGCTCGTGGGCCTCTGGTGCTTCTATTGTGGGTTTGAAGTCATCGATCGTTAGGGCTTCTGTTGGGGGTTCAAAGGTTTCTAGAGTTTTTGTTGGTGCTTGGGTGCCACAAGTTGTTGGGGGATCGCCAGTCACCGGTGCTTCTACTGGGAGCTCGAGGGCCTCTGGTGTTTCCACTGGGGGTTCAAAGGTCACTGGTTGCTGGGGGTTTGTCAGGCATTGGGGCTTCTTCAGGGGGTTCACCGATTGTTGGTGCTTTTCCTTCTGCTGGTGTGTCATCGGTAGTCTCTGCTAGGGTTACTGGAGGTGTTCCTGGGAAGTTGCTAGCCTGAGAGGTTGCTGGGGGATCTAGGGTTTTGCTAGATGTTGGGGCGTCTTTGTTCTCTGGGGGTTTGTTGGGTTCTTCTGCTAGTGGTTTGTAGCTTGCTAGTATTGCTGGGGGGGTGCTTAATGTTCCAGCTAGGGCTACTACAAACTCCACTCACTCTGTTGTTAAAGGCACTCTTCGCAGTGCCTTTCCAGTCAACCAACATATTTTTGTTGTGCTGGATGAGGATACTCTCTCTGAGATTGATGCGGCTACCTCTATTTTTTCTGAGCATGGATTGATTTGCAGATTCAAGGGTTTCTAGTCCTCTCTGTATGATCTTCATTCCTAGATTTCCAGTCATTGGGAACCTCTAATCTCTAGTACAGTCCATATCTTCCCTATGGCTACAAGATTTTTTGTGGCTAAATTTGATGATGCTGAGGATAGAAATATTATTTTGTGTGAAAACTTCTTTAGTTGGGAGGATCATTTTATGCTATTGCTGAAACCATGGCATTTTGATTTTTCTCTGTCTTTTGAATTTTTTGATCTACAACCTATATGGGTTAGGCTTCCTAATCTTCCCCTCCATCTTTAGATTGACTCCATTCTGGAGTATGTGGGGGAAGCTTTAGGGGATATGTTAATGGTGGATGAGAAATCCTCTGATTTATTTCATTCTACTTTTGCTCGTATACTGGTGGATATTGATACCTCAAAAGGCATGCCTTTGGAGATTAAACTTGAAGCCCCTATGGGTAGAAGTTGGATTCAACAATTGGATTATGAAGGCATCCCCTTCAGATGTTGAAGATGCTTTAAGATTGGTCATATTGCACCTTAATGTGATCTTCAAAGACATAATAAGACTGCTTCATGGTGGAAGGGGGCCTCTTCTCAGCACTATACTGTGGAGAAGGTTCAGAGCTTTGCGAATGTGATAGAACAGGTTTCTGGCCCTGTCTCTTGTCCTACGGTTGTTTCTGTTCCTTCTTCTTCTATGGCTGCTAGTAGTTCTTCTGCTAGTGCTGCTAGTTTGGCTGCCAGCAAATCTTCTGGTGGTTCTGTTCTTACTAGAATTAATTCTTCAGGTGCTGGCGATCCTCTGATTTCTCTTGGTTCTGCTAGGTGTTTTGTTCCTTCTTCTGGTAGTATTGGTGTTGGACTGTCTGTAGAGGTTGTTGGGTCTGTTGGCCTCTTTCCAGCCAATTCTATCTCAGAAATTCCTGTTGGTGCTTGGAAGTCTAGTGCTGGTTGTGTGGCCATTGTAGGTGTTGTCTAGACTTCTCATATTGGTTCTATTGTGGTTGGCTCCTCTCCTGCCTCAGTCTGGCAGGAAAAAGCTTCTTTGGTAGAGGAGGGATGGACTGTTGTTATAGGTAAACATAATAAAAATTCCCCTCTACATTTTGATGACTCTACGCTCCCAAAAGAAGGGAGGCAAAGGAAAATCCTAGGTTGGGTGTTGTGGTAAAGCGTTGGCTTTACACGTTTGGCTTTAGCAGCTAGAGCATTTATGCTTATCTTTTGTTTGGATGTTGTTGTTTTTTGTTGGATTAGTGTTGCTTGTAGTTCTACTAGTATTACATGTTGGGGGGGCGCTATAAGGTTTTCTCTTTTTTCCCCCAGTTGTTTCATTTAGATCTAAGTGAATTCTTCCTATCTTTCCTAGGGTTACAATTCTCTTCAAAAATTGAATGTATATGGTTTCGGGGCCCATTCAAAACCTGCTTTTACCTTAATAAAAAACAAAGTTAATCTAAAATTTAAAATAGATGTGTGGGTATGTCCCAAAGTAGAGAATTAAACAAAATTGTAGATTCCTCAGAAATCGATATCATGGACTACTAAAATCATACTCAATTTGGCATTCTTCACCTTGTCACACCTCATATCTCATAAGTCATTACATGACAAAGAAAATTCACGAGTAAAAATAAAATTTGGAACATATTATAGGAAAGAGGATATACAGAAGATATTTTTTAAATTTATGTTTGATTAAAATTAAAATTGCATTTCTGAAATATCAATTAGAAAAAATTACAAATAAAAGTAAAATAAAATGTACTTAAAAAATAAATTTAATTTTTCTTTTATTCAACTTCTATATATAAAGATAAAAATAATTACTAATAATTTTATTTTAAATATATAATTATTAAAAATTTATTAATATATAATAGATGATAGAAATTTCTTATCATTAATATAATTAATTATTTATATATAATATCTATTATATTAAAATAAAAATTAAATATAATTTTTTTATTTAACTATACACATTATATTCAATATTTATATAATTATAATCATATGTTATATATATCTAATATTAAATATAATAAAAATCATTATACAAAAGTTGTGATTGAATTAAAAAGTTTGGCTGCCTTAAAAAATAAGGTACATGAACAAGGTCCCTTAATTATGACCTTTCTAGGTTCCGTGAAACTATTATTTTTTAATCTTGAAAATGACTTGGAATTAAGAATTTTATGTTTTACATTCAAACCTATGCAATGTGGCATGTCATCTTTCATACAAGTGTCAAAGTTGGTCAGTTATTCGACAACATGTGCTAGCATCCATCCTCCATGTTTGTGCCAAAACGGGAGCTCTGAAACAAGTATGGACAGCCATCAAAGCATGGAGGGTAGACGTTTTTTGTCAAATGTTGTAGTTGCAACTGCCCAGGTAGACATGTATGCAAAATGTGTAAGTCGGATTCCTGGCAGTGATAAAAATGGGAGCTTTGGGACATCCATGCATCTATTCACAGAGCTCCCATATAAACGTAGGCAGAGACATCGTGTTAAGGTGGCCAACAACCCTAAGGGCACTCTCAAATCCCACATTTCACCCCAAAAATAATGAAATTAAATTTGACTAATAAGAATCCAAAATCCTATTTATCGCACCTGTTCAAAGCAAAAAACAAACCAAAAAAAACCCTTCAAAATGGTAAAAACCATTGCAGAATCCGTGGAAAATCAAAATTCTTGGAGAAAATCAGAAAAATGTTATACAATAACATGGTATACGGCTACATAAGAAAATGGGGAGGATCATTTTATACACGAAAACTTAATTAGTTGTTGCAGTTAATTGGTGATTATACAAGATTATTTTAGAAGAAAACCTTAAGAAGTTGCAGAATAGTCTCAGTTGTTTTGCAGAAAAAGAACATAAAGGTTGTAAATATTCTCTGTTGTATCACTATTTCAAGTGACATGAAATTCCACCGGCTTCTTCACGATTCCAAGAAACTGTTTCTCTACGAGTGCAACTGAACGTGGAAAAAAAAATTGTTTAATATTTTTTATTTTTGAAATTTTGTATATAAGTTTCAAATAGATTTAGCCAATCATATTATCAAAAACTAATTTTGACAATTTATAAGTGACACAGGACAAGCAAGGAGGATCCAATTAAGGATAGTCCTCACAAGCAGCCAAACACCACAATGTGGAATAACACAACAAGAAAATGTTTTCAACTGAATTTTTCATTAATATGCCCAGCTGTAAGGCCTTCCGGGTTATGGCCAATTACAATCAAGAAACAATTATGTAGTCTCTTAGCTAGTCCAGCTCTGAAACAAATCAATTACTGATGCAAACACTAAGGCAGATCTGAACTTGAGCTCGCAAGCCTCCAAGAAATATCCTTGTCTCCAAGCAAACAACCACTAGCTCTACTATTACAAACTATCATATAACAATTTGATCTTCAAGATCTCGCAGGATCCAAATCTAGCTTCACACTCTACCAATCTGATTCCACTAACTCTCTAAACAACTACCCCAAACACTCATTAAATACTAATCTTCAGCCACAAGTCAGCTGGATGAAACAATTAACTCCTAAGCCAAGTCGGCTTCTATTACAAAAAAATATTAAATGCAACAACAGTTGGCTCACAAATAGCCTTACAAACATTTAATTCTCCATGTCGGCCTCTAGATCTACATAGGAGAATACAACAAAAACTACCAACAATAAATGCACCAAGTCGGCCAACCAAAGCCTCAAGAACTCCAATCGGTAAACCAAAACAACCGAGCACCAATGAAACAACCGACCAAGCCAAGCAACACCAAGCAACGTAGGCATCTCCGAGCACAAGTTCCACCGAGCGCTAGAGGTTTCACCGAGTTCTTCAGCGACCGAGCTTCCTTCAATAACCAAGACCGTCGGTTAAAGCTGCAACTGAGTAACATAGAACCAAAACAACACACCACCATACAGATTCACTGAGTACCCTAGAATTTCCCTGCATCAATAAGTTTAAAAAATTTACATTAAAAAAAAAATTGTTTCATTTTTCATTTCTGAAATTTTATGTATAAAATTCAAATGGATTTGCCAATCATATTATCAAAAACTAATTTTTACAATTTATAAGTTTAAAAAAATTACATTTAGACTATATAAAATATGTCACTTGTAACAAAATAAAAAATACACTAAATTACAATTGGTGCAAAGAATTAGTTTAAATCACAAGAAATTCATAAAATGGTACAATAGTACTTGCTTAGATATCAACCAAAATTGATAACATCGAACAAATTAAAGTAATTAAGTAATTCTAATTTAATAGAGCATTTCAACACAAGTATTACATTAAGCTCACCTATGTGTAATCTACATCCCATAATATTTTGTTTTAATAGAAGTTACAACTTTTTTGTCATCACTACCAATTGATTCATTTAATATGATGTGCATTAGATGCAGGGCTATTATCAGATCAAAGGTCCTTTCTATTTAAAATGACACTTGGGTTCACAATCACACAAATAATTCAAAAGCTATTAAATATGGTATTATTAGGTGGCAACATGATATCTAAGCTATCCACTATTCAAATAATTGTGTTAGTAACTCTCTTATATAAAAGAATGATATCCATTCAGTAATCACGAAAATAATTCAAAAGCTATTACATATGGTATTATTAGGTAGCAACATGATAGCTAAGCTATCCACTAATAACTTTCAATACAATTTGATCATTAATATTCTAGAGGTTGTCCATTTAACTCACATCCTATAATTACAAGTCTAACTCTATTGAATAGTTTTTTATTGATCTTTCATTTGTTGTTGGAGTGCTCTACCAACACAACTACTAGCTTGTCTTGGTCAGTCCATCCCCAGTCTAAAATGGCTCATTTCCAACACACTTCCCCCCTTGGTATTTGAGGCACTAGGTGGCTAAGTGAACAAATAAATAAATTTTAATTTTCAACAAGAACCCCAATATTTTTTCTTTTAAAAAAATTCCAAAAATAGTACAAGCTAAAGATAAAATATATATACTAATATAATTTAGTTCTTTATTATTGTTATTAATTTATTTAAATTTTACATTTGTATACTTTAGTATAACAACGCTGGCATTTGGTAAAATTGCTTTGCTCCTTTTTAAAAAATGAATTGTGTATTTGATACAATTGTATTTTTTTTAATATATAAAATAATATAATATAATTTAGCTCTTTATTATTGTTATTATTTTATTTAAATTTTACCTTTGTATACTTTAGTATAATAATGACTAGTCAATATAAATTAAAATTTCATTAATCAAATCTTATGCCAAAATGTATATTTCTTTTATTTATCTTTATATATGGTATAGTTTTTTTTTTTTAACAATCTGAAAAATACTTTGAATAAACAAGAGTTTCATTAATATATTATCTCTATTACTTAAAGAGTACAATCTCTAACTTATACTATTAATTATCTATTTAAATAGAACACTTATGTTCTTCTTTTTTTGGTTAGGCATAAGAACATAAATGCTAAAATAAAGCCACGTTGAAAATAAAAAACAAATTGAGACACATTTAAATTTGTTTATTTTTGTTGTTTGTTTGGTTTATATTAGTCTATGTGTGATTTTAGAAAAATAGGGATATTATTACTTTATGTAGGATATTATTGCATTCATTTAATTCAAATGTTCAATTAGTTTAATCAATCATAAGCTAGAATTAAATCTTTTTGACAAAAATCTTATAGTTTGTCTTTAATTCTTATTTTTCTTATTTTAACTAATTTAAAAATATCATTTTTCTCTTTTATTATTGATTATAGAAAGCAAAAAAATCTTTTTTTTTTAACAAATTTAAATATTCACTTAAAATCTGACAGAATCAAAGTAAGACTTTAGAATTAAATGAAAAGGACAAATGACATCATTAAAACTCCAACTACTTGCAACTTCTATTAAAGTCAAGTTTTTTTATAAACTTAAAGCATCGTATTTTTATACGTTTTTTATTTTATTGTCCTACGTTTGAGGGCATGGCTCCCGTGGATTCAGAATCTCATTCCCTTGGCTATAGGCAATTTTTTCATTTAAGTGCAAATATTTATATAAACTACAAGACAATGTCATTGCAAATATAAATGACCTAGCTATTTGGATAATCATGCCATTGGTATTTTTCTATTATTGTATTATTCACATTAATCATTTTTATGTATTTTTTAAAATTAGTATTATATTTTTTTATTAAAAAATTATTTTAATTAATAATTTTTAAAAAAATTAATGGAACTATTTTTTAAAGAAGGTTATTTGATGAACAAAATTCTTTAACCTACTTTTAAAAACTTTCATTTAGTTTTTTTATGGCATATACTTTAACTTAATTTTTATATAAATATTAGAAATTAAATTCATAAATAAAAATTTTAAATTAAATATTTTTTATATAGGAATCAAATACAAATTAATATACATTAACCAAAAAAATTTGAAATAAAAATATATTAAAAATAAATGATTGTTATATTTGAAAAATTTAACAATATGTATTAAAATTGAGAAGGTTAAAGGTTTTTTCTTCAAGTGGGAAAGATAAAGGTTTCAACCAAAGAAAATGGGATTTTTCAAAGACTTTCAATATAAATGATGGTGTTTTCGAAAAGATTTAAGGGAAAGTTTGGAAGCCCAAAAACCCCTTTGTTCTCAACCAGGTTCCCAAGGAGAAGTTGGCCACTGTAGACAACATGGTACTTACATTGCGAGTGGAATTTGAGGAGTGGAAAACCACAATCAACATTTATAGTGAAATAGCCTCTCTTTTTTTAAATAGGGGGGACGAGTGGCCAGCTTTTCTAGGATACACAATAAAAAATGAGAAATGGGGCTCAAACTATATCCTTAAATCCCTCTGGAATGGCTTCTATTTTGTAATCATAGGAAGTGCTCAAGGGAAACAATGGGTCCTTTACAATGGGTCTTTCATGATGGGAGGAATAGGGTTTTCTATCAAAGACTGGATGTCGAACTTCAACCCAAAGAAAGTGGTTATGAAGGAAGTGTTGATATGGGTGAGACTTTACCATTTCCCACATGAGTACTTGAATGAGGAGACATTAAGGATGATAGGTGACAAACTGGGGAAGTTTGTGAAATTTGATGAGGCCATAGAAAGAACAGGAAATAACATGTATGTGAGGATTTTTATTACATGGAGACCGCATCCTCCTCTGCCTCATGCCACAAAGATTTGGTCGAGCGAAGGAGTATGGTGGTAGGAAATCAAAGTTGAGGAGATCTTGGAATAATGCATAAAATGAAGAGAGTGGCCATAAGATGGAGGAATGTTTAGTAGACTAGAAAGGCAAAGGCTTGGCACAAAATGAGTAAGAAGACAAGCTTATTTCTATGTCAAAGGAACATATTAAGGTGTTGTCTTCTGAGGGCACATTGCTAGGGAAGGACCAAGAAGGGTTGGAACCTGTAAGTGAGAGAGTAGATATGTCAGGGACAGATGAGTAAGGCCTTAGTGAGCATCTCAACACAAGGTCAAGCACACGACACCAAAATGACCAAATCAGGAAGGGTATTACATCAAGCTCACCTATATGTATTCTACATTCCATAATATTTTGTTTAACCAAAGTTGCAACATTTTTTTCGTCACTACCAAAACTCAAAGGTTCGTAGTTCCAAACTTTGAACTGATTCATGTAATATGATGTGCATTAGATGCATGGTTATTTTCAGATCAAGGGTTCTTTTTAAAATGGCACTTGTGTTCACAATCACATACTCCTTACTCTTCAATTATCCATTCAAATAATTGTGTCAGTAACTCTCTTATATAATAGAATAATATCCATGCAATAGTCACAAAAATAATTCAAAATCTATTAAATATATTATTTTTAGGTAGCAACACAATATCTAAGCTATCCACTAATAACTTTCAATAAAATTTGATCATTAACATTCTAGAGGCTATTCATATAACTAATAGCCTCTAATTACAAGTCTAACTCTATTGAGTAGTTTTTTATTGACCTTCAATTTTTTGTTGGAGTGCTCTACCAACATAACTACTAGCTTGTCTTGGTCAGTCCATCCTCGGTCTAAGTATGGCTAATTTCCAACACACCTCCCCCCCCCCCTTCCCCACCTTGGTATTTGAGCACTTTACCTGACAAATAGGTGGCTAATTGAACACATAAATAAATTTAAATTTTCAACAAGAACCCCAATATTATTTATTTTTTAAAAATTCCAAAAATAGTACAAGCTAAAGATAGAAATATATAGTAATATAGTTTAGTTCTTTATTATTGTTATTATTTAATATAAAATGTACCTATGTATACTTTAGTATAATAATGACTCATTGATATAAATTAAAATTTCATTAACTAAATCTTATGCTAAAATGTATATTTCTTTTCTTTTTCTTTATATATAGTATAGTTATTTTAAAAAATAATTGAAAAATACTTTGAATAAACAAGAGTTTCATGAGTATATTCTCTCTAATACTATTAATTATCTATTTAAATAGAACACTTATGTTTTGTTTTGTTTTTTGGTTTACATAGGTAAGAGATATAAGAACATAAATGCCAAAATAAAGTGAAGTTGAAAATAAAAGCCAAATTGAGACACATTTAAGTTTGTTTGTTTTTGTGTTTCTTTACTCTCTATTAGCCTATGTGTTATTTTAGAGAAGTAGGGATATCATTAGTTTATGTAGGATATTATTGCATTCATATAATTCAAATGTTCAATCAGTTTAAACTAAAACATGTTGCTATGTTTACAGAATAATTTTTTTCTTAACAGTTTACAAATAATAATGAATAACAAAGCAGAAGCAATACAACATAAGAGAATACATACTTACAAATGTAACTCATTTATAGATTACAAATCCCAAGGGTTTCATAGCGTAGAATTATGTAAGTTAATTAATCTACTAAATACAACAAATAATATACAATCTCCATATAATGCAAATGAATAACAAGTATAACCTCACATACATACAACTGATACATCAAAGTACACATAATGAAACAACATTCACTGCACAAGTCACAGGGTATATAACAATAACCGAGTACAAAGTATAGTACATTATCCTAAAAGGATCACATCTGAAATACTAATACATGGTACAAATATAACACCATAAGATAGATATGGACAAGCCTCCAATGAAGATCAAGAAGAAGGTAACTGATATAAGCATCATTTAGCACCATCACAAACATCAGAGTCTCAATGGTAATAGAATCACTACCACCCAACCATGTGGAACCAAAGGTCCACTCCTATCGTGTTGAGGAGATAACAATAGACCCCACTCAGATAACAATCACAAAATCTAACACACCAAAACAACTAAGCAATGGATCCTAAAGGCTCTCTATCTCAAAAGGTACCACCAACTAATGATAAAGAAAAGATAGTAAATATCAAAATACCAACAAGTACCAAAACAAAAAATATTAAATACCAAAGACATACCACTAGAGGCAAATGAAGAAACTACAAAGGATACTTAGGCTACATACTATAGGAGTGGCATCACATGGACAACTACTTGAGTTATCATGGATGGGTTACTCTAGACTCGAACCCTCAACATGACCCATGCGGAAGCAGAATACCCTCTCATGAAGACAAGGAATTCTAATCATACCTACTCTCTAGGTATCATCTCATTCTCATCCTTAGCATATACAAGCACTCAAGGCATGGACGAGGCATACAATTATCTTATTAATGTTTGCTTAACAAATTTATTAAGTTATCACTTATTACACAACTTATGATAGGTTACCCTAGTACTTACCACTTTGGGTTTTGGACTCCTATTGTAAGTCACTCCCCTAAGATGCACCTATTTAACCTCCCCTAGATTTATAAGTCATAAATAGATCTTACAAATCATAAAAGCACAATAATCAATTTCAGTTCCATAAAAGATAATTGGAACTCAGACTGGTCATCAAACCATAATCCCACAATTACATATTGGTCCTCAAACGATAACATCATAAAAACATACTCTCTCAAAGAGTTCAACAACTAATAAGCTTAAACCTAAAACATGTTGTTATGTTTACAAAATATTTTTTTTCTAAAAAAGTTTACAAACAATAACGAATAACAAAGCGGAATCAATATAACATAAGACAATGCATACTTACAAATATAACTTATTTATAGATTACAAATATTGTAACTATCTACGTCACAGTAAAAAGATAAAACCTCAAGTCTCTGGTAACAATTCTTAAAAGCCAACTTAAAGTTACCCATATCGACAATCAAACATAACCAAAAACACCAAAAATAAACACGTCAATATTAAATTCTCATCAAATAATATTTAATTATATATCATTATTATTCTTATTTTTATTTTTCTAAAAGAATTCTCGTGTATGAATTTTTTTTATTTTTTTATTTTTTTTAAATAGAATACCACTACATGCAAATAAATATATCTTTCTCAAATAACATGCAAGTGAATATATCTTTCCTAAGTAACATGCAACTGAATATATCGTCCTTAAATAACATGCAACTAAATATATCTTCCTTAAATAATATACAACTAAATATATTATTCTTAAGTAACATGCAACTGAATATATCTTCATTAAATAATATGCAACTGAGTATATCTTTTTTAAATAACATGTAACTGAATATATATTATTTAAATAACATGCAACTGAATATATCTTCATTAAATAACATACAAGTGAATATATCATTCCTAAGTAACATGCAACTCAATATATCTTCCTTAAATAACATGCAACTAAATATATCTTCCTTAAATAACATGCAACTGAATATATCTTTACTAAATAACATGCAACTGAATATAGCTTTCTTAAATAACATGCAATTGAATATATATTCCTTAAGTAACATGCAACTAAATATATTTTTTCTAAATAACATGCAACTAAATATAATTTTTTTAAATAGTATGCAATTTAAAATATCTTTCCTAAATAATATACAAATGAATATATCTTTCCTAAATAGTATGCAACTGAATAGATCTTCCTTAAATAACATGCAACTAAATATATCTTCTTTAAACAACATGCAACTGAATATATCTTTGTTAAATAACATGCAACTGTATATATTATTCGTAAGTAACATGCAACTGAATATATCATTCTTAAGTAACATGCAATTGAATATATCTCCTTTAAATAACATGCAACTGAATATATCTTCATTAAATAACATGCAACTAAATATATTATTCCTGACTAACATGCAACTGAATATAACTTCTTTAAATAACATGCAATTGAATATATATTCTTTAAATAACATGTAACTGAATATATCATTCCTAACTAACATGCAATTGAATATATCTTTCTTAAGTAACATGCAACTGAATATATCATTTCTATTTAACATGCAACTAAATATATCTTCTTTAAATAACATGTAACTAAATATATCTGCATTAAATAATATGCAACTTAATATATCTTTTTTAAATAACAAGCAATTGAATATATCTTCTTTAAATAACATGCAACTGAATATATCTTCTTTAAATAACATGCAGTTGAATATATCACTCCTAACTAACATGCAACTAAATATATCTTCCAGCTAAATATATCATTTATATATAACATGCAACTAAATATATCTTCTTTAAATGACATGTAACTGGATATATCTTCTTTAAATAACATGCAACTAAATGTATCTTTCTTAAATAACATGCAACTGAATATATCTTCCTTAAATAATTTGCAAGTGAATATATCTTTCTTTCACACATGCAAATCTGTATTTCTATTTCAAAAGCATGTATTTTCTATAGCAATGAACTCTTTCAAAACTTTCAAAGCCGTGGAATGTCATAATTGAAAACAAATCAAAGCAAAACTTTTAAAGAAAATCCTAATCAAATTTTTCTTTTAAAAGATTACTTAACATTCTGAATTATCCAAGAAGCACATCTTTTCAACAAACACTCATCATTTGCACACAATATCTAATCAAACACGAAGAAGACAATGATTTTAATGGACAACTTTTAAGGATTTTAAAAGCCTACCTTAATACACAAAGATGAATCCAAAATCAATTTCAAATCTTGAAAACCCAAAACTTTCAAAAATACCAAAACTTTAATACTCCAAAAATTTTCCAAGAGAGAATTCTTCAAAACCTGATTGAATTATTTGTCTAAATGGTCTCCTAGCTCTCTTATATAGAAAACTCAGATACTAGAGTTGAAAGAATGCAACTCCAAAAATAAGACAATCTCAACTTTACAAATAATAAAAGAATTACTTAACTTAAAATCTCAAAAATAAGAACTCAAATCCAACAGTATTTTTATCAACTTTAATTTATTAAAAAAAATTATTTATTTAATTTTCCTCAACTTTAAGTCATTTTAACTCAACTTGATTTTAAAAGGTTGAGTTCTACTTTTATAATAAAGTGTTTTTAAAATTGTATTATTTTATTTTATTTTATTTAAAATATGCAATTCAACTAATAACCACTTAACTCAAATTGCACATTTAAATTTAATTTTTATTTAATAATTATTAAATTTCTCAATTAATTAATTTTGACTTTGTAATAAAATTATTTATTAAACATAGGTAATAATTAATTCTCACTAATTAATTAACCTTATATTTAATATTTTAATGTATCATAAGGTGTAATTATTTAATCTCATTTAATTAATCTTAATTAATTCCTCAATCCATTTTAACACCAAAACCACATCAAACCACATGACATTCAAGCATAAAGCAAAATCGACTAAACCCAAATGCAACAATCAAGCCTAAAGGAAGGGCTCACTAATTTACGTCACCTTGACGAATTCGGATAGGTAGAAAATCATATAACTGTCCACTATTTTAGGAGAATTAATGGCTTAGGTTGGGATTGGACCTGTATGTTATCTCCTCTCTCTCTTACCATTGAAATATTGCGATAGGGCACGCTCATCTTGACAATTCAAGAAAGTCGATGCTCGATATATGAAATCTTGCATAAAAGACGACCATGTACATACATGTATAAATATATAATGAACAATGGAAGGGATCATCCACTAGTACATTTGACTTCATTTTTTTACCAAAATTTTTGACCATCAATTATAAAGGTTTAGGTTGGTCGGATTATAGAAGGAAAACTTTTTTTTTTAATCCATGCCCGTGTTGGTCGAAAGTTTGACAAATACTATGTAGGTCAAAATTTTGACCAACACGGACATAAGTTTAAAAAGAAAAAAGATTTCATATCTCATTTCGTTATTTGGTTTTAACTTGGAGCACGCGAAGGATGAGCACCTGCGAGGGTTTTAACTATTATTTGGCGAGAGTTTTAGGAGGACCACCTGGGACCGCCTGCGAGGGTTGCCACTGTTATTTGGTGTAAAAGGAGGACCACCTGCAAGGGTTGCCACTATTATTTTGGTGTAAAAGGAGGACTGTGTGTGAGGGTTGCCACTGTTATTTGGTGTAAAAGGAGGACCACCTATAAGGATTTCCTTACTTTGCATTTGTCTGGCATTGTTTTATGCTTCTATGATATTGGTACTTGTTGGTTATCTACTTAGGGCCCGTGAGCAATGTGTCGGGGCATCATGTATTGTGTATTTGCTAGCACATTTTTTATCACTGTATAAGTGTTTGAGATTTTGATCTCTGTTTATATACATTTGATTCAAACTCAATGACTCGGCAAAAACTTGCAAAACCCTAAATTTTTGAATGCTAAACTTGAAGCACAAAAAAATTCCCCCCATTTTTTTTACAAACAACTTTAAAACCTAAAGTAGACTATGGGTTGATGTGAGAATTTCACAGCACAATTAGAGGAATATCTTGTGAGAATCCTCCAAGCTGGGTCTAAGAAGACTGCATCGTAGGAAAAATCCATTGAGAAGCCTTTCCAATTAATAAAGCCTTTCCTCACCTTCTTCGATGACCGCTCTCAATTACTTTGGTTCTACCGAATCAAAAGCAAGGATGAAGTGTTTGTGACATTCAAAAATTTCAAATGTCTTTGATCAGGCAAGGGAAGCAAGTATGTCAACAAAGAGTTTCAATAATTCCTTACGAATCACCGCATCATGTTACAGTGTAAAATATGATACATTTCACAATTTAATAATGAGAGGAAAATACAATAAAATTTGTTTCTATAGGATTCCTACATACAAAATCCCCAAATTGTCCTCTAAACCCTCCTTAAACTAGGGCCTACTCAATGTATGCCTTCTAAACCCAATATCAACCAAAAAAATGTTGGTTCACCATATATCCAACATATACTAACTATTTCAACTGTAAAAAGGTACCCTCCTTATGGTAGATTATCTACTGCAATACATTAGCCTCCAATTTTGGTGTTCCTTCAACCAATATGCATATAGTGATCACCAAACTTCAACACTCCTCTAAATTTTAAGATTATTTTCATATCATATATGTTACAACATGATCATTACATCAGTACCAATTCTTTACATCCATGCAATGATCATGGGATCATCATGAAACTCAAAACAGTTAAGGAAAAACTCAGATTTAATACGATGTTAGCAAATTCAAAGAAAAAAAAATCTACAATAGTTTCTTAAATTATGCAAATTGCTTCCATTGACACTTATTAATGTTCATTAACCATTCAAGAACTATGAAATATAGAAAATCAAACTACCATAAGGAAATTTTCATAAATTAGTTACTTTTATTGTTTCCGAATAACGCAGTTTGTACAAAATGCTTCCTCCTCCGTACTGTTCTTTCCTTATGCCTTGACCAGGCTATATAAGGTGTATGAAAATTTTTCCAACCAATTCCAATCAGTTCCCTTTGTTTACAAATGCATTTAAGCCTTTCAACAAGCTTTCCCTTCTAATTGACACTAGTCATTAGGATTTAAATATTTGAATTTTTTAAACTATATTCAAATAAACTCCTATAGACCTATAACTTTAGCATGGGTCATTTTGTGACCTTATTCCATCATCAAAATCTCTAAAATCCTAACTAACCAACCCATGCATCATGTTTCCTTATTACATGAATTTGGTCCTATGGTCCTTACTAGGACCATCAGGACATTTTCCAATATTTACTAGAAGAAAGCACAATGCCCATTATGTAAATAGCTAGATGCATAATTCATGTCAAGTATGTGGATGTTAAGTTCCAAGGAGAAGTGGCTGCCTATGTCATACACATCATCAACTAAATAGTAAATAGCGACTTGAGTTCTCAAAGGGTGTACTCCATATGAAGGTTTGATGAAAGAAAAGTCAAATATTTCTCATCTCTTAGTGTTCGGATCTAATGCCTAGGCATACATTCCTTATAAAATTCATCACAAGCTAGCATCTAAGTTGGAAGTGCATTCCATCAAATAGAATGATGATTCCAAGGACTATCATTTATATAATTGTTCATCCAAGTAATCCTTATAAAGAGAGATGTCTTCCATGACAATATCTCTCTTATACTTCCACCAGGCCACTTCCAGATTTTCTCTCACCTAAGAATTCTTACACTTATGTGACTTTGTCCCTGTTCCATCCTTTGCTTGCAATAGATGCTCCTACCACTCAACTTTGATCATCTTTCCCTATACTCCCAGTTATGTAGATGGCATCTACAATACCCGATTTGTACTTCCAAAAGATGTTTACTCTAGCAAAGATTCTTGAGGCGATCAATGAGACAGATCCACATTCCACCACATTCCATAAGATCAAGTGATTGGGAAGCATTTGTCTGGCATTTTTTTATGCTTCTATGCTATTGGTACTTGTTAGTTACCTACTTAGGGCCCGTGAGCAATGTGCCAGGGCATCATGTATTGTGTATTTGTTGGCACGTTTTTTATCACTGTATAAGTGTTTGAGATTTTGATCTTTGTTTATATACATTGTTGCTATTACATTCATGAGGTACTTATTATGTTCTTCACATTACATGAAGCTAGGGAATCTTTATGTAATTATTCCACTTTCTAGTTTACACATAATTTTATCTTTTTCTAGGAAAAAGTTGTTTAACTTATGATCACATTATTGAAAATTTATCTGCATCATCACACCTCTAAAAATTGATCTAATGGACTGGCATCATGCTAAATATAAGTAAACCTTCTTATTCATACGTTCACTAATACCTTCAAGTTACAATGAAACATCTTCTAACTCTTTTATCTTCTCATTAGATGCTTGTTTTTGTCCAAAAAAAATCATTACTTCTAAACTATCCCAACTTGGTCTTTATACATATAGACCATGTGAAAAACATGCTTTTAAGGTGCTTGGATTATTAGGATGGCATTGGAGAAAATAAAGGGCATCTATGCCATATTTTTGTATAATTTAAGAGTGCACCCTCATGAATGCCTCTAATATCTTACTCATTACTGACCATTCATCAGACATCTTGACCTATGAAGAATCTTATTTCTATGACACTATCACCAACATTACACTTCATGAAGTCTACAAAGTAATGTATTTGTTATCTCAAAATTGCCTAGTATGATACACATCACATTCCTCTCAAAAGAACTTATGGAATTGTCAATTGTTTGGCATTCTTACACTTATGAATCTTAATTTGAACCTCTCCTTGTAACCATTATCCTTTGAACTGACCTACAACATTATTTATGTTCTTTGCATAGTGGCGTAAGAGCATGCATATCATCTATATTTGACCATCTCCTTGCATAGCTCATGATATTTCATTATCTTTGTTTCTTGCATACTCTTTCATTGTGAAATCCATTCCTCATAGTGCTCACTGACATAAGGTCTCATGACTGTGGTATCACTTCGTGTTGATCATGCCACATTTTTTAATGAATTTCTACTAACCTTGTCACATTTTCTTAAGTCTTTTGTATATTCACAAGACTGCTCTAACCCATATGAAGACTGTCATATATGCTTCTTTTAATGACTTCCCTCAAAAATCCTTTGTCACTCAACTGTCAATATGGAAACCTTTGCAATAACAACATCCATTTCTTGTATGCTCTTGCCTTTTATAACCACACCTTCATTGCTTACTTGTCCATTGATAGATCTGTCATATCCCTACAATTTGTTGTTGTTTACTATCATTGACTACAGGCTTGTTTAGGCCATCTCAACTGATAATTCAGCAACAACCATGACTGTACCTTTGTTGTATTCCATAAGTTGTCCTCAATGTATTGTGACCATGACATGGAATATTATCACAGTCAAAATCTTCACAATGATCTACTTAAACCTCATTATTATTTCTTCTACCATCAAATTCCTTGGGTTTTTTATATGATCACCCCTTCTCTTGTAATTTCTTTCATTATCACTATTATACATCACGACACTTGTTTATTTGATTCTTAGAAGTGGGATGTCATGTTGTCTTTTGTTGTCTTTTGTTGTCTTTCATGACTGAAAATTTTGACACTTCTTCTTCACGACTATTATTTTCCTTTAATACAATGCCTAAGAATCACTAGACAACCAAACTTAACAAGTAACTAACTGCCAATAGACTCTTCCAGTTAGTTGGTGGTTACAACCGGCCTTGAAGAGGCTTATTTGTGGTTGGATGTGTGTGTTAGAGGCAGAGAAGAGGGAGGACCAAGTTAATGATCGATTCTAGATCATAACAATGAATGTAAACTATTTTCAAGTAATGAAAACGTAAATTCATTGGTAATCTACCAGTCACTGCCTGAGGGTACAGTCTAACTATTCTATTGAAAAAACATTTATTTTTATGGTTGATATGGATCCAAATGATTGCTAGGGTATGGTGTTGCATTTCATTGGAGTTATGAATAGTTTTGTGCAGGTTTGAAAGCATTTTTGGGTCCTATGGGCGTGACTGTCCATGTACAGTCAGGGTATACACCAGTCAGATTAGATAGATGCAAAGATTGGATTTAAGATTGTTTCCTTTTCATGCATAATGAGTATGTTAGAATGGTTATTCTTTATCAAGTTGAATCCATTCATGAGTGT
Organism: Chamaecyparis obtusa; assembly: GCA_027943335.1. NCBI lineage: Eukaryota > Viridiplantae > Streptophyta > Pinopsida > Cupressales > Cupressaceae > Chamaecyparis > Chamaecyparis obtusa. The sequence goes on from BSBK01007704.1 coordinate 205,260, forward strand.
CTAAGGGTGTAGAGGAAGTTGGTGTGTTGAAACACAACCAACAATGATTGTTTCTGCACAGTGCACCAATGAAATACCATGAGGACAAGGTAATGAGATAGTACTTAATGTTTTCCATGAATGGAAGGGAGTTGTGAAGGATGGATTGTCATTATGTTATGTGTTTCAAATGTTCTTGAATGCAGGGTAGACAGTGAAGTGGAAGAACATTCTCAAATTGCTTGGATAGCCCGGTTTAAGGGTCACTAGAATTGGGGACAGTCAAGGTCTGGACAATTGATCCATTGCAGGACCATCTTTCTTTGCATAGAACACCACTTTATGATCAGGATATGGTATTAGATCCATTTGTGGGGTCTAAGAAGGTGTGGAAGGGTATGTTTGAGAAGACCCTAGGTTATTAAGCCTTAAAAGGAGGGTTTGTGAATGAGACTTTAAAACTTGTTAGTGGTCCTTGCAAATGTGAAAATATTTGGTTTTGGAGGGTATCTAGACTCTATATATGATAGATAAGTCCTAGTTGAGTGTGGAATTGGGTGTTTCTTTGGAAAAGGAGGCCTAATGGAGGGCTAGTCACAGAGCACAGTCCTAGTATGGACAGTTGGTCCAAAGGAACAATATTTCATTTTCCAATATGTTGTATAACCCTGAAAAGGGTATCCAAATATGGGATTATCTTCCTGGGTCTTTTGGGAAAGTCTAGCAAGAACCTTGTGAAATCAGTCTAGAAGGCTACTAGGAAACTAGGCTCATTAGGAGTGTGTACCCGGTTGTGGGTAAAGGATCTACAATCAATCCTAGAATCCATTATTGTGTGGATTAGAGTATTGAAGACCTTGGTTTTGGTTGTTGGCTACATAGCTCTGCATCATTGGGGATTTGATTGACATGACTAGCAAAAATAGCTTTGTTAAAATATCTATTCCTCTTGTGTGGGCATTATATTCTTTGTACACTACTGACCTAAAAGTGAGTGTGAACACTTCCCCTTTTATATGGAGAAGGATATTGGTTTTTTGGTCAGCACCCTCATTTGTGAAGGAATTTTTTTTCCTTATGTAGGCTATGAAAGTAATTTGGGTTTTCTTCTGTATTAAACATCTAGGGTACAGTCAATTTAATAGTAGTTTGACATAAAATATGTGAAGGCTACTCAGTTTATCTTAGGGGTAGAGATAATTTAATTTTAACTTTGGTTGTGTTAATAGAACTATGTTGACTTTATTTTGTAGTTGTTTAACATGAGAGTTTGTAGATTAATAGGAGTTCACAGATACTTGTGTGTCATAGTTGCCCATCTATAACTAGTGAGATGCACATAACTCATGTACCTCATGCTAGTGTGCTTGGATACCTTGTATACACTATTTTTCATTAGACTAGACATTATCCAAATAGTGAGTATTTATATAAAGTGCTATAACACACAGGCGATCCTCCTTTTACACCAATTAATAACAGTGACAACCCTCACAAGTGGTTGGATAATGTCTAGTCTAATCCAAGCACACTAGCATGAGGTACATGAGTTATGTTCATCTCACTAGATATAGATGGGCATTAATGCTCAATTGAATGATACGTTCCCATAAAAATGTGAACTCCTATTAATCTACAAACTCTCATGTTAAACAACTACAAAATAAAGTCAACATAGTTCCTTTAACACAACCAAAGTTAAAATTAAATTATTCAAAAAAGGGTTTGTGTTTTGAGTTAATTGGTTTATGTAAATCTATTTCAGCAACTGTCATCTTGATAAACTCTTTGTTTGGTTTCAACACCCATGTTAGTTTTGAAGTAATCAGTGGTATAATATCATTCGGGTTTTCTAAATTGTGGTAAAGTTTTGTGTTATACCCGTATGGATTAATGGCAAGGTTTTAGTCTCTATAACCTGTGTGGATAGTTCTTTTTTATATCCCTAGCTATTCCATATTGGGCTTCATACATATTGTTGATTTTTCATTAAAATCATAAACCTCATTTTGAGTTCTCTTGTCTGTGATTATATGTCAAACCCTAATTTGAGTAAGATTTTTTTTTGGAGTATGGTTAAGATACATTGTGTTAGTCTTTGAACTAATTATAATGTAACCCTATGTCGCGTCATTGTCCAATTTGTAAACCAGTGTTGTGTTTATGGAGGGTTTACTTAACAAGTTAACACATTGTGTAAGGGATGAAATCGTGACAATTTCAGGATTATTATTTGAAAACGGTAAATGTTCTTGAAGACTATTTGTTAGAGACACTATTCAAACTTATTGGAGATAACATAAGACATTGTTATGGTTATCTCAGAACAGAAAATGGTTATTATTTTGTTAAGGCATTCTTTTTTGAAAACTGCTTTGTGACAGTTAGACATGATATTCAATTTTTGAAAAGGATTTGTTTTCAAATCAAAGGTGAAAGATTATATAAATATATTATTCTTTTTCTCTCCATTGTAGAGAGTTGTACTGAAAAGAAATATCTTTCAAAAGATGAAAAAGGAATGTATTCTTTTATAATTTATTCTACTGCAATATTCAGTGCTCTGTTATTTACGCTAGTTCCATTAGTTGTGACTGGATGGGCATGGATTAAAAAAAAAAGTTTTCCTTCTATAATCCGACCAGGTGTCCACACTCATTCTATTGCTTGTCACCAACGGCATCCTGATCGGTGATTTCGACCAACACGGGGCATGGATTAAAAAAAAAGTTTTCCTTCTATAATCTGACCAACCTAAACCTTTTTAATTGATGGTCAAAAATTTTGGTAGAAAAATAAGTTCAAATGTACTAGTGTCCTATTTTACTCGAGTTGACTTCTTTCAACTTCTTTTAGAGTTGTCTCAAAATTCAATTCAATTCAAAAATTTCAATTTCACCTTGATATAATTCCATTTGCTGCTGGGTCTAGCTCCCAGTATTGCTTGGTCAAATCTACATGTTTTTCACCTGTGCATATACCTTCTTTGATCAACTTTGATATGCACAGGTGATGAACATTCATATTTTCCTAAGCAGTACTTTGAGCTTTCCTACAACACATGTACTATTGTGAAAATCATCACAAGTCCATTTGTTGCAGGAAAACTCACAGTACACATGTCTGGATGTCTGCATGTTTTTCACCTATTCATATACCAAATGATGAATGCTCAATTGTTGTAATGGAAAAGCATTAGAACCATCCATATACGTTCCCATAAAAATGTGAACTCCTATTAATCTACAAACTCTCATGTTAAACAACTACAAAATAAAGTCAACATAGTTCCTTTAACACAACCAACTTGTTAAAATTAAATTATTCGAAAAAGGGTTTGTGTTTTGAGTTAATTGGTTTATGTAAATCTGTTTCAGCAACCGTTATCTTGATAAACTCTATGTTTGGTTTCAGCACCCATGCTAGTTTTGAAGTAAACAGTGGTATAATATCATTCGGGTTTTCTAAATTGTGGTAAAGTTTTGTATTATACCCGTATGGATCAATGGCAAGGTTTTAGTCTCTATAACCTGTAGATAGTTATTGTTTATATCCCTATTTCATATTGGGCTTCATACATTTTGTTTTCAAAATTGATTGGCCTATAATTTGGGTGGTATAGTTAAATTGTCCTTGCTGCCCTAGAATGACATCTTTGTTCAAACCATTGATTGCAAACATTTTTTAAGTACTTGAATCTACAATAGAACAATAATGGTGAATGTATGATTATATGTTATAATATTTATGTAATAAATGTAGTAACGATGGTGCGGTGCATTATTGATATAGGCTCAATGGCTCTTGTCAATGTGCCAAATTGTCAATGTGGTGGTGGGCAGTGTGTGTTGAAGACTTCACGGACATAGAGCAACCCTGGACGACAATTTTGGTGCTGCCCAAATAGAAAAAAGGTTGCTAATGTGTATATATGTAATGTTTCTAATGTAAATACTATTCATTATATTATAAGAACTAATGTAGATTGGGCATCACAGGGAAATAAGGGTTGCGGATACTTTAGTTGGGTCGATGACAACTCATTTGCATCTATCCGCCCATCTCCACTTATCCACAATGAAGGATTTGAGTGCAAAACGTGTCAAGCTAGGGCAAATGCCGAAATTATATTTTTACGATGCTTTCTCTGTATTGTAATCACATATCTTTGTTGCGACCATATGCAGAGATGAGCTCAGGAATTAGCCAGTTTAGTATTTTCATATTGTAACTAATATTTTAATATGGATATGGCGTAACTTCTCTTTGCCTCAAGTGCACATATATATGGTTTACATCTTTTTTTACAATGATTCTTCATGTTTATGGCTCAGGTGAGCCCCAATTTGCTATCAATCACATGATTTAACATATAGTGTTTTCTTGGTTATTCCATTTGTTCCTTGACCTTTGAAGGCCATTTGGTAATTTCAACTACACGTAAGGATCCATCAGTGACCCTGGTGCTCTTCATGACTCCTGCCTTTGACCTTGGTGCTCCTGCACCAACTACTAGCACGAAGGAAGATTTGACATAAAATATATGAAGGCTACTTAGTTTATCTTAGGGATAGAGATAATTTAATTTTAACTTTGGTTGTGTTAAAGGAACTATGTTGACTTTATTTTGTAGTTGTTTAACATGAGAGTTTGTAGATTAATAGGAGTTCACATTTTTATGGGAACGTATCATTCAATTGAGCATTAATGCCCATCTATATCTAGTGAGATGAACATAGCTCATGTACATCATGCTAGTGTGCTTGGATACCTTGTATACACTATTTTGCATTAGACTGGACATTATCCAAATAGTGAGTATTTATATAAAGTGCTATAACACACAGGTGGTCCTCTTTTTACACCAATTAATAACAGTGACAACCCTCACAGGCAGTTGGATAATGTCTAGTCTAATCCAAGCACACTAGCATGAGGTACATGAGTTAGAGAGAGAGAGAGAGAGAGGAGGGGAATGACAGGGATATTGATGCTCCGCTTAGCCGTTACCTTAGAAAGACGAGCAAGAAACCCAAAAAGAAATGATTGTAATTAACATTTTTTCCTAATGAAAGAACGGTGTCTTAATGGATGTAATTTTGTACTAGTAAATGTTGATGAATGATGTGTTAATGAATTATTCATGAATTTTGTGTTAGTAAAAAATTCATTAACACATCATTCATCAACATTTACTAGTACAAAATTACATCCATTAAGACAACGTTCTTTCATTAGCAAAAAATGTTAATTACAATCATTTCTTTTTTGGTTTCTTGCTCATTTTTCTAAGATAACGGCTAAGCAAAGCATCAGTATCCTCATCATTCCTCTCTCTCTCTCTCTCTCTCTGGTCCTTTGGCATGTATTAAATAGAATAGAATTTTCAGCATATTATTATCATTCTATTTCTTTGTTGTAAACATGCCATTGGTTCAATTTTATAAAAAAAAAATTGTGTTAAATGCATTTAAAATAAAGGTCTAATTTTGTAGACTGCTGATGCAGAGCCCTCTACTATCACCTTAAATAGGCCAACTCAACTTGAGGATTAAACAAGAAACTTGGAATCAACTCAAGGAATCAGTCCTACTCAAAGATCAAATAGAGTTCTATGACTTTGTAAGTCACTCCCACAACCATTACACATAAGTTCACCTTCCCACTTCCTTTTTCCAATCTCTCATTGCACCAAGTTCAGTTTTGTAATTTGTTTTTTGTTGTAAACATGTCATTGGTTCAGTTTTGTAATTTTTTTTTAGGAACAATCTAGCCAAGGGCCAGATCAATACTGCTCGCAATCTCATTGCCAAAGTGGCCAAAGACTATGTTAGGCTGATAAAATATGGGGATTCTCTTTACCGCTGCAAATCTTTGAAGGTTGCTGCACTTGGACGGATGTGTACCATTGTTAAGAGAATTGGACCGAGTTTGGCTTACCTCGAATAGGTGAGGCAAGTGTTATGTGGGTACCCTAATGTTGGCAAGAGTTCTTATTATAGTTTGTAATAAGATTGATTTGCAACCACTAGAGACACTACAGGAGGAAGATGCAAAATTGGTTGCGGAGATGAGATCTGAGGCTGGAAAAAATATGGGTGGGTTCTTTGGGAATCAAGAGGGGGGATGATGGCATGCTACTCTCTATGAGTGCTTTGAAGGAAGAAGGGGGATTGCGATGAAGAATGCGGAATGCGAGAGGTTGCTGGAGCAGAGAGTGGAAATTAAGATGAAGTCAAAGAAGATTAGTAGTTGTCTCAATAGGATTCATGTTGCAATGCCCAAATTGCGAGATGGGAAAGAGAGGCCCCCTTGTATTCCTCAAGCTATTTTGGATGCCAGGGCGCGTGCTGCCAAGGAGGCCATGAAGCTGGAGAAGGATATTGAGAATGAAAATGGTGGGGCTGGAGTTTACTCTACAAGCTTGAAGAAGTGGTATATTTTGGCAAATGAAGAGTGGAAAGAAGATGATATTCCTGAGATCATGGATGGACACAATGTTGCGGACTTTATTGATCCAGATATCTTGCAAAGGCTTGAAGAACTAGAGAGGGAAGAAGGTCTTAGGATGGCAGCTAAGGGTGACGAGGATGATGAGATGGGGGAAGTGGAGTTGAATCATGATGAAAAGGAAGATCTGGCTGCAATTAGTAAGAAGAAGAAGATAATTATCGTCGAACACAGATTGAAGAAGAGTACTACAGAGAGCTGAGAAACATAAATGTAGATTTCACAATAGCTGAGAAACATAATTGTAGGCATCGTGGTCACATTTTTTTGGAGACAACATAATTGAGTTGTATACCCAGACGATGTAGAGCAACTTCTGCTCCTCCGATTCCAAGTTGACACTACGGGATCCAAAGACCATAGATAAGGAATAAATTTAGAGAGCGGGGGAGGGTCATAATGACCAAAATAATACAGGACAAACCTCAAGTTAAATGAGGCAACTACAAACATTTTAATAGATTTTTATTATTAAATAATGAAATTTGCATATACTAGTGTTCTAAGCCCCCTCATTACATGATTTATTATTATTGAGGGGGCTTAGAACACTAGTATATGCAAATTTCATTATTTAATAATAAAAATTTATTAAAATGTTTGCAGTTGCCTCATTTAACTAGTTGAGGTTTGTCATGTATTATTTTTGTTGTTATGGCCCTCTTCTGCTCTCTAAATTTATTCCTTATCTATGGTCTTTGGATGCCACAGTGTCAACTTGGAACCGGAGGAGCAGAAGTTGCTCTACATCGTCTGGGTATACCACTCAATTACGTTGTCTCCAAAAAAATGTGACCATGATGCCTACAATTATGTTTATCAGATGTTGTGTCCCAGGACCCCTTATGACCCTTTACGACCATTTGCGATCCCTAAGAATACATCTTAGAGGTCTTAAAATGTCATAAAGGGTCATAAGAGGCTCCTAGGAGGGGCCAAATGAGCTTCAACATTCATGCGGTTGGCCCTGTTAAGTAGAAAATGTTAAACTATTCTCGAAACAAAGAGAAGCTTAATAATTTAAGGTCTCAGTCCATGGACAAATTAAATTAGACTTACTATCCAAATTGGTACATTAATGAGAATCAACGATGGGGAGTTTTTACATTCTAAGAAGACGTATATGCAGTGGAGGCCGTAAGGGATTTTTGTGGAGATTTTCTAGATGTGGAGATTTGCTAGATTGGCTATATACATATGAGGGTTTCCAGATTGAGTACCAGTGCAGAGATGATGATTCAGTAACCTACATCTATAAAACCTTCACAAATATCCCTTCTTTGGCCTCCACTCATACCTCTTCTCAGAATCTAGAAAATTTGGATATTGTTTCTCATCCATGCACAAAATGTGCTAGTGATCATATAAAATTACTTAAAACTAGTAAAGGGTGCTGGGAACAGCCTTTGGATTATGAAGGGATTCCATTCCGATGCGGGAGGTGTATTTAGACAAGGCATCCTGATGGAAAGACATCTCACACCATCATTATACGATGGAGAAGAAGTTGAAGCAACAAAAGAGTTTTTCTCAAGCTGTGCATGGTGAGACATCGAATCGGGAAATTGGAAATGCATGTAAAGTGACCAATGTTACGAAGGGAGTGGATGGTTTGGATGATGAGCAGAGTGCTAGAAAGGTAGAAACCACACCAGAGGGCAGAGAAAAGAAAAGACCTGTTGGGTGCCAAGACCAGAGGGCAAAGAAAAGAATGTAGCTATCCTTGGTTTGGGCCAGGTTCTAACCCGTTACAATTAATAAAATTACCTATTATCGTTAAAAAAACAAATAGTGAAGTAACATAACAAAATACACAGCGATATATATTAATGCAAAGTAACACCTGAAGATAAATATCTAGACTAATCACCGAGCAGGATGTTGTTGGTGATTACTCTGCATATTTAGCTTCACTTGTTTTTTTTAACAAATTGAAACAATAAGATACAAGTTGAGGAAAATTGAATCAAAAAATGTAAAATTCTAACACACCAATTCAAAAAAAGCATTAAGAAATTCATAACCAAATCTAGTTTGCAAAAGCTGCCACAATTGAAACTCACCTTCTCAATATTTTCTCTAATAGCATACTTGCAAGCCCGCTGACAAATCTCTGTAATAGAATCAAGTTCTCAACTTGAACTTCACTCATAAAAAATCAACACACCTATGTAGCAATAGAATCAAGTTCATTGAAAAACAGGACACAAGGAGCTCATCCTCTAGCATTATAAAAAATTTCCCTCACATTTGCCTCACTCTCTCCAAACCACATTGTTAACAATTCAAGGCCCTTCACACTAATGTCTTTCCACAACCCAGTGGTCCATAAAATAACACTCCTTTTAAAGGAGACGTGACAAATTTTTCAAATTTCTCAAGATGCTCCATTGGATATTAAATAGTCTACATCAAACTCATAATGAATTTTGTTAGTTAATATCTCCTTACATAGCAAACTTTCTGCATTAAAAGAAAAGAAAAGCATAAATATGTTAGCATCAAATCATAGTAACCGATAAGCTCTCTAGCGGTCCTAGTATTGTCATTGATTGGCAAAACAGGATAGAGATTTGTCATCTCTATACAGGCTAAAGCTCTAAGAAAATATACATCAAGAGAGGTTGGTTTGGCAAGAAAAGAACAAACTGTAATCCATTGTAACCAGTCTCCACACTAAGCATCAGTAACCGGGCAATGCACTCAATTAGGGAAGAGAGTATTCCAGTATCAACCAAGGACCGAACTACAAACCGGTATAGAAAAGTACAGCCAACAGCAATATCCAACTAGTGTCTATAACACAACCGAGACAATGCAACCAGTAAGACAAGAAAGAGACTACAATAGATCTAAGGACTCAACCGGATATGTTATAAGACTCTGGTATGAACCGAGGAAGTCATAAGTCAATTGTCAACTATCTGTTCCAACCAGCTCTTTCTACCGAGATTTATTGCAGTAAATCCAAGTGATCTTGAGTTGTCTTGGTGATCGATTTCAGGCGCAAGTAAAGGATTTAAAGCCAGAATCAATGGTTTCTTGAGGCGCGATTGAAGGATTTAATGTCGGATTCAATGGGTTTACATCAAGGTGTTATCTCCTATGAAGAAAGGTTGTCTGACACACAACTGTTGTTTTCTTCATGTAGTGGATGAAGCCAGAGCTTGCATCGGATGCTTGCTCAGCAAATCGACACTTCACTCAGTGATGTATTTGTAAAATCTCAGGATTAGGTCATGCATTTGAGGTGCAGTTAGGGCAACAAAACTATATATATTCTTATGCCTGTTGAGAAGAAGAGTTGCCTTCATTCTGCCGAGAAAAAGAGTGAACCTATATGCTACAGAAGCAAGGGTAAAAGAAAACTGAGAAAGAGAGACAGAAGATTGTGCAAAGTAGCACAATAGTAGATGAGAATACACCTGTGGTGATAGGTGATGATTCTCATTTGAGCACAAATAGAGATCTTATCAGGCTAAGCAAAGTCATCTGCAAAGATCACACTTCTATTATTTTCTAGCAAACTACAATAGACAAATCTCAGTATTTGGGTGGACTATAACAAGTCCCTTATATCAAAATCCCTTAACCGGGTGACATATTTCTAGGCGTTTAAAGTCCTTTAACGAGGCAGGTCCTAACAGACCTTTTGTAACAAATCCCTTGACCGAGTTGCATCTAGCAAGTGTGTTTTTATCATTTAACCGGGAAGGCTCTTAACAGGGTGTACTCCAGGAGAGTACAAAATTTGTGAGGTCTCCTCACATCGTGGTTTTAACCCTAACCGGGTTTCCACATGATAAATTTGGTGTCACTTTGTGATTGTTTACTTACTATTATTATTTGCTTAAATCTGCTTGCCATTAGTGCTATAAGTTTACTTCACTGGATTTAGTGAGAAAAAGTTTTTAGAGGTGTTGATTCACCCCTCCCCTCTCAGCACCGGTTGGGACTGTCAATTGGTATCAGAGCCAAGTCTTATTTTCTTTGCCACTTAACCACTCAAAGAAAAAGTCAAAATGATGAGAAAGGAAGGACCAAAGTTTTCAAAGGAAAACTTCACCTTGTGGTGTAGTAGAATGAAACTATATATGAAGACCACTTGAGATCAATACTGGAATCATGTTGCCACCGAGTACACTAAACCTTCTAGCACGTTGACACCTGATGAACAGAAGATCAAGACCGAGCACACGGTAGCTATGGATATGATAGCTAGCATGCTACCTGATCATGTCTATGTTGAGATTGAACATCTTGAATTTGCCTACAAGATGTGGGGAAATCTGCAAACAGTCTATGGAGGGGATCCTAATGTTCAAAGAGCCAAGGTCGAAAGCCTCAGAGGAAAGTACGATGATATGAGGATGAATGAAGGAGAAGACATCAAGCAATACAACCAGATCAAAGAAGTGATCAATTCCATCAAATGCTCAGGAGAAAAGCTCAGTGAAGAGGAAGTAATCAGCAAAATACTGAGAACTCTCAGACCTCAGTATGCTATCAAGATTTCTATCATTCAAGAGCTCAGATCAGTGACCAAAGATCAAGTCACTCTAGACTCCCTAATCAGTAAGCTAGTTGCCTTTGAATTAAGTAATTTTGATAATTGCTTACCTATTCAGGAAGCAACTTTCAAGTCTTCCACCAATATCTCTTCCACTAAAAAGAGAAGAGAAACTGGTAACTGCTCTACCGGTAAGATTGGCAACCTTGCTGAGAATCTGTTCTCAGAAGAGATGGAGCAAGAAGAGTTTGAAGCACTCATTGCAAGAAGATTCCCCAGAGGGAAAGAGAAGTACAAGGGAAAGCTTCCTTTGAAATGCTTCTCTTGCAATAAAATAGGTCATATTGCTGCAAGATGTCCTGATAATGAACATAAAGATAAAAGAGACTGGTACAAGAATAAAGCAAAGAAGGAGTGCTATCTTGCAGAAGGAGTCACAGATAACGAATCTGAAGACTCTGAGGATCCAGAAATTGAATTTGTTGCAATAAAGGAGGAGAGCCCAGTAATAGAAGAAGTTGCACTCATAACAAGATCTCATCAGTATGATGACTGGATCATTGACAGTGGATGCACTCACCACATGACCGGTGACAAGAGCAAGTTTATCAACCTCGAGCTCAATGACAGCGGGTCAGTTACCTTTGGGAACAATGCTCCATGTGGTATCAAAGGTAAAGGTTCTATTGCTCTCTACAACAATGTTGTCTGTGAAGATGTGTACTGGGTTGAAGGACTCAAGTACAACTTGATGAGTGTTGCACAACTAAACAACAAAGGATTCCTGCTAAAATTTGGACAAGGTTCCTGTATAGTAAAGAATCAATCTGGAACTCATGTTGCAACCGGTAGACAGAGCAAAGGTAATATTTTCTATCTTGACTCAATGGAAGGAGCCTGTCTCATAGCCTCGATCAAAGGAGAATCAATCAAAATCTATCTTATGACCAAAGAAGACAACAGTTGGTTATGGCACAAGAGGCTCTGCCAAATAAATTTTGATAGTATTGTTAAAGTGACCAAAAAGAAAATAGTAAGAGGACTTCCTGAGATTACAAAGTCGATCAAGGGCGTTTCTAAAGATTGTCAGTTGGGAAAGTTGATCAGAACATCTTTTAACAGTAAGTCCTTCTCTGCTGAGAATGTTCTAGATCTGGTGCACACTGACCTGTGCAGACCAATGAGAACAAAGAGTTACCATGGAGACCGGTACTTTATGCTCTTTGTGGATGACTTCTCCAGAATGATGTGGACACTCTTTCTTAAGGAGAAATCTAAAGCTTTCCACATGTTCAAAATCTACAAAGCTAGAGTGGAAAAAGAGACCGGTAAAAGCTTGAAGTGTCTGACATCAGATAGAGGAGGTGAATTTACCTCTCAAGAGTTCACTAACTACTGTGAGGAACAAGGAATAAAAAGGCAATTGTCTACACCAAGGACTCCTCAGCAAAATGGAGTAGCAGAAAGAAGAAACAAAACGTGGATTGATTGTGCTAGAACATTGTTGATTCAAAAAGATCTGTCTCATCACTTCTGGAGGGAAGCTGTCAGTACTGCAGTCTACACACTCAACCGAGTTCAAGTCAAAAAGGGAACCGATAAGACTCCTTATGAACTTTGGTTCAAACATACTCCCAGTGTAGGGTATTTCAAAATCTTTGGTAGTAAGTGCTACGTGAAAAGAGATATGTATTCTGGGAAGTTTGATCCCAAGAGCAATGAGGGAACATTCATGGGTTACTCTACCAAAAGTAAGGCCTATCGGTGTTTGAACAAAAGAACAGGGAAGATAGTTGAAAGCATCAATGTAAAAGTTGATGAATCTTCAGAACCTGAAATGAAGACCGACCATGATGATCTTAACAATCTTCAAGGCCCAAACGAAGGGAATGCCTTTGAGTTCAATGAAGCTATGACTGAAGATGAAGGAGAAATACACATGGACAGACATCTGGAGCAAGAGAATTTACCTGAACCCAACATGTTGGCACGGGATGGTGAACCAGTTGATATCCTGAACCATGTTGAAGACAATGCTCAACCAAAAGAACCAAACTGGGAACAAAGACCCGTTCTTACAAGGTATGTCACATATCATCCTACTGACAATATAATCAGTGACAAACATGGGAACGTCTTGACCAGAAAGAAGGCCAAAGAGAACATATGTCTGCTTTCATGTGTTGAGCCCAAATCCACCAAAGAAGCCCTGGAAGATGAGAATTGGGTCAAGGCCATGGATGAAGAAATCGAAGAAATTGAGAAGAACGATACATGCGAACTTGTGCCTAGACCTCAAGACAAAAATGTCATTGGGACAAACTGGGTCTACAGAAACAAACTGAATGAGGACGGTAAAGTCATCAGGAATAAAGCAAGATTGGTTTGTAAAGGATATGATCAGGAAGCTGGACTAGACTATGGGTAAACTTTTGCACCAGTGGCTAGATTGGAAGGGTTAAGAATTCTTCTTGCCTATGCAACTCACAAAAGGTTTAAAGTTTACCACATGGATGTGAAGTTTGCGTTCCTTAATGGAATACTAGAGGAGGAGGTCTACATTGAGCAACCAAAAAGATTTACATCTTCTCAAAAGACTGATATGGTCTGCAGACTAAAAAAGGCTCTCTATGGGCTTAAGCAAGCTCCAAGGGCTTGGTATGAAAGGTTGCATTCCTACCTTCTGACCATTGGATTCATAAGAACCGGTGACAACAGCAATATGTATCTCAAAACCGGAAAAGATGCAAATCTAATTGTTGAAATCTTTGTTGATGACATCATTTTTGGAGGAGATGACAGGATGAGCAAAGCCTTTGCTGAAAAAATGAAGAAAGAATTTGAGATGTCTATGATTGGGCCCATAAAATTCTTTATTGGACTACAAGTCTATCAGCTAAAAGAAGGTATCTTCATCTCTCAGTCCAAGTACATTAAAAAAATTCTTAAGACTTTTGGACTGGAACAATCCAAACCGGTTGGAACTCCAATGATAACTAATCTCAAGTTATCAAAAGAGGATGATGCCAAAGAAGTAAATGAAACAATGTATCGGTCAATGATAGGAAAATTGCAGTATGTTGTTCACAGCAGATTGGACATTGCTCATGCAGTTGGCATAGTGGCAAGATTCTCAACTAATCCCAAAGAAACACATCTGATGGCAATAAAGAGAATCTTCAGATATCTAAAAGGAACCAAGGAATATGGCTTGTGGTTTCCACACAAGGGAGGATTCCAAATAAAAGTCTACACTAATGCAGACTGGGCTGGCAACATTGATGACAAAAAGAGCACAAGTGATGGTGCATTCTTTCTAGGTGAGAGAATTGTATCGTGGACAAGTAAGAAGCAGAATTGTATTTCACAGTCCATTGCTGAAGCTGAATATGTTGCTAATGTAATCAACTACACACAGGTGATTTGGATCAAACAACTGCTGGAAGGTATTCAATAATAGGTACCTGAACCGATCGCAATTCACTATGATAGTACCAATTGCATCAACATATCCAAAAATCTTGTTATGCACTCCAAGACCAAGCACATTGCCATCAAGTATCACTACTTGAAGGAACTAGTACAGGATAAAAAAAGTAAGATTAGAGTATGTCCCCACCAAAGAATAAATTGCTGATATATTTACAAAGCCATTACCAAAGAGTACTTTTGAGTATCTCGGAGGTAGACTGGGGGTTGTACCCCTCTCAAATCATCAATAATCATCAACAGGGAGTCATCAGTTCATTATGATTCAACAGAAGGTTACACCTTATCTTTTATGAACTGTTGAAAAGAGACTGTTGCTCGCAAGGGGAGCAGATTAGAGAATGGGAATCTTTCTGATTAGTCTTTTGTCATTATTGTCAAAAAGGGGGAGAGATTGTGGTGACAATTGGCAATCGGCAATCAAATCGAGTAAGTAATGCAAGACTCCAAATGCCCTTCAAAGTTTTGAGTTTTGCCATCAATGCCGAAGGGGGAGATTGTTAGCATCAAATGATAGCAACCGGTAAGCTCTCTACTGGTCCTAGTATTGTCATTGATTGGCAAAACAGGATAGAGATTTGTCATCTCTATACAGGCTAAAGCTCTAAGAAAATATACATCAAGAGAGGCTGGTTTGGCAAGAAAAGAACAAACTGTAATCCATTGTAACCGGTCTCCACACTAAGCATCAGTAACCGGGCAATGCACTCAATTAGGGAAGAGAGTATTCCAGTATCAACCAAGGATCGAACTACAAACCAGTATAGAAAAGTACAGCCAATAGCAATATCCAACTAGTGTCTATAACACAACCGGGACGATGCAACCGGTAAGACAAAAAAGAGACTGCAACAGATCCAAGGACTCAACCGGATATGTTATAAGACTTCAGTATGAATCGAGGAAGTCATAAGTCAACTATCAACTATCTGTTCCAACCAGCTCTTTCTACCGGGATTTATTGCAGTAAATCCAGGTGATCTTGAGTTGTCTTGGTGATCGGTTTGAGGCGCAGGTAAAGGATTTAAAGCCGAAATCAATGGTTTCTTGAGGCGCGACTGAAGGATTTAAAGTCGGATTCAGTGGGTTTAAATCAAGGTGTTATCTCCTATGAAGAAAGGTTGCCTGACACGCAACTGGTGTTTTCTTCATGTAGTGGATGAAGCCAAAGCTTGCATCGAATGCTTGCTCAGTGAACCAACACTTCACTGAGTGATGTATTTGTAAGATCTCAAGATTAGGTCATGCATTTGAGGCACAGTTAAGGCAACAAAACTGTATATATTCTTATGCATGTTGAGAAGAAGAGTTGCCTTCATTCTGTCGAGAAAAAGAGTGAACCTATATGCTACAGAAGCAGGGGTAAAAGAAAACTGAGAAATAGAGATAGAAGATTGTGCAAAGTAGCACAACAGTAGATGAGAATACACTTGTGGTGACTGGTGATGATTCTCAATTGAGCAGAAATAGAGATTTTATCAGGCTAAGCAAAGTCATTTGCAAATATCACACTTCTATTGTTTTCTAGCAAACTACAATAGACAAATCTCAATATTTGGGTGGACTCTAACAGGTCCCTTGTATCAAAATCCCTTAACCGGGTGACATCTTTCAAGGTGTTTAAAATCTTTTAACCAGGCAGGTCCTAACAGATCTTTTGTAACAAATCCCTTGACCGGGTCGCATCTAGCAAGTGCTTTTTTATCCTTTAACCGGGAAGGCTCTTAACACGGCATACTTCAGGAGAGTACAAAATTTGTGAGGTCTCCTCACACAGTGGTTTTTACCCTAACCGGGTTTCCACGTGATAAATCTAGTGTCACTTTGTGATTGTTTACTTACTGTTATTATTTGCTTAAATCTGCTTGCCTTTAGTGCTCTAAGTTTACTTCACTAGATTTAGTGAGAAAAAGTTTTTAGAGGTGTTGATTCACCCCTCCCCTCTCAGCACTGGTTGGGACTGTCAAAATAGTGTACCTCTTGAAGCTCCCTCTTCACATTTTCCAACCCTCCAATATCTTCCCAAGAGACATTTGGAACTTCAACCACCTGTCAATATTTTTCCAACATTCAAGTTAGCTGTTAATAATAAGATACAAGTTGAGGAAAATTGAATCAAAAAATGTAAAATTCTAACACACCGGTTCAAATAAAAGCATTAAGAAATTCATAACCAAATCTAGTTTGCAAAAGCCGCCACAATTGAAACTCACCTTCTCAATATTTTCTCTAATAGAATACTTGCAAGCCCGCTGACAAATCTCTGTAATATCGGCTCCATTGAATCCTTGGGTATAACGGGCCAGTGCCATTAGGTCCACATCCTTTGAGACAGGTGATTTTCTCAAGCAAGACTTGAAAATTTGATAACGTGAGGACTCATCAGGTTAAGGACTGGTTAAGGACTCTATTCGCAGCACCACCAACATCCCCAACAAGCAGATGGATTGCTAAAGCCCAAAGCAGTCTGGAAAACAGAACGAGCAGGGACACGCTAGCAACAAGCAGCAAAACGAGTGTGGACACCTGAAGATAAATATCTAGACTAATCACCGATCAGGATGTCATTGGTAATTAGTCTGGATATTTATCTTCATTCATTTTTTTAAAACATTCAATATTTAGTCAAAATTTCGACTAACATTAGTCAATGGCTCGACTAATCTACGTCGAAACTCTGACTTGGTTTGGTCAAATAATCGACCATTTTGCGTCAAACTGTGGCATCATGGGTTTGGCATCCTAGTCGGAGCGGCCAACTATTTCAACCAATATTGGTCTATGTTGCGACGAAATTTGGTCGAAATATGACCGTCATGGTTTTCGCATCCTGGTCGGACGGGCCAAGCATTTCAACCAACTTTGGTCGAATTTTTTACTAATATACCACCGCTTGCCACTGTCGTTTTTGACCAAGATTGGCATCGAACATTCTACGATTGAAGAGATATGTCGATATTTCAACGATGAAAATAGCGACCAATCAATTGGTCGAGTATTCGACCCATTTGGGTAAAAACTTCGACCAATACTCCGTCGAAAAAAGGTGCAAAATGTACTAGTGAGCCGATCGTGTGGATCTCGCAAGCAAGTAACTATGACTCTGTCCCTCAACCATATCAGCCACATCAAACAAAAATATAAAATGTACACACCAACCATACACATGTAAGTATGGGGTCAATAAAACCATAAACATAAATAACATCAAATCTATCTGACGATCTAATACACACATGAAAAGTGGCCAAAAGAATCTAGACAATTAAAATGAAAAGAAAACTACGGGATGGGTGTTACAATATGGGTGAGACTTTACAATTTCCCACGTGAGTACTTGAATGAGGAGACACTAAAGATGATAGCTGACAAAATAGGGAAGTTTGTGAAGTTTGATGAGGTCATAGAAAGAACAGACAATATCATGTATGTCAGGATCTGTATTACATGGAAACTGCATCCTCCTCTTCCTCACGCCACACAGATTTGGTCGAGCGAAGGAGTATGGTGGTAGGAAATCAAAGTTAAGGAAATCTTGGAATAATGCAGAAAATGCAAAGAGGGGCCATAAAATGGAGGAATGTTTAGTGGACCAGAAAGGAAAAGGTTTGGCACAGAATAAGTAAGAAGACAAGCTTCTTGCTATGTCGAAGGAACAAATTAAGGTATTGTCTTCTTAGGGCACATTGTTAGGGAAGGACCAAGAAGGCTTGGAACATGTAGGTGAGAGAGTAGATATGTCAGGGACATATGAGAAAGGCCTTAGTGATCTACCTAAAAAAGAGTTGAAATAAATGCCTTTAGACAAGCCAAATGGCATAGAGTGAAGCATTTCCCTTGCAAGAGGTGTTGATCATCCTAAGCTAGGTGAGAAGAATGATATGTCTGAACTATTTGATTCTCAAATGATTTCCTTGGTTCCTTTTCAAGATTTGGCGAGGGGTAGTGAGGGAGCCGAAAATGAAGAGAGTAGAGGTTTAGAGGAAGGAGTAAGACTGGAGGAGATTGGTAAAGTTGTTGATACCTTAGCGGAAGGTCATAGAGGAGGTGAGGTAATGGGAGAATCCTCAGATATTTTCAAAGAAATCCAAATGTCCCTGATAAAGGAGAACAATGATTCCCAGAGTAGAGATTGCTTGGATGAGGACAGACATCTTCCTTTAGCAAAAGAAAACAACCTTTTAGGTCTAGGGGATGAGGTGGGTATTATGGAGAAGCACACCATCAGTTAAACAAAATCCAATTACAAGAAGTCAAACATTGAAGCTAAGAAAACTAGAGGCAAGAAGTCTACTCAAGAAATTTTGGAGATGCAAGGGAAAATGAAGGATCAAAGCAAACTAAGATCTCGGAGAGATGTGTTCTCTCTTGGGAAACCATGAAGCTCCCCACATTGAATGTCAGGGGTTGAAATGCCCCTAACAAACGTCACTTGATCAAGAGAAGCTAGATGTTGTATGTTTCCAAGGAACATAGTAGAAACAGGAGGATGGGGAGACATTGTTTGGTGGAGATTGGATATGGAAGGAGTCGATCCTTAGTTCTATAGGGCCTCAGGGGGCTTGGGCATTTTGTGGAAAGGTAAAAAGAGTTTTCTTTTCTTCAAGAAATTGTGGTTCATTAAAAGCAGCCTCAAGGATTGGAACAGACAACACTTTAAGGACATTTTTCAAGAGAAAAGGATACTAGAAGGACAGTTGGAGGCTTTGAATGACAAAGTTATTGGTGATGGCATGAATGAGGTAAATTTTCATAATGAAAGAGATCTACAAAGTAAATATGCAGAGATTTTGAGAAGAAAAGAAATCTACGAGAGGCAAAAATAGAGGGAGAAGTGGTTGAAAGATGGCGACTGTAACATCAAAAAAATTTAATTTCTCACTCAAAACTAGAAGGTCCATTAACAGAATTTCCTCTATAGTTAACTCTCATGGCCAACATGTATTCGATAGGGAAGACAATAATTAGGAGGTAGTTTCTTTTTTAAAGGATCTATGGTCTTGTAGCGCCACTTCTTTAGGTGCGGATGGTGACAAGATTCTCAGAGTTATTCTATGGCTTGTTTCAGAGGCAGATAATGTTTCTCTAATGGAGCTGATGAGTTTGAAGGAAGTAAAGGAAGCAATTTTTTTCTTAAGAAGGTGATAAGGCTTTGGGCCCAGACGACTTTCAATCCTTTTTTAATCAAAAATTTTGGGTAGTGATGAAGCAGTAGTTATGGGAAGTTTTTGAGGAGTCTAGACATCGTGACTTTTTACTTAGAGATTTTAACAACACATTGATTGCCCTTATTCCCAAGAAGGGAAATTCAACATCTTGTGAAGATTATAGGTTGATATCCCTTTGTAATGTCATCTATAAAATAATTTCTAAGGTGGTTGCTAATATATTGAAGAAGATTTTGGGATCGATCATTTCAGAAGAATGGAGTAGTTTTACTCCTAACAAGTCTATTTTTGAAGGTGTGATTATAGCTCATAAAGCTATTCATTCAATCAAGGTGGGCAAATAGAGTAAGATTTTTGTGAAATTGGATGTTAGAAAGGCATATGACAGGGTCAATAGAACTTTTCTCCAAAGTGTGCTAAATCAATTTGGCTTCTGTGAGAAGTGGTTAGCTTGGATCCCAAGTCTGATTGGTAATCCCAAGGCCTCAGTATTAGTTAATGGTAGTCGGAAGGGTTTTTTTGGAGATGATGCGAGGGTTGCATCAAGACAATTCATTGTCTCCTTGTTCATAATTATGGCAGAGGAACTTTGAAGGTTGATTTCTAAATGTAGGTTCGAGGGGCAATGGAAAGGTGTCTCAATTGCAAGAAGTGTTGATCCATCCTCACACCTATAGTTTGTAGATGATATATTATTAATGGGGGAGGCTTTCTCTAAGCGAGACATGAGTGATGAAGAGAGTTCTATATAAATATACAACAGGGTCTAAACATGAGACCAATTGACGTAAGTCACGAAAAATATTTTTCAACACTAGGCCAGACATCCAAAGAGAGATACTTAAAATTTTCAGGGTAAGAGAGGGCGCCCTTCCAGTTGAGTTCTTAGGAATTGCCTTAATTGGTGGGTCAAGTAAATATTTCCTTTGGAATGGATTCATAAACAATTGTGTGAATAAGACGAAGGGTTGGAAAAGTAAATGGTTAACGTTGGTTGAGAGAATTTTAATGCTCAAAATGGTTATTTTTGTTATGCCTCTTGTCTCCATGGCATGCCTTAAAATCCCCTTAAAGGTTGTTCCATCGATTAAACAAAGGATGAGATGGTTTTTATGGAATGGTAAGCAGGATCGTGAAAAGATTTCATCGTTGGCTTAGGAGAAGGTATGTAAGCCAAAGGATGCAAGGGGCCAAGATTGAGAAGTTGGACAATCCTAAACGAGGCAATGGGAGCTAGACTAGTCTGGTTTATTGTCCACAACCCAAATCATAAATGGGTTAGAAATATGAGAGCAAAATATTTAGATTCAAATGATAAATTCAGAACGTTGATAGTGGACATGCCACATGGATCAACCTTATGGAGTTTCCTTGTGATTTGGAGATCTATGATTACAAATCATGTTTCCTGGCAAATTGGGAATTGTAAGAGAGAAGTTTTGGGAGGATTCTTGGGATGGGAGAGAAGTTCTTCAGGATATGGGAGATTATGATTCCCTTAAAGTAGCAATAGTAGAGAAATGGGGTGAGAAGGTGATCAATTTTGTGGAGAAGAGGAGTGATGTCTCAAGCACAGATTGGAAGTGGAAGAACGTAGATGAGCTCAATTTAAGGGAGAATCAAAAGAAGCAACTTAAGGACATTTTAGCATCTTGGCTAGTGGTGATGCTAGGTGATGATGATGAGGTTACTTGGTGTTGTTCCAAGAGTGGTGAGTATTCTTTTAAAATTGGTTACTCAATTATTGAAAGTGAAAGAGGCCTAGAGAATTGGCCTAGGTGACTACGCTAGAATAAACACAATCTTCCTAAAGCTAGTGTGTTTGCATGGTTGGTTTTTAGAGGAAGAATCCTCACAAGGGATAGAATAGAGAGGATAGAATTTGCAGGGCCTTTTAAATGTTTTTTGAGTAATAAAGAAGAAGAGACCTTGGATCACCTATTCTTGAATTGTGAATTTGCCCAAGATTGCTAGAAGGTTGTTATGGAGAGGCTGAAGTGGCAATGTCCAATCCCTAGGACATTGCAAGAGTTTGTTCAAAGCTAATTTATTCCCAAAGCTAAGACAATTTTCTCTAGAGTTTGGCAGATTTTCCCATCCACTATGATGTGGGAGATTTGGAAAGAACGTAGCAGGCGCATTTGTCAAGATAAGTATGAATCAGTCTCTACCTTCTTGTCTAGATTGGAAAGAGAGGTATCAGAACTTGTAAGTGATTCAACTTCCCTAATTAATCTATCCAAGATTCATTGCACTTTAGAAGATAGAAATTTACAAGCGAGGTGGCCTTATTTCAAATTCAAGCCTGTTCAGCGCTCGAGAGGGGATAATCCCTCTACTAGTAAGGGATTTTCACTAAAATGGACTCAGTCAGAGCAAGGTTGGTTGAAAATTAATTTTGATGGCCTCTAAGGGAAACTCATGACCAAGCGGAACTGGTTACATTATTAGAGATTGGAGAAGTAATACTTTGGCAATTGGAGAAGTAATACTTTGGCAAGTGGAACTGGTTACATTATTAGCCATTATTAGTCTAAAGTGTAGGTACAAGAAAGGAGATCGGGATTGATGAAGCTCATGGCGGGTGGGAGTTTTTAAAAGAAGTTTTGTGGGAGAAAGAGATCGATGAGAAGGAAAAGGAACGAGTTCATTGCCAAGTAAGGCAGACTAAGAAAAAGATGAAAGGATGTATTCTCATTCTAGAGGGATCCTCATTGGTTGCAGAAATTCGTAAGATCAAAAAGCACCAGCTCTGCGATGAATTCAAAGGACGTTTTGTTTGAATTCTTTGTTTCGCTTGTCTGTTTTAGGTCTTTTGGTGTCGGTAGGGGTGTACGTTTTTTGTCTCTTCTTGATATGTAAACAGATAGAATGGGTTATCTAGTACTCTGTGAAAGGGATAATCTCCATGGATGTCCAAATTTTGGATGACTAGACAATTTTGTATATGTATATAAGTAGTTGTAGATGGCACTAGTCAAAGATGGTAGGAGTTAGGGTAGGGATGATATGAGAGCTCAATCCTTCAGGGGCAGATTGACAATATATGGTGATTTGTATGGCTAATGTAACATATCTTTTCATTATCAATAAAAAATCAAATATCATTGATAAAAAAAAAATTAAAGACATAATAAATAGAAAAATAGATTATGTTTTCTTCCTAATAATTGAACGACATAAAAAACATAAAAGAAAATAATGATAATAATTCATAATTATTCAAGAAAAAAATTATTTTTAAATATTAGAAATTGATGTCAACAAAAATTAAATATTTATTTTAATGTAATTTAAGAAAGTAAATGTTAATATTAATGAAATATTATTGTTTATTTTAAAGAATTGGATAATTATTATATCATATTCTATAATATATATAACATATAAATAATAATAAGATAGATATTTTAAAAAGTAAAAGCATAATTATATGATTGAAGATAGCACTTATTTTTAATATTAACTTATGCATTAAAAAGCTTTCTAATTTTTTAATTATAATGTTTATTTGATATCTTTTAATTTTCTTAATATGTATAGTGTTTGAATTATTTTTTTACTTTAATATTAAATTTAAATTTTATCATTATTAATTCTAAAAAATAAATTTATTTTATTTAATTATTTATTAACTTAATAAGTATTATTTATTAATATTTTTTGTTAGATTTTGATATATCTTAATTTATATTTAGTGTATTTTATTTAAATTGTTAATTTAGATTTTATTAATTTATCTATTAATTTAACAAAGTTGTTATTGATTATTATTTTTCTTAATATTTAGATTTTGCATTTATTTTATTTTATTCTAATTTTAAATCTCTCTCTCTCTCTCTCTCTCTCTCTCTCTCTCTTATATATATATATATATATATATATATATATCTTCCTCTCTCCCCCTTCCACCATACTGGCAAGAATTTCACGCAATGTCTCTTGTTTAAAATTATGTGCCCTCCATCTTTTCTCATAACTAAATCAATATTTTCTCATGTATTTATATTTATTATTATTCTAAAGTGGGAAGCAAAATAGGTTGCAATATACGAACTAAGATCTTTTCTTTTGGTTGTTTTTTATATTAATCACCAACAAAACAAGGGTATTGTCCCTTACAAAATTATAGCCAAAAGGTGTAAACTTTACCAAACGAGGCCATCAATACACAAACAAAAGGGGTGTTTGCCTTTGCAAAGACAGACCAAAACGATCAATTACAACAAGCTCAAGAATAGACCATTAACAACACACCAACAAGACTGCTAATAACCCACATCAAGAGTAGGTAGACAACTCAACCACAACATTGGGAGGAGAATGAGAAACTAAAGAATGATTTTCCCTACGCCTTTGGACAATTGTCCAAGCAATACTATCCATGGGACCCCCACCACAAGGGGGAGAAAGTGGTAGAACTTGCATTGTGAGACTGTCAACGCAAGGGGTAGAATGCTAAGAAAAGTGTGCATCATTAGCTAAGGATTGGAGCAAAGCAAGAGCAACAGACATAGAAGGATCCACACAACCAAACAAGGTTCCACCAGCAACAAGAGATGGAGTAGGATCCATAGGTGCAAAGGTCATATCTGCAGCAAGAGCCTCATCCAAAGGATTGTCAGTCTGTCAAGCATCATCAAAAGAAGAATTAGAAGCCAAGATCACCAATGATCATCATTAATGTCCTTCCACCAAGTAGTAGTGCATTTCCAACGCGAGAGAGAACAATCAGTCGCCAGATGCTCAGTAGAGAAGCGCCAAAAAAATAGAAAGGGGATGCCCTCATAATCCATCAATTGAGTCCATGGCCTATCCCTCACCATGAGAACCACTTCCCTAGGAAGAGGTGTGCAAAGGTAGAGAGACCCATAGCAATCATGGTACCATCTACCTTTAAAAATGACCAATGGAGTTATTAATGGTCTCAAAACTAGAATTTTCCCAAAAATGAAGGGGCAAATTGGGAAGACGAACCCACACAGGATGCACACTTAGTGATTCAGTAATAGGGTTGAAGGAGATTTTCCAAGATTTGGTAGAGGGAGAGTGAGTGCCCGAACCACAACTTGCCCATCACTAAATTTCATTCCTCAAGAGAAGAAAAAATAGCAATAAAAAACCCTTTAGCACAAGGTAAAAGCTCAATGTTACAAGAAACCAAGGGTTTCAAAGAATCCATCACCCAACAATTAAGGCCAGGTAGAGTAGGCCAAAAACCAACAAACCTACAAACCAACCTACAACATTGGTAGAAGTCCACATTATCCACCACATTAAGGCCGCAAACCACTATAATGGAGGTCTTGGCACAAGCTAAAGGTCGAGATTTCACCTCGAGAGGAATAGCTCTAGCAGATTTGGCAATCGGAGAAAATCTTTTCCCATCAGTAGCTTTTGGGAGGGGAACCCCCACGTTCACAACTTTAGAAAACCCAGATTTCCTAGCAGAGCATCCAGATGCAGAATCGCCCAACCCAATGCCAAGACCATGCACTCCCCCCATAGTAATAATATCTGCAATGCCAAGGAATGGAGCGAAAACCCCCTGTAGTGCCCTAGTGCCAACCACATCTCCAGTACCCATGGCACAGGCAATAGCAGCATCTCTAGTACCCACAACACAAACAACAACGGTAGTCGTTGGAGTAGGATCCGTTGGAAATGGAGACATTTGAGAAAATGTTAACATGACCTGTATTGTTTGTTGTTAGGAATGAAGGTAAGTGGTGATGCTCCTTTAATCTAGTTTAAGCTAGGTTAAAAAGCGAAATAAAAATATAGAATTCAACCTCTTATGAATATGCTAATTACTACCATAAGCAACTTCATTATCCTTCCACTATAACTTCATTTGTGTATTTTCTTATGAATTGATTTTAAGCCTTATAATGTTAGAACAATGCAACCATTATTACAGTATGGAAATAAGCTAGTATGTTATTCTTGCATAGTACTTGCAATTACTTCAATATACTCCTTCCTAACATGCCAATTTTATTCAAAATATGCATATTTCATTTCAAAATAAATGAGAGTTCTAGAAGGCAAACACATCTACATCCATTATTCAATATTTGGTCTTCACTAAGTAGACCATATTTAATGCAAACAAGCCGATGAAATAGAAGTTGCTCCTAATGCATAGTATAAAATTCTTACCTAACCTTCTCTTAACATAAACAAGAAATCTTCGATCGATTGCTCCTCTATAACACAAGGGTCCACTAATCAAATAAAATGGTTAAACAAACATACAAAATTTCAAGAAAATAACACCAATAGGTCTTTCTCTCCTCCCAACCATAATGGTGTTATGAGGTTGCTAGGACCCTAGTCATACTCCTAATCAAGAAGTAAATTTTTGCATTGTTAAGATCTATAGTTCTATCTTATTTACATAGCACAATTTCTCTTTATACAATGCATTCCTCTTTTAGTCTCTCTAAACCATCTTCATAGAGCTCATTACATGGAACCATCATTCTCTAGAAGCACATATGTTGAACTCATTCCTTCTCTCCAACTATCTCCTCATCTTTCCTTCACTTCATTTTTTTTCCAAAAGGAGAAGTGGGATGGCCTTACCTTCCATCTCCCCAAGATATATAAAGATTTCAACCCTAAACACTTTCACTAAAACCCTAACTCGTCACTTTCAAACAAGTGGGCTTTTGAAGTGTTCCATAAAGTCCAAAGGACAACATCACATCTCCTAAAGGTCCCCAACCCCAAGGTATTGACCCTAAGGACCTATTTCAAAAGAATAATCAAAATAATTGACCAAACAACACCTTTTAATGCCCAATACAAAGATCCATATGATTTTTAACCTAACCCAAGTGTTTTTGAACCTTAACACCTTGTTCACCACATGAATTAATAATATATAACCCTATTTGAACTTGGGCCTTCAATACTAGAACCCTTAAGCATGCTAATTATATTCCTTCATTCCATTCTAAGACAATAAGATTACTTTTGCAACTTCTTCAAGAGATATCAGATTAGGCCCTATAGCTTCTCCATTTTGCTCCTTGTTTTGTTGCACAATGCAACCATAAGCATGTAGTTAGATCTCAACACTATTCCATTTTAATTGTCAGTCCAAAGTTTTATTGATAAACTATTTACTCAACAATTCTAGTATTGTATAACATGTATACCTTATAATTCAAGTCATATCCATTAACTCATAAATGTACATGAATATTTATAAATAAACAATGATACTTCTACCTAAGATGCAAGAGTTATTAGTCATGTTGAAAAGAATCATAGAACCAATTAAATTTCATAATAATTGTTAAAATGCATTCTCTTATTAGGTGGAGCCTTATAAACTGAAAATATTAGGGAAAATCATTTTAAAATAAAGTAGTTATAGTTACAATGCTCTCAATTAAGATAAAAGAATATGAAGAATATGATAGCATATATTGATAAACCTTACAAGAAAAAAAAAATGGAAAAATGATTATAACATGACTTTCTCTACAAAGGGAGCAAATGCAATAAAGTTGAACATGAAGCCTTGCTAATGGCAAGGCATATTATCACATGGCATGATAGTTGAGACATTCAAGAGAGGAGGTCTAAGTTGTACCAAAAAGTATGTTGTGAGTTCCCTCTAGACAACAAGTAAACAAGGTCTTACCAAAGTTGTTGTATTAAAAAATAGTGTCAATAACTAGAAAACAATCATGGTCAGTAATATCTTTGACAATTAATCTGGAACAATTTCATAGATAAATTGAAGCAAATTGTTGGGAAAAAGATAACAACTAGTGATCTATCTCCTATATTGTTTCATCCAAAACATTTAATTAGCTTGGCTACTCAAATTTGTTGACAATCAAACATGAGGGAAGGATTATTAATTATAGATTTGATTCTTTTGCATACCTCTTAAAATATTTTGATAGAATCCTACAAATACATCTTTGGGAAATAATGGAGAAATTAGAAGTTCGAAGGGAATGGAGTCATGCAACCATGGGTCTTTATTAAAAGGTTATTAAATTTGATAATACCAATAAAATGGTAAAAATGAAAGTAGTGAAGTCAACTAATAGTAATTTTGGAGAAAAATATGGATGCCCCCTTATCCATATTGCTTGGCTTATTTATCAATGAATTATAAGTAGATCAAGAACGGTAAGGAAGACTATACGTAATGGATATGTTTTTTTATTATTGATTTATATGCAAATGATGCATTTCTTAAAAATAGTATACAACACAATCTTGCTTCTTTAACCAAATTATGCAACTACTATAAAATGAAAACTAGTATAGAAATAACAAATATAATGGAAATATACAATTGATACAAAATATAACTAAGTGGAGAAATTTAGCTTATCAAGCTCTAGACCTTGCCAGTAAGCTCAATTGCAGAAAGGTGTGGTTAGAAGGGGACTCTAATAACATTATTAGATGCCTCAAAGGGGAGTTTAAAGCTTCATGGTCTATTGAGGGTTTAATCAATTCTTCTTTAGACATAATTAAAACATTTCTCATGCCTTTAGGGAGATTAATATTGTCGCTGATTACCTTGCCAATATGGGTGCCAATGCCAATTCAAAGCTAATGTGGCAAGGTGAAGAAAGCTTGTCTAGTGACGTCAAAGCTCTTTTAATCCACAATAGGACTCATGGCATGGAGTGCAATTTTACCTCATTTTGTAATGATTACAAGGACTGACAGGTTTATAATGTTTATTAATGGCAAGTGTCTAATTGATTGGATGGCACTTGATGTCAGCAATGGCTTGCATGCTTTTTGGGTGCTTTGGAGCCTTATTTGGGCTGTTTGGCACTAGTTTTGGCTACTTTGCACTTTAGCTCGCAGAATATTGCTAAAGAAAGAATGGATGAAGATAGGAGAAGGGTGGAGCCAGTCAACTACGGCAGTTGTAAGGCTAATCCCACTGTATGGCACATTTTACAAATAGGGGATGTTACGGAGTATATGGAAAGATTGCATGGGCGAGATCATAGTGTAACAAAGCTCTTTGTGAAGGAGTGGAAGGAGGGAAAAATCAAACTCTTCGAGAGGACGGTTAGGGTTGATGAGAGTTTGATTGCAGAGATAACAGACCTTTCTTTAGAAGGCATCATGTTCTATGGGGATAGGAAGCTCTCGGAGGTGGCAATTAAAAAATTTCCTAAGAATGCCCAAGAGAAGAGAATGTTGGTTAAGGTTAATAAGAGCTGCTATGAGCTCAAGAAGATAAAAATGGTCTAGAGGGAGGTTCTTAGAGTGATTACGGAGTACTTTTCTTTGGATGGTCACTTCACCAAGGTGTATGGATACCACTTTGTGTTTCTTAACCACTTTAGGTATGGTGTGAAGGTCTATTTTCCCTTCTATTTGTTGTCCTCTTTGAATGCTAGTATCATGGATCATAGATATAGCCCTAGGAAAAACTCGGTTCTCCATGAGGGCCTTATTTTGCTTATCTTTGAGCATTTTAAAGCTATTGTTATAGATCCCCAACCCCTTTCTATTTCTAATTTTGAAGTTGAAAGGGAGGGTAATGAAGATTCTAGAGATGAAGATTGGTATACGAATGCATAGGAAGATGTTAGGGAGACCCCACCACTGAAAATACCTAAGCTTGTTGGGAAGTCTCTTGCCTCATTTGAAGGTAAAGGTAAGGGAAAGGCTCAAACTCTTTCTCTAGCCTTTGTAAGCAAGGATGTTGGCAAGGCTAATCCTAGTCGTTGCAAAAATATGAAGGTTGCCTTTGAGGATTCCCCTGGGGTTAGAATTCATGATGATCCCATTTCCCCCTATGTGTTTGAAGATTCCCCTCATCCCTCCAGGGAGGAGGATATTCCTCATACTTCTAATGATCTCAGTGAGTCTAATTTTCGCCCCAATAAGGAGACGACTATTGGATTTTTGGAGACTACTAAACAAGGCTCGATGGACTTCTTTCGCTTGATTAGGTGGGCATTCCATGAAATAAAAAATCTCAATTTGAATCAGTGGGCTCTTACTAGTAAGCTGGAGGAGATTCAATCCACTGGGATTGTTAAGGATACTACTCTTAATGCTACTACCAAGGAGATATGGACAAAGGCTGAGAAGAATTCTCTTACTGGTTGTCTTTCTAAAACTATTCAAAACATGGAAAAAATGAAGAAAGATTATGATTCTAAGGTGGGGGATTTGGAAGGTAAAATGCACAAATTGGATACCACATTGTATAAAATTGCGGAGCAAAGTCATTATGTGCTTAAGTCCTCAATTGAGAACATGAAGATTACGGTGGCTAAGATGGAGCAGATGCATCAGGATAAAACCATAGTGGAGTTAGATCTGGAGCAGGAGACTGGTCATGATGCTTCTTCTGGCCCCAGCAAACGTACTTGTGCTAATACCAAGAAGAAAATGGTGAAGCATCCTCAGGACATTCTTGAGCTAAAGAAGGTTGCTAATCATATGAACCAGTTGGAGGTGGAGGCAACGGAGCTGTTGAAGAATTTGACCTAGTTTTGTTCCTGTTGTTGGTCTTGTAGTGTCTCTTTGTTGGTGTTTTGTTGGTTTCTTTTTGGTGTTGGCTCTATGCTAATGTTCTCTATGTTCTTTGTGCCAGCTTTATGTTTTGTAGACTCTTGGTCTTGTCTGGTTTTTTCTATGCGTTAATGCTCTATCTGTTGTAATCTCATTGTAAAGGGTTTTAGATCCCTTCAAAACCTATTTTTACCTTAATCAAAAACTAAGTGGAGAAATTTGATTCAAACTACAATATAAATTCTTATGCATTGAAATATAACAAGTGTCATGATGCTCTTTATTGTATGGTATAATCAACTGTGGAGAAATTTAGTTGTGAACTTGGAAATTAAGTTCCTTTCCAAAGCATTAGTGCAAATAGTAGTTATATGTGACAATCTTATTTAGGGTTTACACCTATAAACATTATCATAGGAAAAGGTTTAGTGTGTTCAAAAACATTTCTAGCTTGAAGAAATGAGAGTTACAATAAAACTCCCTACTTTGATATTATAAAAAAAGTGCATTATCACTAGGAGAGATAATATGTTTGTAATAACATATTTAATGAAAATAAACTATATTAATACAATCAAATTACCAAACCAAGCAAAGCTTGCACCTCAAGAAAGAGTTGGCATCAAGATAAGATGGGCTAGATTAATAATTTGGAAAGGGAACAAAGAGCCTCAAGAAAAGATTCATCTCCTAGCATGTGACAAAGTTTGCACAGCTAAAAATTTAGGGGGTTCGGAGATTCATAACTTTGAATGTAGAAACAAAGCCCTTGGTGCAAAGTTGATCTTGAAAATGGTCTCATACAATAACTCAAAATGGGCAGCAATCTCAAAAGGAAAATACCTAGACTCTGAGGATCGGGAAAGGATATTTATACCCTCAATCCACCTACAGGGTCACATATGTGGAACTTTATGATAAGTTGCAAAGAGGTGTTTCTTCCTCACCTCACATAGATAATTTTTTATGGCAAAAAGGCTGAATTCTGGGAGGAATCTTGGAATAGCTTCCCACCTTTAAAAAATATAGATTCCCTCTCTCAAGCAAAGGAAAACCTTAAAACTCTTTGGGGCACAAACGTGAAAGACTATTTCTATATCAAAAATTGTAATGGTGTAAAAAATGCTACCTAGAAAGACCTCTCAGATACTCCTATTGCTGCAGATAAGAAAATCAGGCTTTCCATTGAACTCAATCAAAAGTCCATTCACTTCAAAGATATTGAGGATCACCTTATTTGGTCACCCTCTACCTCAGGCAACTATACAGTTAAGTAAGGTCGTAAGATCATTAATAATTAATAATTATGTTCATACCACAAGATCCAAAAAAAAATTACCTTTGCTAGTCAAATGCAGTGGTTCCTAAGGCAGGTTCTTTCACATGGTTAGCATTAAAGGGTAAAATCCTCACAAGTGATAGACTTCTACATCTTGGTATTGCCCCCATCTTTAATTGTGTTTTATGTGGTGTTGAGTCTGAAACAACTAATCATTTGCTGCTCCATTGCCCCTTGGTGTCCTCTTGCTAGACATGACTCAAAAACAAACTCCAATGGGATGCTCCACTTAATGCAGAACTTTAAGAGGTATTTATATCTTGGCCTCTCCTTAATCAAAATTCATTCTTTGCAGCTATTTGGGTGGTAGCCCCTTCTATTTTGATTTGAACATTTGGTGGTAACGTAACGAATGTAAATTTCATAATGAAGTTAGTAGCCTTGACACAATCATCAAAAAATTGAAGTTTCTATATCAAAGGTTGTTAATGCTTAGTGTATAAAGAACAAGCGAGCATATCCTCATTTCACTTTAGAAGCTTCCTACATTTTAGTAGAATGGGAAAACATTGCACTTTCCTTTAAAGGTGGCCTCCAGGACGACAAACCAAAACAAATCAATAAGTAGGAGATAAGATGGAAACGCCCAAATCACAACTTCATCAAACTAAACATTGATGGGGCATCAAAAGGCAATCTAGGAATCTCAAGTATTGGCAGTGTCTTGAGGGACTCAAAGGGTGAAATCAGTGTTGCACTTGCTGATAGGATTCCTGATGGCTCAAACAATGTGGCAGAGGCAAGGGCTCTGGTAGCTGGGGTAAAATTAGTTGCATCCCTCAAGGTAGTGAACATAGTCATTGAAAGGGATTCACAGAATATTGTTTAAGCTCTAAAGAGATTTGAATCTCCAATTGGAGAATCAATTACATCCTTCAAGAAGTTTGGGGGTTCCTTGTGCTTTTTGAACAATATCAATTCCTTCACTGCTACAGGGAAGCAAATAGAGTAGAAAATGGTCTTGCCTATTAGAATTAAATGGTGCAGTTACTTTTGGCAGGGAAATTATGGATGATGTGTCTTTTGACCATCATTCTTAATGACCTTCCCTAGTGAATTTTGGATTGAGGGACCTTAACTTAGATCTGTTATTGGCAATCTCCCTCCATCCTCATTTTGGGGAACTATAAAGTTTTTTCAGGAATTTGGTGATATGTTGCATGGAGAAAAGAATCAGTGTCCAGTTACAAACAAATATTGTCATGAGAAGAGAATGAGGATTGGTCTGGAATTGGAATAATGACAATGCTTCAATATGAAAGTCATTGTATAAGAAATTCAAAAAAGAGAAAAGTTGTGTTCACCTTCACATCATTCATAGATTGCCATGATGAATTCTCAAAGACTGCCTCCAAGGTTTCTTATGAGCAACGATAGTTGTCACCCTCTGGTTTACAGCAACATCACATGGTATACCAAATACTGTGATTATTTTTACTAAAAGTGTGCCAAAGTATCTAAAAAGAAAAATCCTTGAAGAGTTGTTGGGTCTTTCGTGTGGGCAGTTGTGGTAATGATTTTTAATAAACTTATATCCAATCAAAGTATGGCCAAGATAATGGTCATGTTGTATAGTCTGTATAAGCCTTGACAACATTTTAAGATTTGATATTGAGGACATCAAGATGATAGGATACAACATTCTAATGTTGGGCAATATGGAGAATAAAGCTACCATTTCTGTCGAAATTTAAGGTCAGGAAGCATCCCATATTGTGCAAATACATTCATTTTGAGGTGGTTGGACATTTTAGCAATTTGGTGGATACAAGTGTGCAGGTTTTGGTGACAGTTTTATGCTTTAATTGTATTCAGTCGAATGGCTTAGATTACTCTATCGAATCAGTCATGTGCATTGTTTGAGAATTAGAGTGAACAGAGATAATTCAGTATTAGGATAAGTTTCAGTCTCAAGTGTGATTGATTGGTTTGTATGTGGAGCTGAACGCAGTATGTCCTATGGTCAAGTGTTAAGCATTGCCATGTGATGTTATGGAGGTCAGTATAACATAATTCAAACCATAGATTGATTGTACATGGTAGCCAAGATTTATAATTGCAGATTCATGCATATCTCCATGTAATTTTAGTGGCCAGTATGATTGGTCTTGGTTTATTCAGTGCTACTTGAAATCCCCGGTGGATGCTAAAGGGTCCTCTTCATGTCCTTGCAACAGTGTCCTTTTAGCAGGTTGCTTTTTCAGAGATTATCATGATCAACATTGCTTTGCAATGCCTGTTCATGGTGCACATGGTTCTGAATGTTGCAGGTGTTGTCAGGGCTTCCCAATGATCAGAACTTTTAGAGCTTTGAACTAAAGACTTCAACACTGCCAAAATGTAAATAGCGGTTCTGTACATGGTTTCAAGTGTATATATTGAAGATTGATACAAATCTTCATGAAAACTCAGTGATTAGTGTGAAAGGTTTGTGTTAATGATTAGAGACCTGTTTGCAATTCCTAGCGGATGCCACAGGTTCCTTTTTATATCTTTGCAACAGTGTCCTTGCAACTGGTTGCATTACCAAAGATTCTCTTGATCAACATTGCTTTGGTGTTCCTGTTTGTGGTTCACATGAGGTGTTTGCTTGTTTTCTGAATGATTTAGGCTTCAATAGAGCTTTCCAGTTAACAGAAGTTCCCATGCTAAAGCTCATAGATGCTCATTATATTGTCATGGCTTGAAGGGTAGAGATTCCAATACCCAGCTTCTTTTTTCCCAGCAGTTTTGTTGTATCTCTCTCTGCTTTGTAGATCCTATGTCTTTCACTTGAGTGCAAATATGGATAACTCTTTGATGTATGTTGCAAGTGCCTTAAGGAATCATTGTGTAATGTCCCCTTTTTGGGATACATTATTTTGTGCCGTGTCGTTAGCCTTTTTACCTTGGTCCGGAGGGCTAACCGGGGCGTGGCAGTGTTCAAGGAGATAATTGGCCTAGGTGTTTTCAGTTTCAGGCCAATCGGAGCAGTTTCCACAGGTTTCCAAGGTACTTACTATTTATAGTAAGTCAGCAAGGTTCAGAATTATTGGTTTTTCAGTAGTGGACTTGGAGCGTCTCACCGAGAGCTTTCCGGCAAGCTATCACACGACGTCATCCAACCTCGTTTGGTCCTCCATTTTAATTGCGGAAGATTCCTCACTTTATTTATTATATCACTTTATAACTCAACGGTCATATTTATTTAAAAGTGACTTAAAGTGGAAATTTAAAGAGACAATGGGAATATGAAGAGACAAAGTGGGGAAACTGAAGAGTCACAGCTGCAACCATAAGAGGAGGCTTGGAGTCTCAATGTGCATGCTTCAATTTATGAATTTTATTTCTCATTGAGAATTCGAGAAGCTTCAATTTTCAAATCAGAATCCTGAGGACGGAAACCTTCAAAATTCCTCGATGGATTGGACGGAAACCCAGTTCATCTCCGGTGCGGATTCACATTAGAGTTCGCCATTGTTTTACAGGTTCTCGCTCATCCGATCTTACTGTTATTTTCTGTATTTCAGATTGGATATTGTAATGCATGGTTATTGTATTGTTGTTGTATAATACAAACCATTTTCTGAGAAGTTTTATAAGTTTATATTTGTTGGTTATTCGAATATATATCTACTGGTTATCTGCATGTTTTTATTTGTTTCAATCTACTTGAGATATATTTATGAAAAATCAAAGAATGGCCGGTTAGGGTCATTTCACATTGCAAGAGCAATGTCAAAGACTTTTCTAAATACAAGACAAGGAGATTGGGCATATATATAGATAGATATATATATATATATATATATATAGAGAGAGAGAGAGAGAGAGAGCATAATGTAGTAGGATCTCATCTACATGATGGAGTTGTTTACAAGCTCCTATTCTTTGGATTACTGCAAGTAGTTGGCCTTCCCGATTGGGTGTTTTAGTGGGGAACATAATTGTAGTGCCTCAAAATTGGGCGCAAGTGTCTGAGACTCTGAAGGGATCCAAGGTATTGATTATGATGCAATCACACACAGACTTAGCTACAATTTTTATTTCACCAAGGAAGGGTGTGAAGAAAAAATAGCTATGGCCTAGGAGATATTCAAGTCATGTGTTTCACATGATGACTTTGAGGCCATAAACATCTTCCATGGAAATAATGAACATTTCTTTACAACTGATAAGAAGTACATGCTTTGGGACATTTTTGGGGGGCCTACGCTATTTGCCACTAAATTTGACAATCTTAATTAGTACATTAGCTCTCTATGTGGATTATGTTCCCTCTTTCCTTTTGTGTGATTATTTTCAGTTTGTTGGTGTCTGTCATCTTCTCCTAAGTAGTTGACTTAGTGCTCTGTGTAGTGTGTGCTGAGGATTGGAAGGAAGTATTCCTTCCATGTTTTGGTCCTCCATTGTTTACTTTACTCGTGATCAGCTTCATCTGGTCATAGATATATTACTATATGTACTCCATATATTAACTCATTAATTTAAAATATTATACACCTAGGGCATTTTATCCAAAAAAACAAATTGTGAAAACAAAGAGATTGATTTACATGAACAATAATTTGTTAAAGACTTCATATAAAGAAAAGTAATATACAATCTTTTGTAGCAACCTTTTAAGAAGATAAGAACCCTACCTATTCAAGATTAACCCAATTAATATACTAGTAATAACATAATAATTATTGTTAGGAGCGATAATATATTTGTACTAACATATTTAATGAAAATAAAGTATACGAATACAACCACATTACCAAACCAAGAAAAGGTTGCACCTCAAGAAAGAGTTGGCATCAAGAAAAGAGGGGTTGGATAGATAATTGTGAACACAAAGAGATTGATTTACATGAGGAGTGATGTCATGTCCCTCTATTTGAAGACCTTTTGGACGATATCCTCATCTTGTTTTGTAGAATCTCTAAAGCAAAATAATTAATGTATTATATAATTTATAAAATAATAATACATTAATCAATATAATATTGAATGTATAATAATCAAAATATAAAAGTTGATATATCGAACATTAATATTATTATAATATGATATAATAATATATGTATCAATATATTATATATTAATAATAAAGTGATGATATATTCATAAATTAAGGATGCATATTAATAATATATTAATATAATAACAATTAATAAATAATAATATATTATCAATAGATAAATAATAATATATTATTAATAAATACTATGTTAATATGACAATACTATTAACCACATGATAATAATATAATCTATTATTAAAATATTAACACAATAATATAATAATAATAAATAGTTAAATAACATAGATTCACATTGGTGAAATAGACCAACGTTTTGTGAATCCTATAAGAAACGAGATATGACTAGAGATCCGAGTCACAGCTGAGACGGCAACTATGAGTCTCCAAAACAGTAAGGATTATCATAAGGATAATAATTACTAGATCGGCAGATCATAGAAAATATCGGCATTGGCTGCATAGAGAAGTATTGGAACTGCCGCGTCATTAGTAACAGGACCAGCGATGACAATAAGGATGAAATGATCTATTAAGATACCAAGCTCTGTACATTGACCCAGCCTCTCATAATATTAAATATAATATTATAAGTTAACCAATAACGATAATATGATATTGACATTAATATTCAATAATACGGATACTATCAAATATAATACGGAACAACACTGATATAGGTGTGGATGAAGCTAATCATCATTATGAGATGCAATTAGTTGACCAAGTATAAGAAGAGATTGTTATGTTTCAAGGGATACGACTGCTAACCAACCATTAAGTATTTACCGTTTGATATGGAAAGGATGCCACCTTTGATGAACGGTTCCTCATTTCATATTTAGTCGCATATCGCTGGAAAAGAAAGGGGGAAGAAGAAGAAGTCTCGAAGACACAAATCATTATTATATCAACAACTAAGACTTTACCAGCAGCAATGAGGTCTCTTGCAGCGACTAAGGACAACAACAAACAATATGGTTGATATTTACAGAGCAGCACGATAGTAACGTGACAAAGGAAGAATAACTCGTTAGTAAAAAGATATATACAATCTAAGACAGCAACGAAGACCATAAGCATTACGTGGGGATAATTTCATAAATAACAGAAAAGAAATACAGTTCAAAAAGAAATAAGAATATCAGATACAATCTGCAGCTTACGTCAGGACAGACGGCAGAACTAAGGTACAAAATCAATGTTTATATATATATATATATTATTTATTTATGTTGTATTTAAAATTCAGAATAAATTTATACATAAATATGTATATATATTTATATAGATATATGTTTATGTTTTAATCTCAGGATATATATATATATATATATATATATATATATATATATATATATATTGATTATGTGTATATTTAATTATGTTTTTTATGGATAATTGTATCATAGTTAATGTAAGGAACTATTTTCAATTAGATTTCTAATAAGGATTTAAATAATTATATATGTGATGATATGAGCCACAAAGAATGAATAACGTATTCATTAAAAGGTGGATTTCATATCTGGAGGGGGCTAGAAGAAATTATGATAATTTCCTAGTCTCGAGATTTATATCTCAACAATTGATGATACGAATGGATCCCCGTATCTGGAGGGGACTAGTGGGAATTCAGCCATTTCCCTAGTCTCGTAGGCAGTATATATACTGATAGCCCAGTCATATACATATGCGTAGGCTTGGAATGCCACTAGTTGGAAAGCAACTAGTTGCTTCCAAGAGGACCTTACGGGCAGCGTTCTGGGAATGATGTGCTGAGGACCCGAATGCTTAGAGGGAACGAATATCTCTCAAGCCGGGGGCGCTATGAAGCCGACTCAGAGGCAGCCTTAAGGGCCAACTTCCCCTTACTAACTTAGAGTAGAGCATGAAAGTATATATATATTTCTATGATATCATGTGCTAACAACGGTTTTGCAGGATGCTATAGAAGTAGAAGAACAAGGGACATTACAAGTGATCACTTGTTAAAGACTTGATATAAAGAAAAGTAATATATAATCTGTGGTAGCAACCTTCTAAGAAGATGAGAACCTACCTATTCAAGATTAACCCAATTATCAAATACAATTAATAAAATTACCTTCATGAGGAAATTTCAATACAAAAAAATATATTAGCCAGTTCAAACTAATCTCTCATTATCTCACGGCTAAAACATGGAGATGGAAAACAGCATCCATAAAGAGACCATGCATTTGTTGTGTACAAACATTGAGAGGTTGAGATGAAAGGCATGATGTTACACTATCCCGTGTAGAGAAACTACAACAAAAACATTCATTAAAGCGTGGAGACCAAATAACCTAAAAAGTTTTTTAATCTTATGATCTAAACAAGTGGAGAGCTTTATAAGTGATTTATTTGAACATCAAATAATTGGCACTAAAAATATTCATATGAAGGTATGCAACAACATAGAAGTAAATGACAACTGAGTTGCAAAACAATTGATGTTAACATTTTTTTCACATTGTTTTCTCAGAGGTGGATGTAAGTCAACATATTTCATTCCAATTAAATTTGATGTTTCTAAAAATAAAAGATTAGACATCTTGTAACCACCTACAATTTATCTAAATTATTAGCCTTCTTAAAAAGAATATTACATTACCATATTTTATGGATGTCTTAATCATTTACTTCATTGTGTCTATGTTTTCTTCCATTGTGGTAGCCTTTGCACAATAACCTGCAAAACAAATTTATTTTTAGTAGAAACATATCCATGGATGTAATAATTGAAATGGTAATAGAGACTAGAGGTTAGCAAGTTCAAGTTTTTTAGCATTGCAGATTCATTTGAAAAATTACAACATTCTTATACAAAAGTACCTATTTTGAGGGTTTATGCCCAAGTAGTTTTGTAGGTAAATTATCAAGGCACATAAACTATTCTTCCTTTTTTCAATTTGCAAAATAATAACCTAGTTGTTGCAAGGTGTGTGCCCTTGGTCTCCTTGTGATGTGCAACATGGCAGTTGGGTTCACAACATGGTTTAACTACCTCCCGTGTTCTATAAGTCTAGTGGTTGTATTAGGCATTAACAAATCAATCTTTTGGTACAAGGACAACCAACAATTGGTATCAAAGCCTCGGTCACGGATTCGAACCTTGCACTTGCACAGGGGGGATTGTTGCAAGGTGTGTGCCCTTGGTCTCATTGTGATGTGCAGCACAGCGCTTGGATTTGTGACATGGCTTAACTACCTCCCGTGTTCTATAAGTCTAGTGTTTCTCTCAAGCATTAACGGGTTGATCTTTTTGGCAACCAACACTAGTATAATACAATAATATTACAAAGCTACCTAGGACAAGCCATCGACTTCCATGTTCATTGACAACTGCATAATTTTCCCTTTGTTGTCTCCATGTTTTGATGTGTGCCACCAACTATGCATGAAAATCTATTGTTTGTTGTAATAATAAAAATTATATAGCTTGCAATTTTAGGCCCATGTTACACCTATTTCTCCCATTTCCAATGATTGCATCACTGTGAACATTGATGGACCTTACAATGAACATAGGACCCTCCCCCAAAAATATGGGCCTCATGGCACTAAATGCCACTTGTGACCATGCCACAACTAGTAGGACGACCATAGAAAAGGGGGAATGGCTAGTTTGTTGAATTTTGAGCCTTACTTTTACTTATAGCCTCTAAACCTAAACTTAAATGCACTTTTCCCCATTACTTGCCATAGAATGTAGTATTTGAGGTATAGACCAATATTTCCCACTTCTCATAATTCACATTCAAAAGCATATTTCATATTTTTCTCTCTACAACCTTTCAAGCAAGTTATAAGTGTCTACTTAGGAGAAAAGGTTAGAGACTAGCCTTTTCCAAATTTATAGTTATGGAGCCTTATCTAGCCTCCCATTGATGCCATCTTGTAGCTTTCTTTTTCCTCCACCATCCTAATCCTTAGTCTTCGTTATCCACCATCATCCCAAGCCCTAGAAATACCTCTTTTAAAATCTAAAAACCCTTGACCTAGCCCTTGTCATGCTCTCCTCCCTCCTAGACTCTTGTGATCATCCCTTTATTTTCCATAACCCTACCCATTCATCACTCATGCACACTACATTATCCTAGTTTATGACCCCTAGGGTTTATGTGTTGTTCCGTAGAATTTGCCCGTGTCACTCATCACAATCATTGCTTGTCTAAACACACACATTCTCTAATCCCATATTGTGCTTATTATGGATTTTGGAATTGATAATACCCATAAAGGGACTAACAAGAGAAAACCCCCAAATAGTTCTAACTCATTTTTCTATCCCATAGCTTAGATATTGTGATTCTATACATTCTAAGTACTTTTTGCACACATGGGAAACAAAAAAAGGTGTAACAAACAAAGATGAATCAAAAGTAAAGTTTCAAAGCATTTTGAGTAGAGTATGACCATGCCTCCCACAACTAGGATCACCGAACTTCCTAACCGATTACATCTATTTTCCATAGAAGACCTCCTAGA
Source organism: Chamaecyparis obtusa (assembly GCA_027943335.1). NCBI lineage: Eukaryota > Viridiplantae > Streptophyta > Pinopsida > Cupressales > Cupressaceae > Chamaecyparis > Chamaecyparis obtusa. The sequence continues at coordinate 246,299 of BSBK01007704.1, forward strand.
GCCTCCAGATGTTTGGGGTAGCTTGTTGCAAACATCCACAACCTTCTCCCACTCTTAGATCTCCATTTTATTAAGTACAAGACCTTTGATTTCAATGGTTTCTCTCAAATTCCTCGCTTTCCTTGTTTACTCGTGTTTGTAATCCCAACACAATATATGATTAGGATAAGTCAAGATAGGCTTATATTATTGAAAATCTGATAATATATGTTTTGATTTATACTTAGTTAAATACACAAGAAACATCATTTTTTCTTTTCTTTCACCTATACACCCTAACAATTGTTCTTATCAATTTAGATGTTTATGGGATAGGCAAATAGGATGATTGTGACAATTGGTTCATATTAATCCTTCACAAGAATTTTTTATCAAGATGCATTAGCTTTGTATTGACTACTAGTTCTAATACTTATTTCCCTTTAGGTTTCTATCTCCTGCCCTATATTTCCTAGACTTAATCAAGTCCTTAGCCTCGAATCCCATACACTTTGAAATCATTTGTTCCCACCCTTGTTCACCTTTTGTCTACCTTTTTTATCCTTTCCTTCCTCTTAATTAATCTTTATCCAATCCTTGTATAGCTAAAGATCCCTAATCCCCATCATACCACATGCCTTAATATCACTATGACTAGTATTCCTCCTCCTTGCACTTCTTGTTGTTGGTTCCTCCAACTGATATCTAAGACAATCCTAAGGATTAGCCTTCTCTTATCAACCAATGTCTTAGATTAGTGGCCAATTGTTTGAGAAGTCATTAGAAATGAGGAATTTATCCTACTCTTTGGGCTCTGCAAGGACCAGGTGGCTAAACCTTTGCAATATCTATGAATTTGAAGCAATTAATGAAAAATATTGCAAAAGCATATGACTCTCAGTACAATAAACCAGAATGCAAGTGATTTAATCAAGAATTGGCTCTATTTTGATTCCTCACACAAACCTGAGAGTGAAATCCTATTCTAACTCTACTCCTACAAATCGAAAGTTAATTCTTCTTTGATTTTGAATTGGTTGCTGAAAAGTATAAACCCCTGGACTGGTGCCTTATTCATTGGGACAAAGTTACACATTAATGAATCAACAAGGATTACATACATTAATCTAAATGCTTATGCATTACATAAACATCTAATTGCATCACACTATGGATCATACTTATTGAATCACCACTACTCTCCTAAAGTTACTGCGACACACAAATAGAATTTAATTCATTCCTTGAAGGAAACCCTATCTATGCTTACACATTTATGAGAAATTCACAAACACAAATCCATCCATTCTTAATAGATAAATTCGTATAACAGAAAGAGAATGAAAATGGGAGACAATCCACAGTGAGATTTTCATTAATTTTCTCAAATGTAACCATCCAATTCATTCGATACACAACTCCAAGTAATTCAATATGAAAAATGTTTTTCTATTTCATCTACCCACCCAATATACAAAATTTCAGAGCCCTTTGCAAATGACCCTGATTTCCTTTTATAATAACAAGGGAGCAACATCTTCAGGTCGATTTGCCACATGTCAACATTAAAATCAATTACATGGAATATGCCAAAAGCATCTTTAAAACCCAAAATCCTTTCAACCAAGAAGTAGAGAATAAAGATAACTAAATTAGTTACTCTTTCATGATTTGATTCTCCTTGGTCCATATGCACAAACTGAATGGAAAAGACAAGCAAAAAACTGTTCAAGTGTATGTTGATGTGGGCCCACGCAGGAAAGTAACAAAATTGCCTATGGTAAAGAATAACCAAGGCTTTAAAATCTCTTGGCTCATCAAAATCTGTCTATCTTATCATTTATCTTTCTGCAAAAGCTCATTACAAGCTTGAAGATGTGTATCATAAGTTGGGCTAGCCAATGTTGCATTCTGTCTATTCGGAATTCTAATATTGTATTCCAATTCAAATAACCCATCCAATTGCTTGTGTAAATTATCCTCCAGTTTATCTGCATCATCAATAGACATGTCTATAACATCATGCAAAAAACATTTTCCTAATTCCCTTTTCCATTCTTCTGTTTTGTCCTCCCCTGTATCTTTTACAAAAGGGAGAGATATTGTGCCTTGCAATTTATTAAATCTCCAAAGGGCTCTTGATACATGTCCATGAAATTTGAGGTGTTCCATCCATAGTGCATCCACCTCTGCCATTATAACCTTAGACTCATCAATCATACTTCTCCATGGCCATTCAATTTCATTATTGACATTCTCAGAATATTCTTGTAGACATTGTAAAAGTTGTTTTTTGAAAAAAATGTTTAATAACCAAATTTCAAATTGAATTCAACTTTCCTCCTTCTGATGATCTCAGTGATGGACTAGTATCTTGTCCACATCAGTTGTAAATAAGGTAACATCTGTTGGAATCTAGCCTTAATAAATTCTTGAGCTATTGGGAACTTACATATTTTTAGTTCCTTTCTCAGTAACATATTCTCCTCTTGTAGTTTGACCAGATTTCCTCTCACTTTCAATTCTATTTTCTCTTTCCAGGCCTGTATCTGCCTTCAACTTTGAGGCCTCAGCTTCAGCTGTCAATAATAGGCCCTTGCCTAGAGATGCCTGCAATATTTCCTCTTTTTCCTTTATTTTCTTTTTCAATTGATCAATCAATTGGGGTTGTTCCTCCACCTTGACTCTATTGAACATTGCAGTATTCACATTCAAATCTGCAACGTCTTGAGCTGAAATGTCCTTAAGTATATAGACCATGAATTGTCCTAGGGTTTGCTATGGGTCAACTACTGTTATGGGCCTTTTGTTCTCTGGATATAAACACCACAGTGAAAGAGTGTTATCTGATGGCCTGAAATCTGACCCAAAGCAAAGTTTGTCCAATCCTTCATCTGACTGTCTGCAATCAATGCCTTGATCTCTCCTCAAGTTATCGAAAACAATGCAAGATGAAATATTAAGTCCTGGGATTAATAAACAGCCAACTTTCCTCAACAATTCTCTTCCTTTCTCTATTGTCATTCCATTAAATTATTTTTTCACACCATCTGAGAATTAGTTTTTAGCTTCCTCATTTGAATCAAGAGGAGTATCACCTAATCTATCAACCAACTCTCTCCCCTTCTTTTTATAGATAAACAACTTGAGTTCTTTGAAATGGACAAATTTTTCATCTGATGTAAATTCTTGAGAAACCTTTCTCCTTACATACTCTATCAGATAAACATCAATCTCCATAATATCATCATTTTTCTAATTAGGAGACACATAGGGTTGTAACCTTAGTTACCGGTTCGAGTTCGGTTCCAAGTTCGGGTATGAAGAACTGGTTCGCAAGTTCAACAAAATTTTGAAAAGGGGTTTGGGTTCGGGTTCGGGTTCGAAAAAACATGTAAAATTTTTAAATATATATATATATATACATATTTATGAAGCCTAGAAGCATGAGTTAAAATTAGATTGAACTAGGAATACTCCCTCTTAGGCTTGATTTCTTTGTCAATTCACATTTTGCACCATTAAATTAAGTAAACCATTGACTAAACGAAGTAAATGAAGTAAAAAATGTCTAGGAATACTCCCTCTCTAGAGGCTGCCCGGACCAGAAGTCGAACTATACCAGTACCAGGTACCAATTCGAACTAGTGCTGGTCCAGGAGGCATTTCCAGCGAACTGGGTAACTAAGGTTGTAACCTTACCTCTTGTACTACCACCTCTTCCTCATGTTGTCCTGAGCTCTCACCCATTTCTTGTGAGACTGCTATGCTTGTAGATGGGGCAAGGGACATTTGAGCCAGTGGTGTTGTAACAATTGGTCCTCCAGTTCCAACTATAGAAGAAGTTGGGGATAATGGACAAGTGATGGATTGATCTGCTAACAACACATTAGCATTCTGTATGAAATATGAATAACTCCATTCTCTTGACCCTATCATCCTCATCAAGAAAAATGCCTAGGTAATTAGGGTTATCAAGTCTCCTTCTGCTCTCAATCTTTTGCACCCTAAAATAGGATGACATTCTTTCTTGCAGTTCTTCCCAAGAGTGGCAATTTCTCATTAATTATTCTTTTAACAAAAATTCATGGGCATACCCCTCAAATTAGCAAACTTCAATGCCAAGTTGTAATATCCTTCTGGGTCAAATCTCCTTGCTTCTAGCCCAACTAGCAACCTATATGAATTCAACAATTCAACAGCCTTTTCATAAACTTGGACCGTATTAATCACAAAATCACCCATGTCAAGATATATATGGAGAAAAGAGCCCTTGGTATACTACTTGAATGGAGCAGATGCGTCAAACATTTGCCAAATAATTTAAAGAGTAGCTAATCTATTTGGCACAATAAATGAAAGAACACGCGGCTAACCACTGAAACCATACACCCTAATGCAGGTGTATTTCTCTGCCATATACCAATCTGCCCAGTTGTCAATATTAGCTTTGACTTCTTCCCTACCCTTGGGCATCAAGAAATTCATCACTTGTGCTGTCAACCATTGAAACTGGACTCTACTAGCATCATATAAACAGCAAACAAAAAATTGCTCAAAAATCAAGGATTGGGCATTCTGGTAACCACGGTCCCAAATTGAGGTTCACAATTGGACTGGCTTCTTGTTTCCTTTACTGTCAAATATTCTTACATGGAGCTCAAGTCCCCAAAACTTGAATTGTTGACCCTAGTATATAACATGTGCATCAACAAGGAATACCACTTGAAGTTTACTATGACATCATTCTTCTAAATTTTCACCAAAGCCTCATGCATTGCATCTATAACAAACTGAGGGTAGTCATAAGTTCTATAATCAATACTGCTCTGAACATCACAAGCCAACACAGTCAATTTCTTTGGCATGTATGAACCTCCCTCATATCCCAACACCTGACTATGCGCATAATATGTCATCTCAAAATACTTATAGAACCATTCAGCTTTATATGAAGGCTTATCTAAGTTCTCAAACATTTGGAATCGACCCCCAAACTTCAGCCTATGCATGGGTAACCATTTTCTTTTGTACATGCCCTTGGTAGCCTCATATTCTACCTTCAGAGTTGGTAGGTCAATCTTCATTTTGTGATCCTTACAATCCTCCATATCAAACACCTCATTTACCTTCTCCCTAGTAATCTCCAGCAAGTAGCCATTGGTAGACTTGATATATCTACCATCAGGATTGCAAAATCTTGTCAACACTTTGATCAGTTCAACATTTACAATAACATTGGGTACAACTAGTCTAGCAAGCCCTAATCTCCATGGGTTACATTCAAGTATCTCTGACTCTGATTTCAAGAAAAAGAATTTGAAAATGTTGTGACCCCTAATTGATGTGTAACTCTCTACAATTTCATTGTTTATCATTAAATTTGGGGGACATTTGCTCTTGTTTTAGACGTAGATGATGACCCAAGCAACTGAGCAATTAAATCATCAACCAAATTCTTCTTTATTTTGCCTTTTTGCCCTAGGTTCTTCTGATCCTAATGCTTTGGAAGGGGTCGACATGGTAGTAACTTGAACAGAAAGCCCTACTGGATTTAATTAACAGCCTTAACCTAGGGTTTACAATTCCTTGCCCTAACACCTTTTATGAAACAAAAACCAGTTATAGAAGGTTCAAAAAGAAAAAACTAGTTCAATTTGTTGGTTATATGCACTTGAAACCCTTGAATATCCGCCTCCAGATGCTAGCTCTCAATTCTCTACTCTAAACAATCTTTTGCTTTAGCAAATTGTGAAAGAACCATCAAAATCAACCTCTATTACCCTGCAACCCATCTTCAAAGCTAATTCATATGAATTTATGGCTCATAATGGGAAACTTTCTCTAGTTTAAATGTCAATCGTTGATCTCTAAGAATCGACGATCACCGATGAAATTCAAAATTCCTTTATCGAATGCGCTTTCACCTTTTTCCTTTTGAGCTCGCTGGGAGGCCTCCAAAACTTCATCAAGTAACACTTGTTCACCCTCGACCAATGAACAATCACCATCTATTACTCCTTTCCACTTAGCCACAAGACTGTCTTCATTGTACATACCCAACGAGTCACTAAAGCAAAAGAAACCTCTCAATGAGCATCAGGGATCTCTTGAACTTCATTCTGATTACCACCGTGGACAGCCTTGCATCTTCCTTTTTTCCTTTATCTTTTCTCCCACGACGTCGTCGAAACAATTTGAGTGTCTCAATGGGCCCCGATTTTCTATCATTTCCTCTACATGGATCAAAACCTTATTTATCCCTTTTCCCCTGGGCACCACTAAAACAAGTGAAAGATCTCATCGGGTGGCCAAGCACATCCTTTAAACACTTTCCATCCACTAACACCAATCATCTCAAGAGGTTAACTTCTCTTTTTCCTCCCCAAATGCTCAGTGAGACAAAAGAATGCCCTCAACAGACTCTGGGCACCAATTCAAAACTTCAAAAGTGGCACTTCCCGTGTCACTCCTTTTCAACCATAAGCTTCCCCAAAAACTCAGTGAGACAAGAAAACAATCTCACCAAACAACATCATAATGCACTTATTATAAGCCAAGTCAACATCAAACTGTCACCTTCCTACTCACCCAAGAGGTCACTGAGACAAGAAAACAAATCTCACCAAGTGCCCAACCTCCAACTTTTTGTTTGTCGGCACACATGTCCATCTTCCATCTGACTATCAGTAGGCTCTATTTGATCTTTTCCCCAGCCACTCGTCAAGACCAAAAAGAGACCTTAACAAGCTCTAAGTTGTCGTTGCTCACTCCAAATATGCAGGATTCCTGGGACTCGATGAGGAGCAAGAAAAACCTTGTCTGGCACCTAGGATCTCTTTACAACAGCAAAAACAATGACATGGGCATAATCATAAGTACTCGGCAGATCGACAAGATAAAAAAGAGACTTTAGCAGGTTTATGAGTATGGGCTCACTTGAAACCACATAAAACCACGTGCACATAAGGTTATGTCCCTAGGTTGTTGTAAGTGGTGGCCAAATACAAAGGGAGAAGAAACATTAAGATTGAAACATAAGCGCGCAAACATTAAGTAGACGACGCCAACTGACAACTAGATAAATCTAAGCAAGGGGTCGGTCACTTGACAATAGGGAACCCTTCAGCAAATAACTTAAAAGGGGGTTAACGGGGCAAAATAGTCAATGAACTAACATAAAGTTAAAACCCACCAAAAGATGCTTCAAACATTTAAACTCAAGCTTCAAACACAAAAACCCTAACCTTCAAAGAGAGAAACCCAAGAGACCAGGAGAATACAAAAAGATGTCCAAAGTCAAACACTTGTAATGAGACCAATGTGTTCTTTCCAACACCCAATAATTTTAAATAGGAAACCCAACTTGTCCTCTAGCAACACATGAAAATTTTGTACCAACACCAAGAAGACAAGAACATGGCTAACCATTATATAGCACCTAATCCCTCCAACGTTTTTAATTCATTATGCAGCCTTATCCTTACCAGTTCTACAAGACTTGAGATGATGCAAAACATAGGATGTGAATGCTAATGCCCATATATCCCATATATTTTGTCATATTGAGGACCCCTTTGCTGCTTCTACATCTTTTGTCTCTTCAACACCCCTCTTAGACCCCCACAATCCTCTACAGCCTTGAGTTCTACCATCACTAGTCACCCTTTAAACCTTAGAGTCACGCCAACCCAAGTTTATATCTCTACCTTCATGTCATTCCCTTCACTTTCCTCACACACTCTAGTACCTCCCTCCTAATCTTTCCTAACACTCCACAACCTATCACTATGGCCACATACCCTATTATATTGATGTATTCATCACTACCACTTTTTCTCCTACTACCATGTACCACTCTATGTCTACCCCACCCACTTATGCTGTCTAGCACATACATTGAACCCCACCATCATATTCTAGGACTATCCCAGCTACCTTTCCTATGACTTCCTAACTCATCTTTTCATTGCCTCACTCCTCTCTAACATGCTTCTTACTATCCAATGCCACTACCTCATCTTTCTCCTTATCCATAATTAGTTGATCTTTCCACACCCCATGTGTTACATCATCCTTGACAAATGCAAGAAAAGTTGGGCATTCTCCTACTAGAATATTTGAGCTAACAATCGATTTGCACCATAACTCTTTATCCTATTAAAGTCTAGCTCTTTATCCTATGAAATTCTAGCTCATCCCTTCTCAACTAATTTTAAAGCACCTCATCTCCCTCTGTATTATGGCAAGGGAGAGCCCATGACTTATGTTCACATGTTTTATCATTTTTGCCTCGATTATGCATACAATGATAGGATGCTATACAAATTATCTCCTAGATCACTAAAGGAACATGCTCTTGAATTGTTTTATTCTTTACCAAATGTATCCTTACATAACTTTGGAATGCTTACAAAAGCATTTACAAACCACTTACAAAAACCTTTGCAAACCATTTCTAAATACAAATTAACTCGAAGGTAAACTTCACATAATACATTGCAAACACTACCCTTAAAAAAACTTCAATGATTTTGTTCTCCATTTCCAATCTATATTAGCTAAAATACACTACAAATTACCTAATATATATATCCAACGAGTCTTCTAGGAATGTCTTATCCCCATCATTATGGAAAAACCATAGGTGCATGACTCGCCCAGACTCATTGAGTCTAGAAGCAAGTAGGCCTATATGAATCCCAAAGATGCAAACTCCCAAGACTCAAAGTCATTCACAATTGATCACCCAAACTATAGAAAACACTAAAAACTTGCCATTTCTTCTACCAGTAATTAGAAACAATGTCTTTCCTATGTAGATATACCAAATGCTACTATAAAATACCAAATGACTATAAAATCATGTGACTACAAAAACAAGCATTGATTCTAAGTGGCAATATTGATTCTAGTGTCGAGCCAATAAAAAATCAGTCAAACACTAAGAAAAACTCATTTGCCAACATAGGTTCTCACTTGCATGACTATGAAACCAAAATGGAAAAACTCAATTATGCTTCTTAAAATGTACTTACTTCATCCACTTATAAAAATTTACATGCTACACAAGCCTTACAACAACATCTACAACTATTCCACCTCTTGGTGTTAGTGCAGCCCCCTGTAGTTGTGTTGAACCTCCTCAATCTATTCCTCTCGCTCTGCTCCAATCTTTGGCTGAAGATGTGCCGCTTTCTTAGAACTCTACCCTATGTGTCGATAGTCTCTCAAAGATAGTTCTGCCATTCGCTACACCTTGTGGTGAGGATTTTGGTGATAATATTGCTTGGACAGTTGTCCAACAATGTAGGAAAAATCATTCTTTAGTCTCTCATTCCCTTCCCCACACTGTGGGCGAATTATCTACCCAATCTTGAGGTGGGTTACTAGCTTTTCTACTAGTGTGTTGTTGATGGTCTTTCTTGACCCTGTTGTAAATGGCTTTTTTAGCATGTCTTTATAAGGGTCTTCATCCTTGTTTTGTTGTTGTTTAATAGCAAAAACATCTACAACTACAATAAAGCCAAAACGAGAGAATATATATAAAAAATTACACCCACAAATCCTTCTTCTACACTCCCATCTCTTCTTCCTTCTATTCTTTTTACTATGACCATCTCCTTTTTATTCTAGACCCCCTTAATGGTTTATAAAATTTCTTGATTCCTACCATTCTGGTACAACCAAGGTCCTTTATGCCAACATTCTTACACTTCCTCCTATTCATCTTATTGACATTTCCCCCCACTAGAGGCTATGATGCACATGTTTGTTTCAAAACCACAAGATCCCTAGAGACAATACAAAAGATGTTATTAAGCACAAAATCGAGTACCTCATAGACAATAATCTAATTCAAGTGGATAGATTGAATGATAATAGAAACCCTTATATAGCCCCTCCACACCAAAACCTTCAAATTTATGTTAATCCTTCCCCCAATATAACCAAGCAAATAGATTGAATGATAATAGAAACCTTATATAGCCCCTCCACACCAAAACCTTCAAATTTATGTTAATCCCTTCCCCCAATATAACCAAGCAAACAATGTTGATCCTATTGTCAAATGGCCTTCTATTCCTTCTTCCAACAATGACCTCTTAATTAAGATTCTTTCTCCAAGATCTCTTAATTAAGATTTCTTCCAACAATGATCCTATTTGTAGGCATGATCAATGTTATTCAAGTCACAAATAATATTTCTCATTCATCTTCCTCTAATCATAGTTTCTCTTTGAGATTCTTAATAACAATTACCATGGTCTATTATACATTCTTGATATTATCAATGGTGGTTGTTGTGAGGGTATCCTCATAGACCCATCTTGGCCTTTCAACATCATAACCAATGAAAAGTTTCTCAATAGACATCTTCAACAATAATCTTATGTTGCATCAAGAGTTACATTGAAATGTTTTGATGGATTATGTATAGACATCTTAGGTGATTGTATCCTACCTTTGCAAGTAGGTCTAAATGAACTCACAATACTTGCTCACAACATACCTATTTCAAATCATTTATTTCTTCTTGGCCATGCTTGGATTGAAAAAGATCGAGTTGTCTTAAATTTATCCATGATAGTCAAGTCATCACTACCTCATATTCACCATTACCACATTTGTGTGCTTAGACTAACTTCACCATGGACCATTTCATTTGAAAAGTCATTCCCCACCTTTTAAACATAACAAATTCATGCTTGTTTTCTACTATTTTGCAGAGGATCGCACATTCAAAGATAAGCATACTCCCTCTATTTTGATATTCCTAAGCATCCTAAGATGGTATCCAAACACAATAACCCATCCAAAATAACTTGCGACAAAAATAACCCAATGACAAAATAACTCGGGGTAATAATAACCCAACGAAAAAAATAGCCCTACATTAAAATACCACGTGGATCGAAAATGTGGCCTTATTTATGCCTTGTCTTTGCATGCAAATCAATGTTAATTGTTATTTGGTTGCAACAAAAAATTGGATATGGGGTAATTTAATGGAGGGTTATTTTGTCATTGGGTTATTTTGTCACGGGTTATTTTGTCATGTAATCTCCTAAGACACATGATCTTCAACCATCACAGAGTTATGGTACTATTACCCTCCTTCACTTACTTCTGATATATAGCTACCACAAGCTGCTTATGTCTATCTCTATCCTTTACAAAGAGTCTAACCTAAGAAATGTGGTTCTCCGACCCCTTTTAGCCAAGGCTTCATTACCCTCCTAAATCACCTAAATTTATACTCAATCGCACACTCCTTCATCCTCCCATCATTTCTCAACTTTTATCCACCCCTCTAGTCTGCCCATGACTGATCTTTGACCTAATTGTATGCAAAGGCACATTGAACCAAGATAGCATAGGTTCAAGTGTTATGTAATGTCCCTTGCTAATTTAGCAATAACATTCGTAATAAAAATAAGGAATAAGTAATGAACTAAGAAATTGACTGTTTCCAATCCATATTATAGGACTGGTCTTATTATTACTTCAGTTCTCGAGAAGGGGGAAGACATTGGAGGCAAACCAAAGAACTTAGAGACCATTGATAGGCTCCCTCAAAGTTTACAGACTCAGCCTTTAACCTATCTCGAGCTCAAGCTCTCAAGGTTAAAGAGGAAGCTGATCCCCACCCTATCTTGGGAGCTATCCTATTGGATTTAGAATGCCCCTCTTTGGCAGCCTCAGCCCTTCCCCTCTTGTATAACAAAGTAGCAATAAGATTTGAGTCTAAAATATGTTAGAATCTCATTAATATAATTCAGATTTTATTCTTCTTAATATATGCTCACATGTATCTATATATATTTAATTCACACACTTATATCTCTTATATATATTTTATACATAACATAACTTAATCTGATTTCACAGTTATTCATATATATATATATATATATTTGATTATACTGTTATCAATATATATATATGACCTCACTATTATATACATAGATATCTGATTATACTTTTATATATATATATATATATATATATATATATAATCTTTTGTCAGATTTATTATTATTAATATACATATAAATATATATATCTGTCGATATACAAATATTTATATATTTATACATCTATATATAATACCATTAATTGCTGTCACTAAGCATAGTAAATAATTTATTTTTAAAGAGCATCCATTCCTTTATTCTCTCCTTCCAACTTATTCACTGTTGTATATTACAATTCCCATTTTTATATGATTCTTTCCTTAGTTGCTGCCATTCCCAGTGAATCTCAGAACTACACAAGTACATTGCATATTATGTTTCTTCCTATCCTCTGCCCACTGCGTGCCTCTAGGGAGTGAGTTCGATTTCCCTTATATATCTTTAATATAACTTGCAAGGTTGAGAGGTTGCATCTATTGATGGTGAAGAGACACATCTTTCGTTACTATCACACCTCTTCATAATAAGGCAGATCAATTCTCTTGCCTCAATTGCACTCTTTCTCTAATTGGTGACCGGTGGCAACCTATATTTGATAATTAATCTTCTTTGAAGGTAACGACTTTCGGTATTTGTTAATCTTATCTAATCGCATCTTTCACATATCGCTGAGTTAGCTCATTATTAATCTCCATTGATATGTTAACATCTCTTACTTGTGAGCCTCTGTTTTGGTTGCCAAATAATACTTAGGAGTTCATCGTAATTGTTTACATTACTGATTCCTTGTATACTGATTGGTTTCCAGTATCATTTCTTAATGTACTTGTCTTCATAGACATCAATACAACAGCGTCCTTAGTATATTAGTGGGTGTATGTAAATATATTATGATTTTTATTATTAACATTATTAATTATTTTCAAATAAATAATATATTATTATCTATAATTATTATATTATTTATTAATTTTAGTTTTCCATTATTAAATTCTATTTTAAGAATGAGGACATTACAGTTAGCATTCTGAAGCCCCTAATGAGTATTTGGATCTTAATGTCAATAAAATACCAATTATGTATGTGTGGAGCTATGCACCCTCACTAAATGTTCTAAAACATGTTTTCCATTCCAAAAATAATAGTGGAATGTGCCAGCTATGCCTTGACAGATTATAAACTACATGACAAAACTTAGAATCAAAAGTATAACTTTCTACACCAAAACAGATGGGCAAACTAAGTGCATAAATAGATTCAAGAAACGCCTTGAGGAAACTTCAACTTTGATTCAAAATTCAAGAAAATAGATTAAAGTAGATATAATTTATTGAAGATTCAACAAATAGAATACATAACTCAATGTCATTAAGCTTGAGACAGTTAGACGTGGGTCAGTACAATTTGTCAGTTATATAAGAGCTTCAAGAAAGAACATCAAAGATCACTATAATAGAAACAATTAAAATTACAATATTCTGACCTTCCCACCATTCTCTTTGTTCCCCACAATAGTTTGGCAAGCAAGTCTCCAAGTCTCTGGTTTCTGCACTTGCAATAGCAATGGTTAAAATTTAAAAATTAAATATTATACAGATGGTTCAAAGCAACCTATAGATCAACTTAAATTTATTGTAGTAGAATAGATGTATGAATTCTGTGCATTACTAGCCACAAATCTTGAATGGTTATAAAAACATGAAAAGCCAATCAACCAAAAATGCATGAAACCAAACCATTCATCTCCCTATTCCGACATTTTAATTTTATACGAATCATCCTACCAAAATAATTTTCTTATTCTCTAAATAGCTTGCAATTCGCTTGTGCCATAAATGTTTTACATAATCCACTAAAACATTTAGATGAGAGGAAAAAACAAGCACACCTTCTTTAGATAGCGTTTCTCTGTGCTTGTTCGCTCATTTAATAGCTCCTCACCTTGTAAAATCTGCAGAAAGATACTGAAACATTTTGAATCGGAACCTTCCATAACATAGATTTCCAACTTGCAAATTGGACATACAACTAAGGGAAAGACGTGATTAAATTCTTTAGTGATATCAATTTTTCAGATGGCACATCTTCATCCTGATGATGGATTGTGTAGTGTGATCTCAGATGCCCATTTTTCAAAATACTTTGGCACAGATCTTTTCCAGAATCTTATCTATTACTATGGACTGTGGTAGCCTTAAAAACATGAATGCTAAACATGTTTGCCCCATATTTATTATTTATATGATTCTAATTTTTAAGCTTGATAACAAAATGCTGCTGATAAGAAAACACATGATTAACAAAGGCTCCAATATTCAGGGCTTGTGCCTAGTAAGAATCTATATACAACATCTTTATAAAGATACACTCTCTAAACACAATTAACACACTCCTATAGCATTAAAGAAACATACACAAACAGCCATACATACAGTATAACCTCCATAGTGCAAATTGCATGCTCAAGTTTTTTACTAAAAGCCATTGCCAAAGAATTTTAAGTGCCAGACAGATATCAGAAGTAGATTTTAACACAAAGCCATAGTTCTTTGAAAACAAACTCCTGTTTCATGGAAGTACATTGTATTTGAAAAACACTTGTGTTCATCAATTAGGAAAGTAATTTTAAAAAGCTACAAAATGGAGCAAGCAATTTACTGTAAACTTCTCTACTACTTGCTCAATCAGAAGATCTACAATTGTTTTTATACTAAGTTTCTGGTTTGGGTTCGGGTTCAGATATGGGTTTGAGGAACTGGTTCACCAGTAGGGCAAAATTTTGAAATGGGGTTTGGGTTTATTTATTAGTACAAAAACATGTAAAAATTATCTATATATGCAGCCTAGAAGCATGAATTAAGATAAGAATGTCACATAGTATCATATAAACAACAAAAACACCATAAACTTGTAATCATACCATCATAGACTTCAAGTTCAATATTAAAACTAAGTTACCAGTTCAGGTTCAGTTCGAAGTTCGGGTACGAAGAACCGGTTCGCAAGTTCGACAAAATTTTGAAAAGGGGTTTGGGTTCGGGTTCGGGTTCGAAAATACATGTAAAAATTTTAAAATTATATATATACATATTTATGAAGCCTAGAAGCATGAGGAAAAATAAGAATGTCACATAGTATCATAAAAACAACATTTAAACAACAAAAACACCATAAACTTGTAATCATAGCATCATGAATCATGATCATACCATCATATACTTCAAGTCATAGTTACACCACCCTAGGGGACGGGGGGACGGGGGGATATAAGACATAAAGATGTAAAAGTATTGTGTTGAAGTATTGGTCCTTTTGTGTTGGATATAAATGTTAGATATTCATATAAGTTATATCTAACATGTATATAATATATCCAACACAAAAGGACCAATATCTAACATTTATATCTTTGTTGGTGGCTGTTTTCAAGTCCCTGGGTCCGGCAAATGAGGTTTGAGTGATTTTGGCCTGTTGGCAAGTCATGTCTGTCTGGGATTTGGGTGAGAGCTAAGCTAAGTCTGTCATAGAGATGGGGTCGAAACCAATTGATTTGTGATAAAACAAGTTAAAACCCTTTGAGAATTATTTTGCCAGCTTTAGTTTGACCTTAGAAGGCCATGATGGATTGTGGGAGGTAACCCTGCTGAAGGCTTGCTGAATCCTGAAATTTGACTGTCTGGAATTTTTCAAAAACCCCCAAAATCTAGAATCTGCATCTTAACTCCTATGAAGCTGGAACCTATCCCAGACATCCTAGAAGTATTATATTTTATAATTTATACAAATATAACTTATACTTAAATGTTATATTTGTATAAATCCTCCCGCCCATGAACAAAAAAAAAATTATCCTTTCATATCCACCTTTTAGGGTTCCAGATGTCAAAAATTTATAAAATTTGCAAAAAAATGTCACTAAAGTGACATTTGTGCCCCAAAGTTTGCCGCAGTTCGCCATGGGTTCGTTTTTTGGTGAGCTGGTCCGCCTGGGTCCGTTTGTCCAGGGCAGAAGTTCAAACTAGGCCCAGATTTTCAAACCCTGCCTAGACCCACAGGCAAACTAGACCCGGACCATGTACCAGTTCGTACCCGGGCCAGTTCGGAGGGGTCCAGGGTGAACCATGGTAGTAACTTAGTATTAAAATATATAAACTAATATTACTTTCAAAATATATAAACTAGTATTGTCACTATTATTCGATATTCTACTACAACCACTAAGTTATTTGTCTAGACAATTGTTTTTCTAAATTAGATCAATAAAAACATACATCAATAAATAAGTGCAATAGATAGCTCAAAAAGGTATCTGTGAACCTATTTTATACATATATTGTTGTTTTAATTTTAAAGATAGATAAGCTAGTATTACTCGATATTGCACAACCAGTAATGAAGGACAAAGAGAGGCAATGGTTTGTCGTCATCAACAATCTCGCGAAAAAAAACCTTGCTTTCTGCACTTTTTCGCCCCAATTCACCGTCAATCCACCCAAGTATGCTCAGGCTTGTCTTGGGTTTCTATTGGACAAACCAGTTCACCTAAGAATAAACCCTAGTCGAGCCCAACCAGGACCCATACTTGATTTGAATCAGACTAGTACTAGGCCCTAGGACTGGCGAACCTTGTAACTTAGTTTTTATACCATAAATGTTATTGTAAAAATTATTTTATTTCGCTTATTTAAGTTTTTAACTCTTGATTTCAATGGATGAAAATCAATCATCATATTATCCATAGTTACCAGGTTTGAGAAATAATCAGTCAAATTTCTATAGGAATTGAAAAATCTAGACCCAATAAGACAAAATCAGCTGGCCCGAAAATTCTAGATCTGAGCAGATTTAATATTATCCATCCAAGCCAATTGCCATTCCATTGGCATCTTTTTTATTACAATAGACATGTTGCTTTAACATTTTAATTTTTAAAAAGAGGGAAAATACAAATATTTCCAAGCATGGTCATCAGCAACATGGCAAGCTACCCCTATCTCATCAAGAGGCATTCGTAAAATAAAAGAGCAGCAAGAATAGTTGTTTCTAGCCCCCTGTTCCTTGTCTTGGGCACAACCATTTCTCGAGGGAATGGTACGGTACCTTTCTAGCCATCAATTAATAAATTGTTTCTAGCCTGCAATAAGTTATCATCCATTTCACTATTTCAAAATCACAACTTTAAAAAAACTACGATTGAAAAAGGTAGGAACTACCCCAAAACATTTCTAACCTAAGTTACCAAATTCTTCCCAAAAATCTTAGGGTTCCAGTCTGGTCCAGTCCGGCCCAAATTCAGGTCCGGATGCGGTCTGCCCTAGGTCCAGCCAAGGTCCTGGATCTAGCTTGTGGGTTCTCTCTATCGAACCTGAGGAGAATTTTGACATCAACGACCAAACCTGGACATAATTTGACAAGTTTTTGACACTTTATTTTTTTAAAGCTTTTTTAAGTCTATTTTGGTCAACTCAACCCTCCAACCCTAAAATAGACCACTAAAAAGACAAAAGGTGAAACATATCTCATTTGTGTATTTGTGAATGGAAAATAAACTTCTTGCCTCCATTGCTAAACTTTCTTGTTTTCTTTCCATTGCTTAAGGAGTGTTGAAGGGTGATTGTTGCATGCTCTAAGCTGGTTTGTGAGCTATCACGTGGTTGCAAGTGTTGGGAACTCAAAAACATTAAAGAGGAAGACTTCAACAGAAGAGGTAGGTTTTTGTTGATTTTGTTTGTTTTTTAAATTTTTTATTTGCATTTTTTTTACAAAATGAAATGAACTCTCTAGTTTTATTTTATTTTTTCATTATGGTTTGTGGCTTTGTACGTTGTTTATAGATTCATAGAATGGCAAGTGCTTCTAGCACTAGGAACTCCCGGTTCAAAACAGACACGGGCTCTCCACTATGGAAATGTGTGGAAATGGTTCAGCAACTACTAGGTGGAGGAGGTTTCGTTTAGATTTGCAGTCATTGCAAAGAGAACTATAAAATCTTTTATAATAGAGTAAAAGCACATTTTTGCTTTATCCCTCGAAATGGAATCAAGCTTTATATAGCCTCCACCTAAAACCCTTCTTGCAAACTCTATTGTACTGAAATATATTGAAGAGAAAATACAAGCAAATGAAGCAGCCAAGAATGCAACTATTCATCCTTTGGAAAGGTCTAGAAGTAAGAAAGCATCAAAGGCCTCTACGGCTTCAATTTCCAATCAACAACCTATACAGGGCTATCCATTCTTGCATGTTCCTCAAGAACCGGTGACAAATAAGAGAGCAAAAGGGCCCTTGGAAATGTCATTTCACAATAAGGTTAAAGACATTGCCGAGCAAGACATAGCTAGATGCATCTATGCAAATGGATTGGCATTTAATATTGTTTGCTCACCATATTGGCAAAAAAATGGTGAGATCAATTAATGAGGCTCCAAGGGGGTCCAAGGGCCCGAGTTATGAGAAGGGGCACAACACTTTATTGAAAAAAGAGGTGAAACACGTAGAGGATTCCTTGAAGCCCATTAGGGATTCATGGATCAAAACAAGTGTGTCCATAGTATCTAATGGATGGAAAGATACAAGAAATCAACCTTTGGTCAATGTTATTGTAGTGTCCATAAGAGGTGCAATGTTTTTGAGAGTAGTAGATTGTGAAGGGCAAGTGAAGGATGGTCCATCTATTGCAAACATTCTTTTCCAAGCCATTGAGAAAGTTGGCCCTCAAAACATTGTCCAAGTGATAACAAACAATGCCAAAAATTGTAGGGTTGTCGGCTTATTGGTTGAGGGGCGCTATAAACACATTTTTTGGAAACCTTGTGTTGTCCACTCACTCAACCTAATGCTGTGAAAAATTGGCAAGAAAGTTGAGTGGATCAAACGAATATATGATGATGCCCAGGAGATCTAAATGTTCATCGCGGACCACCATATGTCACAAGCCATATTTAGACAATTCTCAAGATTGGAGCTCTTGAAGGTAAGTTAAATTATTTAAAATTTAAGTATGTTTTAGACTTTAGTTTAGTATCCTTTCTAAATTTTCAAATGTAGTTTTGATTTTCATTATTTTTTATTTTGAAATAGGTTGTTGAGACCTATTTTGCCTCCAACACTATTGTTTTGAAATGCCTTGTAAAGGTTAAAGAGGCATTGTCTAGAATGGTAATTAGTGCTAATTGGAGCATATGGAAGCAATCTAGCAGTACAAGGGAAGCTTCCATTAAGGCAATGATACTAGATGACTCTTAGTGGGATTGTGTTGAGTACCTCTTGAGATTTACTAAAGCTATATTGAGCATGATCCAATACACTAACACATATAGGCCTTGATTGGATGAGGTATATGATGGCATTGACTCCATGATTGAACCCAAAGAAAACCCAAACCCACCCCAAAAAAATTTGATCAAACTTGCAAACTCAAATCTAAACCGGGACCAGCAACTTAGTTTCTAACCCTAAAAGTTACCTCATAAAATAATTCTCTCAATTCAACTCATACTTCTCAGCTTTTTTTAGTTGAAGAGAAAATATATCAATAAAATTTGATATTACAAAAACTTTAGAGACCTTTAGGAAAAATTCTCCAACGCATAAATAGATGATAGAGCCACCCATGGCTAATTCGATTCTAAGATCGTATAGCGACAATAAAAACTATAGATATACAGTATTATAAAGAAAAAGAACCAATCTAGGATAGCATAATCAAGTTAATGTATAGAGATTATTATCATTTTTGAAGAAGAAACTACTCATCTTAATAGTCTTCCTCTTCTTCCATCACAATGCCCTTACCTTTTATATATCTAATTTTAACCATGGAATCAACATTCGCTAATTGGGAAGCGATGGTGGAGTGCATTGGAAATCGCAGAAGCTAGGGCATCTGTCCCTTAGCTCTTTGTTCTTATCTATGTATTTTGCAATGTGCAGGGTGGAGTTTTCGCTATGCACAAGGAGTAGACAAGGACAGGGGTCCCATTTCCATCTAGTTTTTTGAGCCATTTATGCTATTAAAGGATTTTGCAGCATTTTGTTTTGGGTGTTTAGCAACCTTGGAAATTTTGTTGAGAGTTTCTTTAGCGGCTGGGATCTCATTACTGATGTTTTTTTTTGTCTATTGATATAACTTTGTTTTCTTTTGGGGTTTGAGCATCAAGGAGGTGGGAGTCGAGTTTTCAACTCCATGGGGTTTGCATTGCTCAACTTGGAGCTTCCTTGATTCCGATGGCTTCTGAAGCTATGGATGTTTCAGATCCTTCCTCTTCTCTACATGTAGGTGTTAAGGATCATCGGAGCATGAGTTCTAGCGATGGTGTTGTTTCTTCGAAAGGAGCCCCTAAAATCAAGAAAGTGAATGGGTGTTTAGAGAGATGCCTATAGTGTCCTATCCTAGTGATTCAGCCAGAAACAGTCTCGGATGATATCTCGCATTGGAGCAATCATGCTCTCATCTATAAATTTTTGGGGCTTCAACTTTCTTTATCAATGTTGGAATCTTGGGCGCGACAGGATTGGAACCCTGAAGGAGACATGGAAATAATGCTGGCAGCCAACAATTATCTATTGGTTGTTTTCTCATGCATGGCAAACAAAAATAAAGATTTTGAAGGAGACCCATATTTCTTTAACCATGTCAGGCTCTTCATCAAACCTTGACATGTGGGCTTCAACTCTACAGAGAAGCTTCCCTTGAGAGTGCCTATTTGGGTTTATCTTCCAAGGCTTCCCCAAGAAATATGGAGGGACAACATTCTTCATTCCGCTTGTCTTCTGTTAGACAAGCTGGTTGTATCTGCTTCCAAACTCAAGACAAATAGGTAAATTCTTATGCTCACTTTTGTGTTGAAATTGATTTGAATAACCCATTACTAGATTCTATTGAGATATGTCTTGGGTCAACTTGATTATGAGACACTACCATTCAAATCTAGAATTTTTCATGAGTATGGGCATTTGCAAAGGAGATGCCCTAGATTTAAGTCATCACCTGCAACTACTAATGGCACTTCCAGTTATGCCCCTAAAGTGGACAAGGGGAAGGCTCTTTTATTGGAGGGAACTATGAATAAGGAGGGCTTCATTCCTGTCAAATGTTGCAATAAGGGAAGAGGTCAAAAGAGAACTTTGATGGACAGACAAAATGATGGAATTTTTAAATGATTGGAGGTTTTAGATGACCTAGTTCAAGAAGAGGGAATCCCAGTTGAGTTATCCTCGGGTGCTAAACTCTTGGAAGTGACTTCAGAGGAGGACAAAAGTAATGATAATCAGAGCCTATCTATAGTGGACTAACATCAAGAGCAAATGGATAACAATTTACCACCTAGGCTTCTAGATGTTTTTGAACCTAGTGGGGCTTTGGTCGTGAAAGATGTTGCCTTGGTGACCCTAGCCTCTCCTTCAATGAGACCTTGGAATCTAGGAAGGGTAGTAAGGTTTCTTCAACATTAGGTCTACAACAAAAACCTCTTAAAAGGGGACCTTTGGAAAAGCCTTCAAGGAGTGGACTAAGGACAGATCAAGAGAAGGTAAAGATTATTGGAGATACTTTGGTACAATCTGGGTGAGTAAAGACAATTGATTCCCATTTCTCCCATCTACAAAAATGATTGTTTTATCATGGAACGTGAGGGGTTTGAATGACATCCGTAGATAAATGGTTGTTCAAGATTCAGTTGTTTCTCGTTTACCTAATATTATCTTCATTCAAGAAACTAAATTGAAAGTGGAAGGCATGGAAAATATAATTCCTAGAATTCAATCTTGGGGAGCTTGCTAGTGTGTTGGAGCCCATGGTAGTTCGGGTGGAATTGCGTGTTTTTGGGATCTGAGGAAGGCTGTCCCAAAGTGGTGGATTTCAAGTCGGTCTTTGATCTCTATGGTTGCCTCTTGTTTGGATTTTGGAGAAACCTATCTCTTTACTAATGTTTATGCTCCTACTAATCTTTTGGGTAAATCACAGCTTTGGGACACATCAGACTTGTTTCTTCTCTAGTTCCCTTTCTTCCTTGGATTATGGCTAGTGATTTCAATATAGATTGCAATTTGGAGGAGAAAAGAGGGGGTGTGGCTAGACTAGATCCTTCTGCCATTCTCCTTACTGATAATATTGAACTCTTGAATGTTATTGATGTGAAACCAAATAATGGAAGATTTACTTGGAATAAGAAGAGAAGTGGAGTGGATGTGATCTCAAAAAGACTTGATAGATTCCTTGCCTCTTGTTACTGAATGGGAGATAGATGGAATACTAGCTCAAAGGTCTTGGATTGGAGGGGCTCTGATCATTGGCCGATCAAAAAATCTATGGTCTATCCCAGCATTTCAAAGAGGTTGCGAGATCCCTCTCTTCAAGACTTAGTCACAGTTTGGTGGTATGAAGGGAAGTCTTCTCATGGCAGAGCCATGTATTTTTTTGTTAAAAGACTACAATATGTCAATTATAAGCTTAAGAGGTGGAATAGACAATGTTTTGGAAATTCGCACTTTAATAAAAAGACAGCCCAAGCTCGGCTTGATTATATCACTCGCTTTATCCGAGATCAGGGATTTATTTTGGATTCGAGTAGACACTATGGTTGTGTTGTGAGGTTTTCACAACACCGCCCCATCATAGATGAGGACCCCCTTTTTGGTGCCTTACTGCTGTTTGCAAGGCTGCAGGTGAGTGGAATTGAAATAAGTGGGCTTGGGTTTTTTTATGACAGGCTTAAATTCAAACCAGGCAAGGTTTTGTTTAGGTCCTCAAAACCATCATTCAGGACACGGTATGGCCTAGATTTCAAAGGGCAATGGTTGCGCTTACATCTGCCCCTTTAAATTTGATAACATAACCACAAATTTTGAAGTTTTGACTCTCCAAAACGACAATTGAACCCAAAATTCGAACCTGGCCTGCAAGCAAATTAAAAATGGGTTAAAATGGCTTTAAACCTTCCTTTTATATGAGGCAGTTTGGAATTAAATTAGGCCTGCCCTATAAGAAACGTGCAAGCTGATTTAAGGATCAGATGTAATAAATAGGGCCCTTTGAATTATGAAGCATATAGCCTCATGAGGCCCTAAATCTGGGTGCCAAGCATTAAGTCTGGCCTAAAATGTGAAGTGGGTGGCCTTAAACTATGTGGCGTGTGCTCCTAAATCTGCCTTAATTAAAACATTTAAATGCAAATTGCCTAAATTAAATTTATTGTAGCGAGGTCGGCCCTTTAATTAAGTGACAATTTAATTACAAAATTTATTTAATTTAAAAGCCCAGGTCAGCCCTAATCAGGTCGTCCCTGTCCAGAATTGGCGCCTATATAGAGGGGCGGACTTGATCATTTCAACTCCAATTTAAACCCAAATCTCCTTTGCTCTGTAGTGGCGAATTAGCCCTCGAATGGCAGTGATTTTATCCATAGCAGACCTATCTCCAAGGCATGTGAGCTGTAAAATAGGCGCCTGGGCCTAATTTCGAATAAGGAAGGGTCCAAACAAGCTTGAATCAGGCCCCTTAAACATTAGATCTAGCCCTAAGCATAAGGCATGCTGCATTAGGGAGCCAAATGGGCCCTTAATTGATGTAACGTGTGGTCAAGCAGGCCCTAAATCTGGTCGCAAACAATAAAATCAGACCAAACATAAAACGTGTGAGGCCTAATCAGGCCTAATTTCGAATTTGCATCTCCCAAAGCACCCATTCCAACCCCATTTGCGATTTTTATGCATTAATTTGGCAATTTGAAATAAATTAAGTACTCCTAGGGCTGTGTGATTTAATGCATTTAATTTGGGTTATATGTTTGGCATTTATTTAATTTTATTTATCTCCAATGCAGGTCGGCCCTATTTGAAGAGGCAAAAAATTGGTATAAAAGGGGGACCTCCCTCCTCATTTCCTCATTCAACTTTTTCATTATGTCTTGCAGCAGCAAGGAGTTGCGAAATTTTCCAAGAGGAGGAGCGAAATATCAAGAGGCAGCGAATTTGGAAGAGGCTACAAGTCTGGTCTTGGGTGTGAAATTTGAAGGAGAGGCTACGAAAATCTGAGAGCTCCAATTTGGAGAAAGAAGAGGCAGTGAATTATCAAGGAGCTGTGATTTTTTTGAGAGGCTGCAATTTTGAAGAAGAGCGAATTTGGAGAAGGGTTGCAAATCTTAGAAGGAGCTGCGATTTTTGGTGGACTAGTCTTCTTCTTTGGTGGAAGAGGGTTTGTTGGTGAAGGAAGGTCTTCAAGTTGGAGAGAGGTTGCTGGTCTAAAAGGCAAAATTTTCTCCTTGTTCTTGTTTGGTTCATTTTCATTTCTTCTTGCACTACTCATCCACCACTTCATCATTCCATCTCTAGGGAAGAGGCGATATAAGTGTAGTTTCATTCATAGGATTTGAAGAGGAGATATAAGTGGTAGTCCCACCCCTAGGAACGAAGTGGAGAGATAAGTGTAGTCCATCCCTAAGTTTTCGAAGAGGCAGAAATAAGTGGTAGTCCCATCCCTAGGAATGAAGAGGCGATATAAGGGTAGTTTGATAGGCAATTGAAGAGGCAAAAATAAGTGGTAGTTCCATCCCTAGGATTGAAGAGGCAGAGATAAGTGCAGTCCATCTCATATTGTAGAAAGAAGAGGCAGAAATAAGGGTTAGGATGACGGATGCTAGTGCAAGCAAGAACCAAAGGGGAGTGTATACCAAAAAAGACAAGGAAGACATGATGCCCAAGACCACCTTCTTCTCAAAATTGAAGCAAGTGGGTGGCACCAGCATTGGCACAGTGAACATGATACAGTTGAGGGACAAATTGATGGAGAGCTCCTCCCCTTTGGCCAAGAAGGATAAGGAGACAGGTTACCGCCACATTTTCATAGCTCCGTCCTCCATCTCCATCTTTCACTTACATCCGCTTCACCCCCACATTCCATATTTTCATTGCAGGTACAAGCGAGGAAGCAGGTTTCATTGCAGGTTGGAAGAGATTTGAAGATATTTGAGGCTAGGCAAGGCTTGCCTATTCGTGCAAGCTAGCTTGGTTAGATTTGAGAAGGAGGTATGGCCAAGGCAGGTGCCCCCAGAACCCAAGAGTATTGAAGCAGAGGGGGGTGCATGCAAACCAAATTCGAGTAGGAAGGTTAGAGAAGACTAGGAAGGTTAAGGAAGGAAAGGATAATGAAGGAGGAAAGCGAGATGAAAGCTTGAAAGAGGTCAAGTTCGAGTTCAGGGTGGTGGCCTCTCAAATTGCAAGGAGGTTCACATCCAGGCAAGCCACCGAGGCCAAGGCAAGATTACCCCAAGTGCATAGAGACCTCACCCTTTCAAGGTCAAGACATCAGGTACAAGCAAGTTCAAGTGGTGACGAGAAAGTTTCTAAGGACGAGCTCAAGCATCCAAGGCTTCACCTCATCTCAAGGATTAAATAAATTTATAAGATAAGGTTGATGAGGTGGCAATTTCATGTGCATGCAATCAAATCATGCCAAGTGTCCTATGTTCTCATTGGTTGACAGATTATTGTAATTTTCTCATTGGCCCACAAAGTTGGTGCCCTCATGTAATTGGTTGAAAGATGGTAACCCTAATTAGGGTTTGTAAGGTTTAATCTTGGCCCTTGATTTTGCCCCTTAATCTTGGCCACTCGTGATTTTGAGCCTCTATATAAGGCCATTTGTTCTCATTTGTAAAGCAGAGTTATGTTGGAGAATTGTTGCCAAAATACTATCAAAATTGTTCTCTATTCATTGTTGTGGCTTGCATGGTGGATATACATGATCATTTTGGTGTATTTGCATGGTTCTTTACATCTCTCAATTAAAATAGGATTTCATTTCAAATTTGTTAAGATAAGAGTAGAAGTAGACAGATTGTGTGGTGATATTGGTGGATGTTTGATTCGATTTTATAAAACTAGGCCACTAGCTCCTTGTAGATGCAAGGGTGCCTTGTGTGGTAATCTAGTAATTGTGCTCAAGTTCAATTGGCATTAGATCCTTAATTTGTACTCAAGTTGGATTGAGTGGAAGGTGTTGATATGAAAACCTTTTGAGATCCTTTGAAGCTTTGCACTAGGTGGAGTTGAAGTTGCAGGCAAGCCTCCATTTGGTAGGAATCCTAGTCCATCCATTAGTTTCTCATCCATAGTTAGAAATAGAAGTAATCTAGATAGTAGAAGTTTGATGAGCAAAGTTGGAAGTGATATAAATCACGGATATACTTTATCATATATTGCAAAGCCAGATCTTTAGCAGTGTAAGTTGACACCCTTGATTCTCAGATCTCCTCAATGAAGGATATCTCCGGGGAGGCACATCAATATTTTTCTTCCCTATTTACAAAGGACTCCCCTCTTGTTGGAAAAGACGAAACTATTATTCTAGAATGTGTTCCCCCTTTGGTGTTGAATGAAATGAAAGAGGCCCTAATTCACCCCATCTCATTACAAGAAGCAGAGGGTGTTGTTTTTCACATGGAAAAAGGTAAAGCCCCAAGACCTAATGGCTTCCTAATTGAATTTTTCCAGGAGTTATAAGAAGTTATTGGACCTTCTTGAGGTTGTTCAAGAGTCACACAGAAATAAGCAAATGTTATGTGCCTTAAATACTACTTTTTTTTGCCCTTATTCTTAAAAAGGATAGTACGAATAGATTAGACCAGTTTAGACCCATTGCTCTCTACAAAGTGGTTTATAAGATTATCACTAAATTGATTGTTGAAAGACTCAAGTTGTGCCTCAGGGTTTTGATTTCTAATGAGCAAGGTGGATCTATGGCTGAGAGACAAATTCTTGATGGGATTGTGATTGCTACAGAGACCATTCATTCTATCAAAACTTCTAAGGAGAAGCCCATGTTTAACAAACTTGACATGGCAAAGGCTTGTGACAAAGTTAAAAGGGCTTTTTTACAAAAGGTTCTTTTGGTTTTTGGATTTTGCACTAACTGGGTTAATTGGGTCATGAGTTATGTATCCTCTACCTCATTCTCCATTTTCGTTAATGGAGAACCTTCTAAGTTGTTAAGTGCTTCTAGAGGCCTCAAGCAAGGTGACCTCTTTCTCCTTATTTATTCATCATCATAGCTAAGGGGCTTGATAGATTCATTAAATCCAAGATTAAACAAGGTCCAATTCAAGGTTGGAGCTGGTGCAATAATTTGCCTCCTTATTCTCAGCTGCAATTTGTTGATTACACTTCTTTAATGGGTATGGCTAGAGTTAATGAAGCTGTTAAATTCAGGAAGACCTTGAACACATATTTGAATGCCTCCAGACAAAAAATTAATGAGGCTATTTTCTATTTATTTCTTTAATACTCTTTGCGGCTTATTCGGACTAGAATTGCTCAAATTCTCAAATTTCAAATTGGCTCTCTTCCTCTGGTGTATCTTGGGATTCTCATTAGTGTGGGATCTCAATGAAGAGAGTTTTGGCAAGAGATTCTAGATAAGTTTCACAAGACTGTTAGCCATTGGACCTGTAGATGGATTTCGTCAACTGGAAGGTTGACTCTATTGAAGTCGGTGGCGTAGGCTCTTCCTATTTATAGATGCTTTGTGCAAGTAGCCCCTTCTAGCTTTGTGAAAAAGTTGATGCCCTCTCTCGTCAATTTCTCTGGTCTGGTAATTTTCCTTCTTTAAAGTGGAGCTTGTTTAGATGGGATTCAGTTTGCAAGCCAAACTAAGAAGGGAGACTTGGCCTCCGGTTTAGTTTTAGTGGCCAAGTTATACTGGACATGGTGTACTTGTTAGGATAAAGACTGGGCCAAAATCATTACTCAAAAGTATCTCCAAGGAGTTGACAGTGTAGATGTACCTAGGTGCAATTTGCAGGGGAGGGGTTTCGTGATTTGGGACTCTCAAAAGAGTGGCAAAACTCATCAAGGAGGGTTTGTTTTGGATTTGTCATAAGGGATCCGATGCTCTTTTTTGGCATGATTTTTGGGATGGTCATCCCCCTATTATTTCACAGTTTCCACACCTTCAACCCCTTTGTGACATTTTTGTCGAAGTCGGTTGGAGCAAGGTGGTGGATTTAAAGATTGTTGTACTAAAGGGTTAGTTGGAGGTGACTTGTTGGAAAGATCCTCAAGAGTGACCATTGGGAGGTACTGAAGAGATCCAACGACCTAGCTAGGATCTTAGCTAGTAGACTCTATAGTGCTTTGAAGGAGAGGGATATTTTCGCTTGGAGAGTAGTCCTAAAGGGAAAATTCTCTATTGTTTCTGGTTACCTGGAGCTAGATACTCAAATGCATGGTTGAGGGGGTGTGCCTTGTTGGAAGCAAGTTTGGAATAATTTCTCTTGACCTAAATGCAACTTTTTTCTCTAGCTGGTTGCGCAAAGTAAATGTCTCACCTGGGAGAATGTGTGAAAGAGAGGTTTTCAGGGTCCTTCTAGCTGTCCCCTTTGTAAAAGTAGTGAAGAATATGTTTCTCATCTTTTCTTTTAGTGTCCTTACTCTCGTGAGATTCGACAATGGTGGTGGGGAGCATGGAACCACACTGTATCCATGCCACCGCTTTAGTTGAATTTTGGGAAAGTCTGGGTCATCCTCCAGCTAAGACCTCCTTTGTTAAAGTTGCTTGGGTTCTTGGTCCAACTTTTATCATCTGGAACTTATGGCTAGAAAGGAATAGAAGGACCTTTCAAGGTTCAAATTCCAGAATTGATGAGTTCTTTCATATAGAGAAAGATTGTTTGTAGGCTTCAAGAAATTATTTTTGCAAAATGTGATGCTTATGGGCTTCTAGATTCTAGTGATTTGGTTGTGATAACTAATATGAATCTTGTTGGTAATGGAATGGGTCCCTCTGTCATGAGGCAACTAAGAAGGGCCAAACAAAAAATTCATAGAGTGAAATGGCTCCCCCCTCCTGAGGGAGTTTTAAAAGTTAACACTGATGGTTCTTCTAGGGGGAATCTTGGTCATGGAAGAATTGGTAGTATTGGTAGAGATAGCAATGGAGATGTCATGTTCTTCTTCTCTACCTATGAGGGGCATCACTGTAATAATCTTATGGCAGTTGTTTGCATGCTATTGAGAGGGAATGTTCTCTTGGTTGGAAGAAGATTGTTTGTGAATCTGATTCCCAAATTGTGATTGATATGCTAAATACACAACATCTAGATGAAGCTAATTGGCATTTGGCTTTGGTGGTAAAGAAAATATTGAATGTGTTCTTCTCTGGATCATATTTATTTTTGTCATATTCCTTGTAAATGGATTAGAGTGGTTGATTGTCTAGCAAAATAGGCTTCAGAGGATCTAGATAGGTGGGATGTGGATGATTGGGGTCTTTTGGGCCCTAGGTATACAAATACTTTGGAAAAGTCAGTTCTAGAGGAGAAAACTATGTAGTTGTTTTCTTGGTGGGCTCCTTTCGGGACCTCTTCTTGTGGGTTGTTGGGTGTTCTTGATCTAGCCTTGGGCCTTTTGTCTTGTAATCTCTAATTTGTTTATAATAAAGTTTTACCCCCTTTTTTCCAAAAAATAAATGTTAATGAACAAAATTAAATCTTCAAAAACTAGTTGAGGAAGAGCTCAACAACACTTGTTGGCATAGGGACACCATTGTTTCTTCTGCCTCTGTTCTATTGCCAATAAGTTTCCATACCATCAGTTTGGCTGGCCACAAGGATTTGCTTACATTAATCCATAGAGTTAGCATTGCATGTCCTTTTAGCTTTTAGATGGTTTTGATTGTGTTGGGCCATTTTGAAGATTTACTCTGGTTTTAGCTGTTGAAGTTTGGTAGTTGCAGGAGCTATCGGTGTACTTGTGATGATTGCAGCAGTATTATGTTTGAGATATTTGCTATGTGAAGATGATGTCTTTTCTTTGCTGCATCATCTGTTATCCTTCTTTATGATCAGGTGTTTTAAGACTGCAAAGAGTCTTCATGCTGATCGGTTATCCTTATGAAGAGTCTCACCTTTTTGATTTGGAATGCTGAAGACATGAAGAGTCTTCATCGCCATCACATGAAAGGTTACTCTCTTTGTAATTTTCGTCAACATGTGTGCCACGGCAGTCATGTATTCATGCATCTTCCTTTCATTCAGGTCAACATTCAAGAGCTTTATTATTGCATAGCATTTGGAATTCAAAGGGTCTAATGCTGCATAACTGTTAATCTTCGTAGAGACTGTTATTACTAACCGGTTACTGAGAGGGGGGGTGAATCAGTAAAAGCTATTTCTATTACAAATCAATACTTGTTTTAATTATTCTTCTAAGGCAAGCAGAATGTAAACAATCATCAACAAGCATAAATAGAAATACACAAATCAACACAAGATGTATACATGGAAACCCTCGGTCAAAAAGAAAAAAACCACAATGAGACAGAGCTCACAACTTCACTACTGCAAAATGAAGGCGCCCTGTTAGGAGCTTACAAAGCACTGGTGAAGGTGCTACCCGGTTAAGGAATTTTATAGAAGATCGGTTAAGATCTTAACCCTATTAAGAGTTGCCTGGTTAGAGGTCTTTCAACATCAACAAAGATGTTACCCTGTTAAAGGATTTTACAAAGAACTGATTAGGTCCACCCTAATAGAGGGATTTCAATTTGCTTTCACACCTTATAAAAGCAATGATCTCATATGACACTGATTGTCTGATTAGATCATACCTGTCAATCTCTTCCCCGGTTTGCCTGGCTATTGAATATTTTCTGCCTCTTTGCCTTTCACCTCTGGTGACTGTGATCTCTCTCTTTTCTGCTCTCTCAATTCAGCAATTATCAACAACACTTTTTCTTGTGTCCTATGACCTGTATTTATACAAGAGTTCACCTTAATGAAACCCTTAACTCATAGAACCGTCAGGCTATAAACTCAACAATAAATCATGCAACTAGCAAAAAGCTTTGTGTTCCGATCTGGAGTTTACCTTGAAGACATCTGCAGAAATAAAGCTAGCTCCTATTAAAAAGCTAACTCCACTTCTGAGTGGTGGATGTTCCATATAATCCGGTTTTAACTCAAACTGCTCCGTAGAATCCAGTGCAGATCTTTAAGCAGTAAACCGGTATACACTTATACCCGGTTCATCCCTGTATGCAACATAAGACCGGTACTATGTAATTGGTTCAGTCTACCAGTGTATCTGTCTATTTAGTCAACCGGTGCATACACTCTATTTTTAGTCTACCGGTGTCTTTAAAGTAACGTGAGTGACCGGTGAACCTTTACCGGTGGGAATGGTGTTTGTGAATTACACTAATGACAACTTAAATTGCTAACAGAGACACATGTTCGTGGCCATTGAGTCACACAAGTGAATGAAACATCACCGCTACGGATTGGATGAGATCCTATAGTGTCAGTTTTGGGCATCTCTGCGATATGTATTCTTTGATGACAATTTTCTGGGTGCTGGTTACAGGAGTGATAGTGGTAGCTTTTGTTGGTTAATGTTATCGTGTTCATTATTGACACTGGCGGGGTGTCATTTTGGTGGTTGGTTGTTGTTGGATCAAATTGAGACTTCAGTGTTGTTGGTCAGTATTGTTCATTATTCTGTGATTAGTTTTGTACACAGGAGATAGAGGGAGTGTTGTTTATTATTGATATTATATGTAGTGTCATTTGTTCTTCAGGTGTATTTTGATATCTATAGCATATTCAGGTGTATTGAGTATATAGTTCCTGTGTTGTTTATCAGTGAATAAGTTTGAAGAGAGAACGCTGAGTATATTTCTTCAAGTGTGTGTATTCAGACATTCATTATTATTTAATAAAGGGGCTTCTTTTTGGTGTGGCCGGGTTTTTCACCCTCAAGTGGAGGGTTTTCCCAGGGTGAATCTTTGTGTCTATCTTTTCTTGTGTTTTTTAAGATATGTGCACTCTGTTTATGGTATTCTGGTTCAAAATTTAACATTAGCATTGCTCAACGGTCATTCAATTGCCTCTATTCAATTGAGAAATACTTGGTACATTGTCTCAACATCATAACGATTTTATCGTTTGTTCCAGCAGTTGATTATAGGCATTTAGTTGTCTTTAATGCCTAGCACATTATTGATCAGCTTATTCATGCACTTATGCTGGTTGACTTAACCCATGTTTTTGGAAGCCATGCCATGAAGGGTATCATTAATATTGCCAAAAGAAATGTTCATTGAGGTATCATTTCAGTGTGAGTATGAAAGGGGGCTAGCCTTGGAGCCTTATGCAGAAATGTTTTTTTTTTTGTGTGTGAGGAACAGTATCTGCCTAGAACATTTCCTTGTAGAGACTGAACAAACTTCTTGTTTTTAGAGCTACGGTTATTTGTTTCTAGACCTACATAATAAAGTAATGTGCTCTCTAGGGAAAGTGGGAGGCAGAAAGGATCTCACCCTTACAGAGGAAAGGAGTTGATGGTTGCTAATTTTCTTTAAGATGAGATGGGAAGCAGTGTCCATCTTGATGGGCTGAAAAGAGGGACAAGTCGTGAGAATTGAAAGAATGAAGAATAGTGACAAGATCACCAAAATTGTTGATCTGATCATAGGCAAGGTAGTCTCATCATCACTCCCTTTAAGATCCATCGTTTCTTTGTTATCTTCATCAAGAATTATTGCCACTTGCCTGTCATTTGTGGGATTGTTGGACTCAGAGATAGCAGTATTCAATACTCTATAATACTATATTGTTGCTACTTCAAGGATGTCTCCTTTTTCCCCTGTTACTCAATCTCAGAAATTTACATTGCAAAAGTGGAACTTACTATTAACCTCTGCTAACCATTTGGCACTTCCAAAGTTCATAGCTTCTCAGATTTGAGTGCCCCAACCTGTTAGATCAATGTGAAAAGACCTTCTAAAGTTTTTGCTATAATAACCCATACCAGGATATCCGAATAAATCTTGCAAAATAGGAAAGTTTCAGATCGGAAGTATTTTTTGGCAGACATCCTCAATTTTATTCCTCATTTGTTTAAACTGAAATGTTTTTTGTTGCAATGTTGTAAAATAATGAAGAAATTGATTGTAAATGTAAAGCCAAAGAGTACTCTTGGAATATTTATAAGCAAGCTGTTGAAAAATGTTATATGCAAATGAACAGTCAAAACATTATTTATGTTGGTATACTAGGCAACGCATTCAACAGTTTGTATAGAAGTAACAAATAAATTCAACTTTGACCTTCAATAATACAGAAGCAAAATGATCTAATTGTGCTGTTGAAAGTCGCTAAACTCTATTGTTGACTATATAATCTGCTAGAAGTGTTCATAGAGTTTCTGTTACAAATTTATGAATATATAGCTGCTGCAATAGAGACGGGACTGTATACAAACTGCTCCAGCTTGTTGAGGCTTCCTGTACATTGCTATTCCCTAATGGATATGTGAAACAGCTAGGAGTCAGGTTATTATAAACCCTATTAAGTGCAGCGATGTAATGTCCCCTTTTTAAAATAGGATTTATGATGCAGGAGCATCTTGGGTCTTTGGCAATCTTGCATCAACCAAAAATATTTTTTGATTTCTGTACCTGTTTGCTGTTGTTTTCTTTATATCTTTGCATTTGATGGTTTCATGGTGTGCAAAGCTTACATTATGTTGAGGACCTATTTGGGAACCTTCTCCTATGAGCACATAAAGTTTGGATGGACTGTTTCAAAGTTACAGCTATTTTCCTTGCCGTCGGAACAGTGTTTTCCTGCAGTTTTGATAAGTTTATTACACAACACCCGTACATACAAAATATACCGACAAAATCATCCCCCCCCAAAAAACAAGTCGGCTCCGACGACTTTTACAAAATATAACATAGACAAAAATGAGCCTACTACAAACTACTCAGGAGGGGGCGTAGGAAGTGTCCCTGATGATGATGGTGCGGCTGTGGCTGTGCCGGAAGTGACTTTAGCCCGCAACTCGTACACTTGAGTTGTCCGAAGCTGTAAAGCCTGTTCTGCCCTCATCTTAAGCTCCATAGCCTTCCGAACCATGCTAGCTGCCTCAAGCACTGCCTTCTCCTTCGCATCCACAGTCTCCAAAGCAGAACCAAGGCGAGTCTCAAGAAGAGCCCGCTCGGCACGCTCAGTCTCCAATGCAGCCCGTAAAGTGTCCAACTCCGACACCATAGTACTCCGCTCAGCCGCCCAAGACTCCCTCTCCTGAACCACTGCAGTCTCCAAAGCTGTAAGACGAGAAGCTGCCTCCTCCCGAGCTGTCTCTGCTACCAATCCCGTAGCTTGATGTACTGAGGAAGCATGCTCTAACCACCTGAGAGTGAAATACTCCTCTCGAAAGGCCTGTTCTAACTCTCGGATAAGATCGTGGATCCGGCTCTCGCCCACCGTCGCACTAAGAGCCCAATCCTCCAACATCGTAAGAGACTCCTGAGTAGGCCATCCCCTAGCCTCAAAGCACTCTGCAAATGCCTGTGGACAGCCAACCCGCACAAAGGTCAAGAGGCGCTCCAACTCTTCAGCAACCCCCTCCTGAGCCTGAAGCTCTGCTGAGGCTATGACCCGCTGGGCTCCAGCAGCTACTGCGGCTACATCCGCCAAGTACTACTCCAACACTTTCTGCGCGGACTCCCTCGCTGGCACCGCCCTCCGTGACCCTGTCAGGGCTGGTGGCTCCGCACTAGCCTCAGCTTGTGGTCTCTGTCCCTCCATAGGAACTGGTCTCTCGGATATCTCTCTCTCCTGGGCTACTGGCTCTTCTCTTGGTGGCGACATCACTGCATCCAGGTCAATAACTTCTGAAGGCCTCTCTAACACTACTCTGGCAGGGGCAAGTGAAATGGGAGCTACCACTGCTATCGGGGGTAATGTGAACTGTTCCAACCATGACAGCACTGAAGAGTCCTCATCCCCCGTCGGCAACGCTCGAGCCGGCTCCTCCAATACCCCTGGCCCAACTCGCACAATGGCCTCAGTACCAACAACATCCAATGTAACATGCTCTCGCGGCTGTGTCTGCTCCTGCTCTAAACCTCCAACACCATCTTTGCTAGTCTGTCCTGGGTCGATTGGCTGAGCTGTAGGTGGCTCGGAAGCCTGACCCGCCGGGTGTAGCACAACAGGGGGTCGGAGCTCTCCGAACCGTGGCATGGGTATAGCCTCCAATGTGGTACCGAACGGTACAAAGGGCCCCGCTGCAACAGTCGCCGAGGGCACTGGTGGCGTGAATAGTACAAGAGGTGGTGCACTCTCAGACGGTGGAGTTGGAGCAAATGCACTTTCAGATGGTACCTCTGTATCGAGAGTGTCAGAGTCTCCCACTGCAACACTCTCGCTGCCTTCCTCCTCCTCCTCCAAGTCCTCACTTGACTCCTCTCGGCCACTGTCCACATTCTCCCCTTCCAACTCTGAGAGGACTTGGCGCTTCCTCTTTGACCCTGTCTGTACTCCGCCAGCATCCAAGTGACGCCAATGAAAGATAAGAGGCTCTCCCGTAGCAATATCAATGGCTGTGGCCTCAACTTCTCTGCTAGAATCTGCTCTCGGGCAGCATTCAGGAACAACCCGATGGCAATATGGGGCATGTAAAATGTCCGATGTTGTAGAGTCATGAACTCATACAGCCTCTCCGCCATAACTGAAGCCCAATCGTACACCGTACCATTACGGATCCCGTTCATGAAAATGAGATGTGTAAGGGCAATGTCGGAGGCCCTACTAGCCCCGGTCAACCTGCTCTTCACGATGTCCATCAGACACCGCCACTCTTTGGGAGCCACAAATGATTTCTTGATTCCCCGATTCTTTGAAGAAGCGCCAGCCAATGACTCCAACTCACTCTGAGACAGGTTTTTGGAAACCAGCTTAATGTACTTTTCCTTTTCTTCGCGGGACAATTTCCTGGGCTTTAAATCTATTTTCTTCCCGTGCGTGCCAGGTATGCCAAAAACCCTCGATATCTCCTGGGCAGAAAATGAAATCTGTATCTCAGTGCCACAATACTTCAGAGTGCTACGCCGGCTATCCCGATCGAATGTATCAATCATGCCTCGGAGAGGTCCCTCGTACTCTCTAATGGAGGGCAAAGGCATCTGAATTGCCCAGTGTACTCCTGCTCTTCGAAGCTGTCCCTTCAAAAAATGTGCGTCTGGAGTGTTATCCCACCATGTTCGGCACTCCACTCCGCTCAAACCCTCGAATGTCACAGTCTTCCAAGTAATCTCTTCCTTTTGTGCTTGTGGTTGCTGTACATGTGGACGGTGCTTTCTGGCAGTATCCATGCTACCAGCAATGCGGACTCTAGACTGTGAAACCTCAGTCCTCTGTTGCTACTGGCTGGTTTTGAAACCTGTAATTTCTGTCTCCAAGTACTATGCTGTCGTGATCCCATACTACTGTGCAGTGTCCAACAATAACGGTCTTAACCGTTTTTTTTTTAAATTCCTCCTCTTACCGTACAAATCAACTTCCTTCAGCCAATGCAAATATGTAGCAGCTCCGGGTCTCATCAACTGGTCACACTCTCCAAGGGTTGATAACTAAACCGACTGGGGGTCTAGGGGGCAACGCCCCCAGCGGGGTCGAGGGGCAGCGCCCCCGCGAGGTCCTGGGGCAGAGCCAATTTAGAACCTTCAAAGTCTATGAAACACCCTATTTTTGTGAATTTCGTCTGCTCCCATGCTCTTTTCCACAAACCGCTTATGTTTCCCTTACTTCCTGCTCATGCCCTTCCCTTCGGTACCATTTGTTCTTTAATATGAGCTGCTTTGTTTTGTCGTCGTTTTTTGTTTTTTTTTTACCATATGAATTTCTTCCTTCATGCTTTCCCTTCACACATCCTAATGCTGTACTGAATCCTCAGACCTCCTCCAACCGTGCCGTACAAATGCCCTTATGTTGTGCGTCAGCTACCATATGACTTGGTATTCATACTTTGCAATCCGATGACCGTACACTATGCCTCCTTCCCGTGCCGCGTCTGGATGCGGTACGGCCAGTACAATCCGTACACTGATCCACCATGCGGTGCTTTGCTTGCAGTCCTCGCCTTGTACGGTTCCGTACAACACCTTTATTTCTTTTGTTTCAGCTTGTATGTCGTCACTTTTCCGTACGGCGCCGTACAATACTTGTAAATGTATCGACCACAATAATGCTTCAGTACGGTACCATACTTCCCTGCCGCCGTGCCCTTTTTATCGTACGGTGTCGTACGGGGCTTTATAGATCCGTACGGTGCGCTTTATAGATCTGTACGATGCCGTACTGGGCTTTATAGATCCGTACGGTGCCGTACGATATTGCTTCTTTTTTTTTTTCTCATTTTTTTATTTTTTTATTTTTTTTTTTTAAATTTATAATTTTATTTTTATTTTTAAAAAAATTTCATTTTTTTTTTTTTCTAAGTACTTGGTCCTCGCGGTGATGTCGTCGGCCGTTCGTGATACACCTTCAATTTCGAGCCGTTCACCGCGTCCGGAATTTTCCATCCGTCGAGGGTCCACAGCTTTACGGACCCATTTGCGGCCACCTCCCGAACCTTGTAAGGGCCTATCCATTTCACTTTGAACTTTCCAGGCTTGATTTCATTTCGGCCGTTGTATTTTAGAACCAATTGGCCCGGTGTAAATTGCATTCGTCGGAGATGCTTATCGTGCCAGACCTTCCTCCGTTGCTGCGTCGCTTCAGTGGCCCATTGTGCCAAAGCCCGTTTTTCCTCCAACTTATTTAAGAGATAGAGTCGTTCCCTCATACTCTCCATATCTCCCAATTTATTCTCAATTGCAATCCGCAGGCTAGGAACCATGAATTCTACCGGTACCACGGCCTCCTGTCCGTACATGAGTTGGAACGATGTCTGCCCGATGGTCACCTTGTAAGATGTTCGATAGGCCCATAATACCGAGGGTAGCCTTTCTTCCCAATCCTCGCCCTCAACGCCGCAGGATTTGTAAATGACTCCAATCAGGATCTTATTAGTCGCCTCTGCCTGACCATTTGCTCGAGGGTAGTACGGGCTCGAGAGTGTGTGAAAAATTTTGAACTCTGTCGTCAGTAGCTTGATCACATGGTTGACAAAATGCCCACCTCTATCACTCGTCAACTGCAGTGGAATGTCGTACCGCGTTATTATCTGCTCATAAATAAACTTCGCTGTACTTAGAGCAGAGTTATCCGTTAGTGCTCGTGCTTCCACCCACTTGGTCAGATACTCTGTTGCCACAACAATGTACCGACAGCGTCGAGCGCGGCTGGGCTTCAAAGGCCCCACAAAATCCAATCCCCACCGTTCAAACAATTCTTGTGCATGAGAGGGGTTAAGTGGCATGTAGTCTTGTTTGAGAGGTCTCCCTGCCCGCTGGCATGTGTCACAACCGACGACCCACTCCCTGGCATCGTTGTACACCGTCGGCCACCATAAGCCTGCCAACAAGACTTTTCTGGCGGTGGTGTCGGGGCCCATATGCCCTCCGGCAGGTCCCTCATGAGCTTCTTTCAACACTCTCGGAACCTCTTCCTCCATTACGCAACGCCTCAATATTTGATCTGGACCCATTTTGTACAGCAGTCCGTTGATAAGCTGGAAGGTTCTGCTCCTCAGAACCAATTTTCTACGCTCTCCGGGGAGCATTCCTTCTGGAAATCGGGTCGTGGACAGGTACTCACCAATACTTGTGTACCACTTCGATAGTACGGCGATGTGAAACAGGTGAGTATCTGGAAAGTCATCGTTTATTCCTACTGGAGGCTCGCCGGACTTAATTCAGGACAATTGGTCCGCAATCACATAACTGCGTCCAGGCCGTACAACAATTCTGAAGGTGAATTCTTGAAGGAGTAGCAACCACCTGCTCACCCTTCCCTAAATGATGGGCTTGTTAACCAGGTACATCAAAGCCTGGTGGTCCACGAAGAAAGTAAACGGCGTCGCCAATAGGTAGTGCCGAAACTTCTGAACCGAGTAGACCATTCCGACAGCCTCTCGCTCTGTAGTGCTGTAGTTCCTCTCCGCCCTCGAGAGTAACCGACTTGCAAAATAGATTGGGTGATCCAGCCCATGTTCGCCTTCTTGTGCCAGGGTGGCCCCGATGGCGTAGTTTGACGCATCCACATGAACATGGAACTCTCTGTCCCAGTCCGGAAATGCCAAGATGGGGGCTGCCAACAGTCTCATTTTTAAGTCATCGAATGCCTCCCCTTGCTCCTTCGCCCAGACGAACGGCTCCCCTTTCTTCATAAGTTTATCCATCGGGTATGAAATCCGGGAAAAATTCTTTATGAACCGTCGGTAGTACCCAATATGGCCCAGGAATGACTTGACACCGGTTACGTCACTGGGAGCCTCCATTTCAATTATCACCCGGACCTTGTCGAGGTCCGTCTTCAACCCTTCCTTACAAACGATGTGTCCGAGCAGCTTCCCCTGCGGTACCATGAAACGACACTTCTTCGGGTTGAGTGCCAGACGTGCCTTCCGGCACCGCTCCATGCACTCTCCGAGTGCTACAACGTGTTTGTCTTGGCTACTGAAAATGGACCAGTCATCCAGAAATGCTTTAAAATTCCCTCTCGACATCTTGTCAAAGATGTGCAAGATGATTCTCTGAAAAGTTGCAGGTGCATTACACAGGCCGAAGGGCATCCGATTGTAGGCGTACACACCATCTTCCACTACAAAGGTGGTTTTTAGCTTGTCCTCCTCTGCAATGGATATCTGGTTATATCCTGAAAACCCGTCCATGAAGGAATAGATCTCATGGCCTGCCACCTCCTCGAGTATGCTGTCTGTGAAGGGTACCGGGAAGGGATCCTTAATGGTCACCGCATTGAGACACCTAAAGTCTACGCAGATGCGGATTTGGTTAGCCTCTTTCTTCTGAGATATCACGATTGGTGACACCCACTCACTTGTGTCTACTCGGAAAATTATCCCCACGTCCAACATTCGCGCAATCTCGGTCTCCACCCTTGCAGCATAGTTTTTGTTCATCCTGTACGGCCTCTTCTGCACAGGTTGGGCTCCAGGAACCAAAGGGATGCGGTGCACGCAGAGCTCCGGAGGTACGCCCTTCAGGTCTTTATAATTCCAGGCAAACACGTCCTTATACTCTGAGAATATTTTGAAGGCTGCCGTTTTTAACACGGGATCCCAGTCATCCCCCACCAGGATAGTCTTGGGATTCTACTCGTCCCCGAGATTTATTGTTTCCAGTTTTGCCTCTTTGTATTGGATAGGTTCTCCCTCCGAGAACACGTGGGCCGGACTTACTCTCATCTGGGCTTCCCCCTCTGTATATTCTGTGTACTCCGGAGGGAACTCGTTCGTGTTTTCTTCCGTAGGGAACTCATTCCCGATCTCCAGTATATTGCACGATGGCTGAAATACCTCGTAGTCACGCATTTGCCAGTGAAAGAGACCATCTAGTGAATCCGTATCTCCTTCTATCTCAAGTACCCCTTCATCGTTCGGTTCCATAGTTTCTTCCTCTCCATCCATCCCGCCACCATCGGAGTCTGAGTCGGACGCCATTTCCTCTCCAACCATTTGTGTGGCGAGGTCTACCACAAATTTCCTCCCCACTTTCTCGAATGCGAGGGTGTTCTTCTTCCAGTTGTGATTGGCTCGGGCTGTCACCAACCACCCTCTACCCAATATAACGTCATACCCCTTCTGCTTGAGAGGGATTACGACGAAGTCTAAGGTGAAAGGCTGGGTTCCGATAGTCACCTGCTGTGCCATCAACATACCGAGTGGTTTAATACCGTGCTGGTCAACCCCTAACAAATTGAAGGTTGGTGGCCACAGCATCGGTTTCTCCAAACTCTTCCAAGTTTCCTCCGGAAGGACATTGACGCCCGACCCTCCGTCAACGATGGTGTTCGTGAGGATTTTACCCAGGATACCCATTTCTACTACTGCCGGGTTCCGTCCATGGTTTATTGACGTCATCGGGTCGGCTACACAGCCGCCTGGGATCTCCGTTCGTTCCACCGTCGTAGGTGGCGTGTTAGGCCCTAGGAATAGAGCTGTTTTTAGGTGTGGCATGGTCTCCAACAGGTCCTTGACCTTCACGGGTATTTCCATTTGCAGTATCTGCCGTAGTATACTTTGCTCCGCCAATTCTCGGTGAGAAGTGCCGGCATCGGCAGGTTCCTTCCGGTCCTGTATCTCTTTTTCGATCTCGGCCCTCGCTTGCAGTACCCTCTGTTTCTCCGTCAGAGGGTGTGGGTACGTGGCCTTTTTGGCTTGGGCACGGGTGACTATCAGGACCTTCTCAGTACCTCTACATTCCAACTCCAGGATGTTACAGCCGGGCTTCGGACAATTAGCATCCTCATGGTCGCCCGGTCCGCACCACCGACACAACTTCTGCGGAGTCGCGGCCTCCGTCTGACAATCACGGGCATAGTGACCCCACTGATTACAACTCCGACATTGTATCATGGGTCTTCCCTTGGCATCATATTGGATTTGGGGCTTATTCTCATTATTGCCTCGACCTCCCCGGCGGTTATTTTTATATCCGCCAGATGATGCAGCATTCTATTGTCCACCCGTACCAGACGTGGAAGGTTGCTCCTGTGCATAGAGTACTTGTTGGCCTCTTGCCCTCAAGTTATAGGGACATTCTTTAAGGGGATGTCCTGCGAGTTGGCAGATATCACAAAAAGTTGTTTTCGGACAAGACCCTTTTGTGTGGCCTGCCTCCTTGCAGTCCGTACACCACACTGTATCTTCTTCAGCTTTGCTAGTACTTCCTTTGGCGGCTTTAAGTTCTCGCATCATCCTCTCAAGGTCTTTTTGCAATGCAAGCACTTTCTTGCTCGACCCGTCCTCACTACTTTCCGTCTCTGAATCATCATCAGAAGATGACCTTGTCTTCTTCGAGGTCTTACATTCGCTCTCGAGATCCATTGCTCGGTTATATGCATTACTATACGAAGTAGGTGGTACTATCTTCATTTTCTTTCGGAGGGATGTTTTGAGTCCCTCCATGAACCATCTCTTTTTCAATTCATCCGCTGGGGCCGACTCCATTTTTCCAATGAGTTCTTTGAGTCGTCGGCCGTACGCACGGACAGACTCATTCTTGGCTTGCTTCGTGTTGTAGATCTCCGCCAATATTTCATTATCATCCCGTAACAATTGGAACTCTATCTGGAAGGCCTTTTTGACATCGTCCCATGTCGTGAGCCTTGTCTTGTCAACGTCCGAGTACCAATCAATGGCACCCTCCCGCAATGTTGCAGGGAACTGACGGATCCATTCATTCTTGTCAGTTACCCCGTGTGCAGTCCATATCGTTTCACACGTTCGACAGTGCCGAACTGGATCCTCCTTGGATTGCCCCATAAATTTCGGTAACTTCTGCTTATTCACCGCCATGGTTGGCCGCGGTGGAGGCGGTGCACCGATACCACTCGTGCCCACACCTCCCTGAGTGCTGTGGGTAGTCTGGACTTGTGGTACTTGTCCTTGCGGTAGTTGCTGGGCTGGTGGTACTTGCCCTTCTCCTGGCACCATACCGTGCGGGGTTCTCGGTTCCAACAGAGGGTCTGCTGGTGTGCTCGTGCCACCCTCTGCAGTATCACCCTCTCCGCCGGTTTGGTTCTCCGCGCTTGGTGTACGGAGACCCACCTCAAACCGTACTCTCTCCTCTTGGAGAAAGGCTCTTCTCGCCCGTGTCTCCTCAAGTAACTCTTCCCGACTCCGCACTCTCCGTTCCGGAGAAGTGAACTCTTCTTCGGCTTCTGCACCCTCCGTACCACTTCCGAGGTCCCCTTCGGGCAACCCTCCGGCAAGCTGGTCTTTGGCAAGTTGCCTGAGCCTACACCGACGTTCACGTTGCTACGTGGATATCAAAGCCTTCTGTGCGGCTTCCCCTTCGTCATCTATCACTTTCTTATTTCAATCTTTATTTAAATTATTGGGCATCAAGACAAACTATACACATTGCTCAATCAAAAAGAACACTTATTTTTTATTAATTCATGTTGCTTTACAACATTCTCAATTGAACTACAATTGAATTTTTGTGTTCCGTTCCCCTTCGTTTCAAACTTCAACAACTTTACTGTTTGTCATTTCCTTCCTCCCGACGGCGACGAAGATGCTCTCGGGCGTGGAATGCACGGAGGATCTCCTGGCGGCGGTCCTCACGGTCAATTTCCTCTTGCCGAATACGTCGTGCGAGTGCTGCTTGTGCCAACAACCGTGGAAGTTGGTTCAACAACCGATTCGCTGCAAGGTTCGCCCCAATCGCGTCCCACACTACGCCTGCAGGGACGTCTCCGTTCGTTGCCTCCCTTCGGACGTGAGTTTCAAGAGCTATTTGAAACAAAATTCGGAAGTCACGTGCCGAATTATCCTCTCCGTCGTACAACTCGGTACGGGCTTCCTCGGCTTCTGGGTTTATCGCACTAACGGGTAAGCCCATTATGCCTACTCGCCATCCGGGTATGTCTAGGCAACGGCGCCAAATGTTTTCCCTCTCGGGTCAACAAGAATAGTTGCATAAACACACATTAACTGATAAACATGAACATAGGAAAGTATTGCAATTCGGTAAACATAAAGTACTCAGAAAACCAAATCATGTCATTCACACTCAGAGCAATGTGTACATATAACCTCCGAAGAGACACCACCGAAACGTCACGTCATAACGGTTCACACTCTCGGTACTAACTGCCAAGATTAACATAAGTTTATTATACAACACCCGTACATACAAAATATACCGACAACATTGGTTCTCTTGATCCATAAGGAATTTTCTTTTGCGCACTTAAGGACTTGAAGAGGACCTAAAGTACTACCATTTTCCAAGAGCGCAGCTTCCAATTCATTATGAGTCAAAATTTATGGCCTTTTTGGCACAGGACCTATTTTCTGCCAGTTTCACGTCCGAGCGGTTCCTGCAGTTTTGGTGCTGATTGTTCATGTTGGCGACCTTGATCTATAAGGAATTTTCTTTTGCGCACTTAAGGACTTAAAGTGGACCTAAAGTACTATCATTTCCCAAGAGCGCAAACTCCAATTCATTATGAGTAAAAAGTTATGCCTATTTTGCCTCAGTACCTATTTCCTGCCAGTTTTTGGGTGAAACGTGTGGTGTTTCTTCTTGCAATGTTCCGTGTGCTCATGTGGGACCTTGCACACTTAAAGGCATGTTCTTGGGTCAAGTTAGGACCTAAATCCATAGGCGCATCAATTTATATTCATTCTAGCATTAGTTTTGGTTTAAATCTTGAGACTGGACCTATATTGTAATTAAATGTCTGACTGGCCGACCTGTGGCTTAGCTGGCTATATAAGGGGTCTAGATTGATGTAGTAGAGGATGATGGGCGAGATATAGGAAGGATTATCAAGATACATCATTGGAGAAAAAGATAGGATGCAAGCTGTAATTCTAAATTCATAATTCTCATTGTATAAGGCCGAAACCCGGAAGGCCTCACAGCTAGGCATGTTGAAAGAAATAATATAATTCTCTGTTGTTGCTGCCAGTTGATTGTCTCATATCCATTGTGTTTCCATTGTGTTCATGTGATATTTATATTGCTTCCGTTGTGTAACTTTGAGCAAGGGCTTGTTGTGGATTCAAGTGGACTCAATTCTGCTTCATGCTGCTTGTATCTACCCTGCCCCTGCGTCAATTTAATAATAAACAATAATAATAAAATTTAAATATAAAAGAATAAAAACAATTTTTTTAATTTAAACATATAATAGAATAAAATTAAAATATATCACAGTTAAAATTTGGCTAAGTTTAATGAATGGTCAAAAGGCATGAAATGAAAAGTTGACTCCCTCTTCATTTGAAAGGGGGGAGAGACGAAGGAAGAGGAAAGGGAAGGTGTGAATCAAGAAAGAATTAATAGAAAAAAAGGAAGTGACTCCTTCAAAAGGAAAAAGTTATGAAGGGTGATGACTCTTCCAAAGGGTGGTAATTATAGAAGT
The DNA here is from genome assembly GCA_027943335.1 of Chamaecyparis obtusa. Classification (NCBI taxonomy): domain Eukaryota; kingdom Viridiplantae; phylum Streptophyta; class Pinopsida; order Cupressales; family Cupressaceae; genus Chamaecyparis; species Chamaecyparis obtusa. The sequence goes on from BSBK01007704.1 coordinate 291,039, forward strand.
TTGTGACTCTTTCAAAGGGCAGAAATGATGAAGGGTTGTGACTCTTCCAAAGGGTGGTAAATATGAAAGGTTGTGACTCTTTCAAAGGGCAGCAATGATGAAGGGTTGTGACTCTTTCAAGAGTGGCAATTATGAAAGGTTGTGACTTTTTCAAAGGGTAGAAATGATAAAGGGTCGTGGTTCTTCCAAAGAGTGGTAATTGTGAAAGGCCATGGCCATTGCAAAGGGAAGGCATGAGAAGAGGTGTGACACTCCCTCACATTGAAAAATATAAAGGGGAGAAGGTTTCATTTGAGGACATCCAAGGGAGATCAATTAGGGGAATAATATATTATTCTCAAAGGCAACAATGAAAAGTGGTGACTCAATTCTTATGAAAGGTGCTGATACTTTCACCAATAAAGTATAAAGGAGATTTCATTCCAAGCATTGAAGGACTTATCAATGACCACTCTTGAATCTATCCAAAAAAATCCTTTATCAATAAATCATTAGTCCCTCAAGAAATCAAGCAAACAATCAATCCACAAGATCAAGCAAACAATCATCACTTCATCTTCGGATCAAGAAAACAAAAAATTCAGCAATCAAGCATCTCTATATCAAATCAACATTCATTCAATCATCATCCATCAATATATCAAACTAGCATTTATTATATCAATCACCTAATCCACAATTACTTTATTATAACTTACCAATACCTCAAATCATCAAATCAAAGGAATTCATTCAATCAATCAATCATTCATAGAAATATCAATCATTAATCCCTCAAGAAATCAAGCAAACAATCAATCAACAAGATCAAGCAATCAATCATCAAATCCACATCAATCATCACTTCTTTGGATCAAGAAAACAAATTCAGCAATCAAGCATCTCTATATCAAATCAACATTCATTCAATCATCATCCATCAATATATCAAACTAGCATTTATTATATCAATCACCTAATCCACAATTACTTTATTATAACTCACCAATACCTCAAATCATCAAATCAAAGGAATTCATTCATTCAATCAATCAATCATTCATACTTTATTTGCAAGGTGTGAACTGAAGACAAGGGAAATGTGAATTCAACTACAAAAAGGTGTGAAGTTGTTGTGAAGAGGTGTGTGACACATTTCAAACAAATTAAACTTCCCTTCTACGCAATAATTACAGAATGGCTAGGAAAGCAGAAAACATTAAAAAAATGAGGTGCAAAGAAAATCATTGAGTTGTGGTACCCAAAATGCAAATCAATTGGTCCTTAAGGGGTGTGCTCGTGGTACATAAATCTTGTAGAATGATGTACTCATGAAAATAAATAAATCAACATCTAGTGACTTGCAATAGATGGTGCAGAGCTCTTAACTGTTAATTTATGATTCCAAAATGAGAAAGCTAACATCTAGTTCAAAAATTTAACCCATATCCCTATTACAAAAGAAACCATAAACAATTAGGAAGAGGATGTACAATCAATAGTATAACCCTATAGTTAGATTGATGTAAACACCTGTCCCATGATGTAATATTTGATGAATTACTCAAATAAAAATGCAATGAATAGTTTCTTTTCTTTCAGGTCAAAAAAAAGAGGTTGCAATAGAGATTACACCAAAAAAAAGTTTTTCTCTATTTTTTCTCTTATTTATCATTGTTTTCTAAAGTGGAAAGTTTATGAATTTTATTTAGCACCAAGTGAAAGTAAAGTACCTCAACAAGACATGTGCCACAACTTCCACCACCTCCACAATTCATCACCTTCCCCTGACAATAAAATTTCGAAGGGTGCACTTGTTATATTGCTCCTCACAAATGAGATGAGTTTCTAGAACTTTGTAGGATAGCTTCCCCATGAGAAAATAAAAAGAAAGAGTTTAAAACCAAACAAAAAGCATCAAGAAATGGTTTTTTATGAATATAAACCTTATTTCCCTAATGCAAGATCTATTATTGAATAGCTTATTTCCATTTTTAACAATTAGAATGGTTAAAGGTTTCTTTTTGCATGTGCAGATGTAATGTTCCCTTTTGGAATCACCTTATACTTTTCTCTAAATTCACAAATCCAAATGTAACAAGGAACACAATATAGTTAGAGATATAACCCTAACCTAGGAATAAGATGAGATAAGCCTGTCTTTGGAACCTGCAACCAAATTAGATAATAATAATAATAATATATAATTGTAATACATGTAATGCATCCATTTTTAGGGTTAAGAGAGAAATACTTGTAGCACATAATTCTCATGGGCTCAACCATGATGAGGGTTGAGATAGGAAAGACATGATGATGTGCCCTGATTATCCCCTGCCCTAGGCCCAAGAGTGGAAACTCTGTCCCCCTTGGCCTCATGTGGTTGTAACCATGCTCATGAGGCGGCATACCTAGCGGAGCCTGTACATTGTTCCCCTCCATCACGCTATCCTTCTCTCCTATTATTGGGGATCCCATTGAGATAGGGAGAACATGATGAGGTGCCCTAATTATCCATGGCCCTAGTCCCAAGAGTGGAAACTTTGTCCCCCCGTTAGCCTCATGCGGTCATACCCATACTCATGAGGTGGCATACCTAGTGGAGCCTGTACACCGTTCCCCTCCATCACGCTATACTTCTCTCCTATTATGATTGCGGATCCCTTTCTTACTACCTCAGTAACTAACCCATATAGGCTCGGAGGAAAGATTGCAATAGGGTTCCCTTAACTCGACCCTAGGCCCAAGAGCAGAATCTCTGCCCCCCTTGGCTTCATGCAGTCCTTAACTGATCTCATGACATGGTGTACCTAGTGAGCCCTGACCCTTCCCCCTCCTTGCACTTACTTTCCTTCCCTAATATGGTTGAGTATTGTGGAAATCCATATTGATAAATGCATCGATATTTAGATTCAACATTTATTGTCTGCATATGATCAGCATAAACATATATTCAAATCTATATATAATTGGCATAACCGCATATGCATAACTATTCTATCATACCACAATAATTTAAGAGATTATAAATAGATTGTTCTGCTGTATGTATGACTGCTTCTGCTGTTCCTTCAATAATTATCTCTGCTGCTTGTTTTATGTGTTTATGCTGCCTTCTTTGCTCTTATCTTACAGGTGCTGCTGATTGGATCAATCTACTCTTCTATTTATCTGATTAATCCTTTCCCTATGTATCACTTCTGTCCATTCTCTCCTTCCAGTTTCCTTCATATATATCTCCTAATCATTTGTGAAGGGAAACGTCCCTGGTAGACAGCCCCCTTCCACAAACAGACACAACCATTCATGACCGCTCCCTCAAAAAAATTTGATTATTCCAATTAATTGCTAGTCATTGGAAATGCTAATAATAGCAATAATCGCTAGTAATAATCACTGCTGTCTGATACTTCCCTATCCCTAGGTTTTATCTCTGCATATTCCATTCTCCGATACTTTTCTTTACAACTCAGCAATACTCTTCCAGTTTTCTGTCCTGGGTCTGCTGTAGATCTGCTCTTGTTCATATGATATTACATTGAAAAACTTCCCCTTCTAACTCTCATTCTATCTTTCTTATATACCTCCTCACATGTCCTTTCACAAGGGAGGCACTTATTCCTAAAGAGGGTTGGCTTCATAACTAAACAAATTTATTTTAATTTAATCTCATTTAAAATGAGTCAGCCATATACATTTTAATTTAATCTTTCCAAGTGAGCGCTAGAATAGAGGGTTAGCTTCATAATATAATTATATTAACATTAGAAGTAGATTTTCCTTGTAAAGGTGGTCGGCCAACAAATAAATGCGTCTTAAATTCCCTGAGTCAGCTTTTAATGGTTGTCATTTAATTCCACTTGACCCTAGCATTTTGGCTATAAAGGCAATGAAACTTGGAGACTGTCATTTGATTTTACAAGGGCTGGGCTACTGATAGGGGACATGACAGCAGAAATAAAGCCAAATTCCACAATCTTGTCAACATCTCATAATGGGTATATTGGAAAGGGATTTGGACATCTATCTAAGCAAAATAGTCAGTGAATTTTTGTCTGGTCCTGCAGTTATATGGAAGCGTAAAATAAATCATACCAATCCCATCAAACTCATTCCCTAACATAAGATAGGACAGAATTGGAGCCAAATAGTAGTGGACACTCGAGCATAAGGAGACAATCTGAGAAGCACCTCCAGAAAGTAGTAATATCTAAATATAAAAGCCTTGTAGAAATGATGTTTGGTATAGTGGGATGTTCTGTTGAGAAGGAATGCAGGGATCATATATTCCCTTTCCTGTCCGCTCTTACTTGATAAGCTCCTTGAGAATCTTGACCCTTACATCTCTATATTGTTCCCCTAAATATTTTCCCAATTCCAACAGTGCAAACACAGCTATGGCAGCGGTAGGCGTATCTCTAGGTTGATTACCTTTCTGTCATGTACCCTACCATTGTTTATAGAGAAGTAGGGACCAACCTAGGGATTGAATGAAAATAACAGATAAAGTATGAATATCTAGCTGAAAGGGAACAATGATGAAAAGAATAAATGCAACAATGAAAGATATGTCAATTTGATGTTAATGAATTTGGATACTTCATTGGAGGAACTAAACCATGCAAGACTATCATTTTGACATCAAGCTTTGTGGAATAAGTTTAAGCATGAAAGGTGTATGCATACAATGAATATATTATGAAGTATAGCAATTGATGGTAGATAGCAATTATGCATGTAAATACAATATTCAGCAAATGAGAAAGCAAGGATATGTTAATAAAGAAGCGATTGTATTTAAAGCAGCAGTGCTCAGTATGAAGCGACCCAGCAATTTAAATGTATGTCCAAGACAATGAACAACAAATCAATAAATATGTTGATAGACATAAAAAATAGTGATTAGATCCTAACAGCCAACTTCATTATATGTCAACTACATTGAGAGTAAAAAGAAGTGACTCGCGTGCTTAAGACAGACTATTAAAAGAGAATTAAGAAGCAGTTGAAGTAAGAAGGGCAGCAATCAAGTATTAGCATTTGCAAAAGAGGCAGCAATCACAGGTTAAGAACAGCACTTTGAAGAGAGCCTAAATTAATTATAAGCAATAACATAATACAAGCAATTCAATTAGACAGTGATTGCAGTTGAAAGGTGTGATTAAGTCTTATTAAGGAAAAGATGTGATTCGTTATCATTGGGTTGATATGTTTATTAATGAAAAGAAATGTCCCTAGAGAATCGACCCTTTTGGGAGAGATATAAATCCATTCTAAGAAGTTGAGAAGAGCAAAAGGGGAGATGAAGGAATATGATAATAAATGAAATATATACCCCAGATTGAAGACAATTTATGAGAAGATCATTTGCAGGTTTATGTGGGAGGTGTGAGACAAGAAATACATCAGATCAATGAAGAGAATAAAATCAATCAGCGATCAATCTGAATACATACTGCAAACTCTGCAGATATAAATAACCATCATCAGTTTATATGCTTATCTGATATTTGGATATAAAGTATATTGCATTACATAATGACTCGGCTAATCTGTTATATGTCTTACATTTGATATATGCAGGTAATATATAAACAGCAAAAGCATCGGGATTACTGAGCAATCTGATAAGGATACAGTAACAGAAGACCAGTATATTAAACTGCAGTTTCTATATTTGTCCAATTGGGTGGTATGATGTATATTGAATGAATTGCATGATGATTATTGGATTTATATCTGATGTAGAATATTCCACCAATCTGTTGATATACATATTATATGTTCTTAACTTGCTTTATATCTGCCTGTATATAATGTGGCACATATAACGATTCTATTAATGATTCTTACCCATTGGGCTATCTCGTTTTGGAGGGGAAACATGGTACATACAAAGGATTGCAAGTAGCTAGGAAGCCACCCCGGTAGAGACACCCCAAGTGGGGCTGCAAGGACAGATGAAGGTTGTCATTCCATGGTCCTGGACTAGGTGGAACAGCTCAAGACGCCTTGCATAGGTCTCCCAACTGGTGCTCCATAATGCCAATATGTTGGATAGATAGAATGTCAAAGGAATCCCATATGTACATCTTGAATATTATAATAGTGAGTTGAAACTCTATTTGTGTAATATTGGCTTATATGTTTATTTATCTTGTGATACTAACCTGGTTGCAGGACCTATATCAGGATACTAAAGTGACAATTCCCATTCCCAAGCATTATATAAACCCTAAAAGAAAATTTTTAGGGCAGATTGAGTTAAGTCCCAGTAGGGCACATTACAGTTTCTCACAAAGAGTATTGAAATCCATCGATTCACTCTGAATCCTTTAATTTTTTTAGGGCACTAAATAGACATGTAGAGAAGGGAGCGGATAGGCACAAAAAAAGGACTGTATGAAGGTGATTTAGCCTATTGAAGGGGTTGTATGGACTGTGACAGGCCACATGACCTGCCTGTAAAGCAAGGTGAACTGCATATAAAATTCAGACCCCCTGCATTTAAAGCGAGACAACGTGCCAACCCGACGTTACATTCTCCACTACCTTGCCAACCTAACATAACATTCTCCACTCCCTTGCCAACTTGATGGCATCAACGCCATTCTTCAACTACCTTGCCAACCTGAAATTAAATCCTCCACTTTCATACATTTAACTGTCTCTCACACGTCAAATTTATTCAGTCGAATAGATATTTACCAAGATTTTTGCTACCACTGTAGAAACATCTCTCAACATAAACATCTATGTAATTTTAAGATGCGTAAGAGCATCTATCTCATTGTAAGATGTGTAAAAGCATCTAAGTCATCAGCTAAGAACAATAAAGGTAGCTATACATGAAGTAACGAAACTATGTAAGACATGGAAGAGATCTTTTGACTAGTAACGAAGGTATGTGTAAGAGCATCTTACAAGAGGTTTGAAAGGAACAAATTGTAGCATCCAGGATTGATGAGTGGAATAGTTGACCTTGGCAGTTTATATTTTTAGAAGGTGGACACATCATGAGGAGTGTTCAAATTTAAGGAAACTAATTTGGGTGCCCAAACTGGATCCTTTGATTTGACCCACGGTTATGGAAACTGCTTACAATTTCCTAACTTTTCCCTTGGTTTATATATTGGATGCATGAGATAAAGTTTTACAGAATCATGAGATATAGTTTTACAGAATTAAAAGATTTGTACACTGCCATAATTTCTCTAGATGTAAGCTGACGATCTCTTTTGAAGGGCTTATATTTTGAGTGTATGTTATCAAGTATTGTGATTAATGCATTGAGTGATCCTTTGATGCTGAGTTTTTTCTTGGAAGTCTTCCCAAGATATATCGTGTTGTGTGTTGCTCATTGTTGAGATTGTTAGAATTGTACTTACATGCATTGTTTCTCTCACAAGGTTGGTGTGGAAATGGTATAGCTTTTACCCAGTTTCCTTTTACTAATATGACCTAATCAAATTAGTAGACCCTTATTAAAATCACCACAATATGATTTTCTACAGTTTTCTCAAACCATCAGTATTGTATGGCATTGTGTTCCATATTGAATGAGGCTATGGAAATTTCTGTTGCATGGGAGTTTGAATCAAGGTGAAGCATTGCTCTACTCAGAAAATCACATCAGTGGCTCATCACCATCAAATTTGGGAAAATGAAGATTGGGGGTATGTCATGTTAGTTCCCCAAAATGTTGCCCTCCTCCAAAGGTGCAATGTCCTAAACCAAAACTGTAACCAAAGGAATTGTGTCAACCACTATGGTGTCCCTATGGTAATAGTTATGAAAAGGAAACTTGTTTTGCGCCAAGCCCACCAATGCAAGATTCACTTTCTTATATCTTGTCAAGTTTTTCTTGTTAACATTATAGCCTTTACGGCTAAGATCAACTTGGGCATTTGAAGATAATAATAATTTGCTATTTATTATCACCCTTGCGATATATATATACATGTGCGATTTTATAATAATAACTAAGGCATTATTATTATAAATAAACAAATAAAATAATTAACTAAAAGGGCCCAAGTCGGCCATCTCTTGGAGGGATAGTTAATTACCAAGGCACATATATATTCAAGTTCGATTCTTGGAGAAGAACACACCAAAAACATAACGTTTGTTCTTCCTCTCAAGAATCCAAATAAGGCAAATTATCCTTGCATTATAGAGCAAAATTTATCAGCAAATTGGGATGAAATTTAGCAGCGAATTATTTCAGGCATTCATCAGCGAATTTCTATATTTACTTGGAGTCTGAATCGATACAAAATCTGGTGTGCGATTTGGATCAGAATATTATACATATCAAGGGTGCGAATTACCCTATCTAGGGCTTGATCCCCATCTACTATTTTACACATTACTTGAGGGCAAATTCTTGGACAGAATTTGCATGCCTTGGGGTTCAAATTTAACACTTTAGAGGGCTGCGATTTTAATTTTTTTGGACCTGTGTGGGAGCATTTTCTACATCACATCAATATTGGAGTTGCAGATCTAAAACAAGGGCAGACTTATCAAAATAAATTGGTGTACAAAATTGGTACCGTCTTTCCACCTTTCTTTGTCAATTTTGTCTCTATATTGTTTCAGTTTTAAAATCTATCTATAGATTGTATTTTCCTTGCATAAATCTGAAAATATGAACATGGTATCAAAGCTTAGGTAGAGGAAAGATCTTATTCAGATTTTAGGAAAACAGTCTCAAACTTTTAAGACTTGAAACAAGGAAAATCCAGCCCTATATTCAGCCTTGTCTACCCAAACTTCTAATAAATACTCTTGGGGTTATTGATAGCGGGGCTTCAAGGCATATCACTGGGTTGTAGGAAAACTTTGATTCATTTTCAAAACACATTAAGGAAGAAGTTACCATAGGAGATGATACTTCTTATCCAATTATGGGCTTTGGGAATTGCAACATTCAAATAAAGTCTGGCATATCCTTACAACTCTCTCAAGTCCTATATGTTCCAGGCATAAAGAGAAATCTAGTTTCAATATCAGCACTTGAGGATAAGGGTTATAAAATTGCATTCATGGATGGGAAAGTTTTGGCTTGGACCAAAAATTCAACCTTGAAACAAGCCTATACCATAGGACTAAGACATGAATGTCTTTATAGACTTGATACTATTTCATCTCAAGCTCTCATGGTTGAATCAATTGACTCATGTGATTTATGGCATAGGAGGTTAGGGCATCTAAATTTCCAAACATTGTCTTCTATGGATAAATTTGTAGTAGGGTTCCCTCACTTATCTCCTAGACATGAAGGTGTATACAAAAGATGTGCATTAGGAAAAAATATCAATTCTCCTTTCCTAGTAGTGGAAGCAAGACTAAAGAAATATTGGAGATAGTACATTCTGACCTTTGTGGACCCATGTCTGTGCCATCCATTGGTGGATATCTTTATTACATCATCTTTGTAGATGACTTTTCTAGAAAGACTTGGATATATTTCCTAAAGAACAAAGAATCTGTCGATGTTCTCAACAAATTCAAAGAAATCAAAGCTCTAATAGAAAATCTTACAAACAAGAGGATAAAGATTCTTAGAACAGATAATGGTGGAGAATACAATTCTGAAACCTTTAGCACCTTCTGTGTAGCATCAGGAATTAAGAGGGAGTTTACTATTCCTTACAACCCTCAACAAAATGGAATAGCTGAAAGGAAAAATAGGACCATAGTTGAAGCAGCAAGGGCTATGCTACATGACCAAAATCTTCATACTTCACTATGGGCTGAGGCATCCAACACTGTGGTTTACATTCAAAATAGATGTCCCCATTCACCTTTGAAAAATAAGACTCCCGAAGAGGCATTCAGTGGAAACAAACCTGATGTGAGTCATCTTAGGATATTTGGTTGTCCTGTATATTTTCACATCCCAAAAGAAAAGAGAACCAAATTGGAACCCTTGGGAAAGAAGGGAATATTTGTGGGATATAGTGAATCTGCCAAGGCCTATAGGATCTATGTTCTGAGGCAAAGGCATATTAAGTTGAGTAGAGATGTTATATTCAAAGAAGACCTTGCATTCTCGACCTTTAAGGATATAGCATGTGATGACCTATTTCAATCCAACCCTCCTGAGAATCAGAGGGAGTGTCGTGATGTTATTGAATATGATCCAATACCTATAAGTGAACCTAGCACTTCCATCTACAATTAAAGACCATTGTGGGCCACTAAAATGTTGGAAGTTGTAAACAACTATGCAGCTCCTGCTAGAACTTTCAGAGAAAGTAAAAGACCTAAAAGGCATACTAATTATGTTGCATTCATGAGTGAGATTATAGATTTCGAGCCTTCCTCTGTTTGTGAAACACTTAAAATACGGGCATGGAAAGATGCAATGACAGAAGAATACGGATCTATAATGAAAAATGATGTGTGGGATATTGTTCCTAGACCTAAGAACAAATCCGTGGTATCATCAAAATGGATATTCAAAATCAAACATGCTGTGAATGGTAGTATTGAGAAACATAAAGCCAGATTCGTAGCCAGGCGGTTCACTCAAAAGGAAGGTAAAGACTATGAGGAGACTTTTGCCCCTGTTGCTCGATATTCCTCGGTTAGGGCAATTATTGCCATTACATCTTCCAAAGGTTGGAAGATCCATCAAATGGATGTTAAAACTGCATTTCTAAATGGAGAAATTGAAGAGGAAGTGTCTATAGAGCAACCTAAAGGATTTGTCACCAAAGATCAACAATCATATGTGTGTAAGCTTAAGAAAGCCTTGTATGGGCTCAAACAAGCTCCTCGAGCTTTGTATGAAAGGATTGATCGTTATCTTCAAAATCTGGGATTTTCAAAGAACGATGCAGATCCTAATCTCTATTTCAAGATATCAAATAGAGATTTACTGATATGGGTGCTATACGTAGATGATCTCCTAATCACAGGAGAAGAGTAACTTATAGCAGACTGAAAGCAAGATCTTGCAAAGGAATTTAAAATGAAGAATCTAGGCTTTCTTCATTATTTTCTTGGTTTAGAAGTGTGGCAACAATCTCATGGAATTATTGTGAATCAAGGGAAATATACTGTTGATATTTTAAAGAGATTTGGTATGATGGATTGTAAACCAATGTCCACACCTATGGAAACCAATCTTCTCAAGTTGAGAGAAGCTGTGGCTAGTTCTGAGACTGTAGATGCTAGTTTATACAGACAGATCATTGGATCTCTTATGTATCTAGTTAACACTAGACTTGATATCTATTATGTTGTAAATGCTCTAAGTCAGTTTATGGTAGAACCTAAACAATTGCATATGAGTGCAGCTGAGCATATTCTGAGATATCTTCGTGGGACCATTGAGTATGGTCTACTATACAAAAATGTAAAACTAGAACTTCATGGTTTTACAGACTCCGATTGGGCAGGCTGCATTACAGACCGGAAGAGTACATCTGGATGTTGTTTTAGCTTGGGATCAGCTATGATTTCTTGGTTCACCAAGAAACAAAATTCTGTTGTTCAGAGTTCAACAGAAGTAGAGTATATTACAGCTTCTCTCGGGGCTTAAGAAGCCATCTAGTTAAGGAAACTCATTGTGGCACTGTTTGGACAAACCATGGAACCTACTGTTATTTATTGTGATAATCAGAGTTGCATTAAACTTGCTATTAACCCCGTGTTCCATAATAGGTCCAAACATATTGAGATTCCTTATCACTATGTCAGGGATATGGTGGAAAGAAAGGCCATTCAATTAGAATATGTATGTACTAATGAACAAACTACAGATATTCTCACCAAACCCCTAACAAGCAACAAAATTGAACATTTCAGGAATAAACTTGGCATGATGAAAATATGAGTTTGTTGTACTAACATTTCTTTTATGTTTTATGAATTCATATCTCTTTGTGGCAAAGGTTATATGAATAATTTCCTTTATGCTTAGATTTATATGTGGATTGTGGCAATTCACATTTATATGTTTGTTGAATATCATGGACTTGATATTCGCTAGATATCATGGATTTGATATCCTTTGAGTCTTGGAGACTTGTGGATCAGGGATCCACATTCGAGTATTGGTGACATCATGGATTTGATGTCGGGAGACCATTACTCCGAGCATTTGGTGAATATCATGGACTTGATATTCGTTAGGCCAATGCTCTTGATATCATGAATTTGATATCTATTGATTCAAGGTGACTTGTGAATAATTAACATCATGGACTTGATGTTACATTGAATATCATGGATTTGATATTCCCGTTTATTTGGGAATTTGGTGGCTTCATGTTATCATGAATATCATGGACTTAATATTCTTGTGGATCTGATCAATCCACAAACAAGAAGGATAACATCATGGAACTAAATGATGATATACATATGGACTTATGTTTTCATCTTATTTGGTAGATAGGGATCTACCTTCATAGATGTGGAATCTATGACATCTCAGGATAAGGTATCCGAGATGGTTATGTTTTTGTTACCACTATCAAGGATGATAGTCAAATTAAAAGGGTGTGTCCTGCTATAGATGGGATTTATAGGTTGATCTTGCCCTCAAGTCTAAGAGGGAGTGTTAACATTATAGCCTTTACGGCTAAGATCAACTCGGGCATTTGAAGATAATAATAATTTGCTATTTATTATCACCCTTGCGATATATATATACATGTGCGATTTTATAATAATAAGGCATTATTATTATAAAATAAACAAATAAAATAATTAACTAAAAGGGCCCAAGTCGGCCATCTCTTGGAGGGATAGTTAATTACCAAGGCACATATATATTCAAGTTCGATTCTTGGAGAAGAACACACCAAAAACATAATCTTTGTTCTTCCTCTCAAGAATCCAAAGAAGGCAAATTATCCTTGCATTATAGAGTGAAATTTATCAGCAAATTGGGGTGAAATTTAGCAGCGAATTGGAGTGAATTATTTCAGGCATTCATCAGCGAATTTATATATTTACTTGGAGTCTGAATTGATACAAAATCTGGTGTGCGATTTGGATCAGAATATGATACATATCAAGGGTGTGAATTACCCTATCTAGGGCTTGATCCCCATCTACTATTTTACACATTACTTGAGAGCAAATTCTTGGACAGAATTCACATGCCTTGGGGTTCGAATTTAACACTTTAGAGGGCTGCGATTTATTTATTTTTTTGGACCTGTGTGGGAGCATTTTCTACATCACATCAATATTGGAGTTGCAGATCTAAAACAAGGGCAGATTTATCAGGATAAATTGGTGTACAAAATTGGTACCATCTTTCCACCTTTCTTTGTCAATTTTGTCTCTATATTGTTTCAGTTTTAAAAGCTATCTATAGATTGTATTTTCCTTGCATAAATCTGAAAATATCAACATGTCTAACCTTGAGTACTTGATCATCTTCAGTTTTATTATTTTATATCAAGTTTTTCCAAAACAAGGTCCTAAGAACAATGATTGTCAAACATTTTGGGTCACTCAAAATTACCAAACGATGTAATGGAATTGTATATCAAACAATCAACTCAATAAGAAGTTTGCAATGATATAGGTACCGTGATGATGGGAAAATTTTCCTAAAATTCATTTTATGAATAGTATCCTATGGGTGATGTTTCCACATAGAACTATGTATTGCTTCGGATTTGAGAGAAATTCGCCATAGAAATTTCAAGCTAGTGGATTATATAGAAGTTGAACCATTGAGACACAACTAGCACAACTCCATAGAAAATGGTAAAACTCACTAATCAATGTTGGATAATTCTACTTGAAGTTGTACAAACTAGATTGAATTGGTTGGGATCTCTATAGACCTAATCGAATGTCAATGAAATTGCTCAAATATATACATCTTTGCTTGGTTATATCAATCTCTTCTCAAAAATACCAAAATATATTAACATCTAGATTTCACGAGGGATAATTGATAGGCTAGGGTGTGTACATTTTGTATGCATAAATAGTGAATCAGACCTATATTTAGATCTTTTACTACAAAGGATTCCATCTTTCCACGGTCACACTATCCCATGTTCGAGGTACAAGTAGAGTAACTTCCTCGCACTAACTACCAATGCATTGGAAACAATCAATGGCTTCTTGTGGAAAGGTTTCTCTTGACCCTAAAAGGTATTCCACTACACCTAAAGATAAATGAAAGATCAAGGCCATATATAGATGTTGTCTAAGCCCTAGGTATTGATGAGTTGAATCCCACCTCACTCACACATCAACTCAACATGGTTAGCCAAAACTGGCAGTTGTCTAAAGATATTTGAAAACTCCTAGCGTAGAGTTTCTAGCCTATACCACTATGATAGGGAAAAAGAAAAAAAAATAGTTAGTAACCTACAATTGTCACCACTTTCTAATCACTAAGATCTTGTATGAGCAACATGAGAGCATGTTGCAGTAAACCACTAAAGCGTTGTTGCCGGAAAATGCAACCCTAGAAAATCAGCAAAATATTATCAAACAATAACATGTGAAAAAAACATGGAGCTTGAAAAATAGCTACAAATATATTTATGCTGGTAGATATGGAACAAGTATAGCAAGCCTCTTCAATGGGGCAACCTCCTTAAGAGCAAAACTCTATTCCAACATATCATCCAATATGATCTCATGATTACAATATTAATATAAAGGTCTCACAAGCAGTGACTTATGAGGTACAACCAATGTGGGATAAATCTATCCACTTAATACGAACTCATACATTATTACCACTTCATATGATGAATGTGGGATGAATCTACACAATGTAATATTAACTAAACAGCTAGAATATGATTATTACAATGCTCAAATGGTAAAGAGATAGGATGTAAGGTTCTGAAACTTACATCCACATTAACAGATCTTTTTTATTATTTATCAGTTCTCTCAATTTCTAAACGAGCTAGAGCTTGTTCATTGGCAAATTACAAAAAAAGGTCGCAATATGTCGAAGGCACTCTTGACTTTGGCATTCTTTGTCAAAGGACAGAAGATTTCAAGTTGACAAGATATAGACTGTGATTGATTTGGTTTAGTGATAATCAGAGATTAATTAATGGCTATATATTTCTCTTGGGCTCAAGAGTTGTTTTGTGGAAGTAAGCTTCAACATACTATAGCATTGCCTTCCACTAAAGCAAATTAAAAAGCAACTACCAATGTCTGTTGTGAAGCAATATTGATACACAAAATTTTGAGTAATCAACAACCTCCTCAGATTACACCAATGTCACTTATTTTGTGCCAGTCAAGGAGTCTTTAAGTTAGTGAGGTTCATTATGCTTGCATGCAGCATATTGAGGTTCATCACCAGTACATTCATCAATTGGTTTATATAGCAATATTCCTTTCTATCAATACACTTCTTAGACAATCTCCTACTCTAATGACCAAACTTCTTGGTGCTATTGTATTTTTCAAATTTCAAGAAATTGGAGTTCTCCCCTGTTTAGTCATTAAGAATGGGACAAGGGGAAGCACACCATTAGAGATAATATTATAGACACATTGTAAGAATACACGTTGTACACATAGGCATTAATTTCTAATGTTATTGATGTAATAGCACCTCACTTACAACAATTACAAGTACCTTGTAACTGTTGGCATTAAGGGATGGTAGCTGGTAAGCTTGCTACCGGTACATGGCAATAGAGGTATTGTCATTGATTGGCAAAAGAGGTGTTGACATTTGTGACTAAGGACACCAGTGTTGGATCTGTGAAGCAAGACAGACACAAATACACCTGACATCAATAAGTGAGTGGAGAAACTGATTTGGCAACCGGTGACACTATGCAAAAACAAAGAACAAGAGACTATTTATGTTCACCAGAAGCAACCGGTCACCAAGGGAGAGGCAACCAGTAACCGGTCACAGTGACCGAGAAAAGGATGCAACAGTATAGATAGAGGAAGGAAAGGTGGCAGGTCAAAGCTCTTACCTGTGCACAACTTAAGGATCTTTACCGATCAAGTGAAGACTTCATCATGATAAGATGAACCAGGGAAGTCATAGTCAACAATCAGTTATCTAACTCTTTGACCGGGATTTACTGCACTAAATCCGGTAGACTTTGAGTTATCAAGACGATCGGTACAAGGCGCAAATGAAGGATTTAATGTTGGAGTTTGTGGCATTAAATCATAGAGTTATCTCTTGTGAAGGAAAGCTTTTTGACACGCATCTGTCGTTTTCTTTCATAAAGTAGATAAAGCAGAGCATGCGCCAGATGTTTCCTCAATGAACTAATACTCCACTGGGTGATGGATCCGAAGATGATCTTTATACAGGTCATGCATGAGAAAAGCAATTAGGGCAAGAAGTCTATATATTCCTCTACCTGACAAGAATATAGTTTGCCCTCATTCTGCCAAAGTAAAGAGTGACCCTGTACGCTGAAGAAGCTAAGGTGAAGAGAATGGAGAAAAGAGAAGAGTGTGTAGAGAAGCACAACAGGAAAGGAGAACATACCTGCAGCGACTGGTGATGTTTCTCAGTCGAATATAACAGAGATCTTATCAAGCTAAGCAAAGTCATTTCTAAAAGGTCAAGTACTCTATTGTTCTCTAACAATTACAATAGTTAAATCCTAGTATTTTGGATGGACATTAATAGGTCCCTTGTACTAAATCCCTTAACCGGGTGACTATTCAGGTGTTTTAAGTCCTCTAACCAGGCGGGCTTTAACAAGCCTTATTGTATCAAATCTCTTAACCGGGTCGCATCTAACAGTGCGTTGTAATCCTTTAACAGGGAAGGCTCCTAACAGGGCACACTTCAGAAGAGTGCAGAATTTGTGAGGTTTCCTCACACCGTGGTTTTCACCCGATTTGGGTTTCCACGTGATAAATCTGGTGTTGTTTATTGGTTGATTGCTTGATGCTATTTTCATACTAGAATGTGTTTTTCTTACAGTTGTAGTATACTACATCAGATTTGTTTTAAAGTTTTATAGGTGTTGATTCACTCCTCCCCTCTCAGCACCAATTGGGACTGTCAATTGGTATCAGAACCAAGTTCCTTTTCTTTACTGCTTAACTGCAAAAAAGAAAAAAGAAAAAGTCAAGATGATGAGAAAGGAAGGACCAAACTTTACTCTGTGGTGCAGCAGAATGAAGTTGTACATGAAGACCACCGGAGATCAATATTGGACTCATGTAACCACTGATTACACTGAACCCAATGGTACCCTAACTCCTGATGAATTGAAGATCAAGACAGAACATACAGCTGCAATGGATATGATAGCAAGCACGCTACCCGACTACGTCTATGCAGAGATTGAAAACCTAGATACTGCTCACAAGATGTGGGCCAAGCTGCAATTAGTGTATGGTGGTGACCCACATGTACAAAGAGCCAAGGTAGAAAGCTTCAGAGAAAATTATGATGACATGAGGATGAATGAAGGAGAAGACATTGAGCAATATAGTAACAGAATCAAAGAAGTGATTAACTCCATCAAAAGCGCTGGAGGAAAACTAAGTGAGGAGGAGGTGGTAAGCAAAATACTAAGAATGCTAAGGCCTCAGTATGCCATCAAGATCTCAGCCATCCAGGAGCTCAGATCAGTGACTACAGATCAAGTCACTCTAGACTCATTAATCGGTAAGTTGACTTCATTTGAATTGAGCAATTTTGATAATAGCTTACCCATACAGGAAATTGCTTTTAAGTCTTCTATAAATACCTCTTCCACCAAGAAAGGAAGAGAAACCAGTAATAGCTCTATCGGTAAGATTGATAGTCTTGTTGAGAATCTACTCTCAGAAGAGATGGAGCAAGATGAGTTTGAAGCACTCATCGCTAGGAGATTCCCCAGAGGAAAAGGGAAATACAAAGGAAAGCTCCCACTAAAATGTTTCTCTTGTAATAAGATAGGACATATTGTTGCAAGATGTCCAGACAATGAAAATAAAGACAAGAGCAACCGATTCAAGAACAAAGTAAAGAAGGAATGCTACCTTGCAGAAGGAGTCACAGACAATGAATCTAAAGACTCTGAAGATCTAGAAATTGCATTTGTTGTAATAACAAAAGAAAGCCCGGTGATAAGTGAAATGGCACTTGTATCAAGATCTCATCAGCATGACGATTGGATCATTGACAGTAGATGCACTCACCACATGACTGGTGACAAGAAAAAAAGTTCATCAGCTTAAAGCTCAATGATGGTGGATCAGTAACCTTTGGTAACAATGCCCCTTGTGCTATCAAAGGAAAAGGTTCTATTGCACTTAGCAATGATGTTGTATGTGAAGATGTGTACTGGGTAGAAGGACTTAAGTACAATTTAATGAGTGTTGCTCAACTAAACAACAAAGGGTTCCTGTTGGAATTCAGGAAAGGTTCTTGCACTGTTAAGGACCATTCAGGAGCACATGTTGCCACTGGTAGACAGAGTAAAGGGAATCTGTTCTATCTGAACTCTATGGAAGGAGCCTGCCTCATTGCATCAGTCGAAGGAGAAACAAACAAAATCTGTCTTACAATCAAAGAAGACAATAGTTGGTTGTGGCATAAGAGGCTCTGTCACATAAACTTTGACAGTATTGTCAAAGTAAGCAAGAAGAAATCAGTAAGAGGACTTCTTGAGATTACAAAACCTGACAGAGGTATTTGTAAGGATTGTCAGTTAGGAAAGCTAACAGGAACAAGTTTCAATAGTAAATCTTTTTCTGCTGAAAATGTTCTAGATCTGGTACACACTGACTTGTGTGGACCTATGAGAACAAAGAGCTACTATGGAGACAAGTACTTCATGTTTTTTGTAGATGACTTCTCAAGAATGATGTGGACACTTTCTCAGAGAAAGGTCAGAGGCCTTTCACATATTTAAAATCTACAAGGCTTGAGTGGAGAAGGAGACCGGTAAAAGCCTGAAGTGTCTGAGATCAGACATAAGAGGTGAATACACTTCTCACGAGTTCACTCACTACTGTGAGGAACAGGGAATAAAAAGGCAGTTATCTGCACCAAGGACTCCTCAGCAAAATGGGATAGCAGAAAGAAGAAACAGGACGATGATTGACTGTGCGAGAACCCTAATGATTCAAAAGGATCTCCCTCATCACTTATGGAGAGAAACTATCAGCACTGTTGTTTACACACTGAAACAAGTTCAAGTCAAGAAAGGAACCAGTAAGACTCCCTATGAACTATGGTTCAGTTACACTCCTAGTGTAGCCTATTTCAAAATCTTTAGTAGCAATTGCTACATTTAAAGAGATATGTACTCTGGCAAGTTTGAGCCCAAAAGTGATGAAGGAATATTTTTGGGTTATTCTACCAAGACTAAAGCCTACCGGTGTCTGAATAAGAGGATAGGAAAAATAATTGAAAGTATCAATGTAAAGGTTGATGAATATTCAAAACCAAGAAAGAAGATCGGTCATAATGAACATGACGGTCTGCAAGATCACAATGATGGAAATCTTTTTGAATTCAATGAAATAACTACTGAAGATGAAAGAGAAGAACACGATAACAGACCTCTGGATCAGGATGTTGTACCTGAACATGACAGACCAACTCAGGATGATGAACAAGAAGGTGTTCAAGACCATGCTGAATAAATTGCTCAACCGGAAGAACTTGACCAGGACCAGAGACCGGTTCTCCCAAGGTATGTCACATATCACTCAACTAATAATATTATTGGTGGCAAACATGCAAATGCCTTGACCAGGAAGAAGGCTAGAGAAAATATTTGTTTATTCTCCTGTATAGAGCCCAAAACCACCAGAGAGGCTCTAGAAGATAATAATTGGGTCAAGGCCATGGAAGAAGAGATTAAGCAAATAGAGAAGAATGATACATGGATGCTTGTGCCAAGACCATAGGACTAGAATGTCATTGGGACAAAGTGGGTCTACAGAAACAAGCTAAATGAAGAAGGAAAAGTAATAAGGAACAAAGCAAGACTGGTCTGCAAAAGATATGCTCAGGAGGCTGGACTGGATTATGGGGAAACTTTTGCACTTGTGGCCAGATTGGAAGGAGTAAGAATTCTTCTTGCTTATGTTGCTCACAAAAGTTCAAATGGATGTAAAGTCTGCATTCCTGAATGGAATACTAGAAGAGGAAGTTTACATTGAACAATCGGAAGGCTTCACTTCCACACAAAAGGGTGGTATGGTCTGTAAACTCAAGAAGGCTCTCTATGGGCTTAAACAAGCCCCAAGGGCGTGGTATGAAAGACTACATTCATACCTCCTGACAATAAGATTCACAAGAACCGGGGACAACAGCAACATGTATCTCAAGACTGGAAAAGATGGAAAAGAAGGGAACCTGATTCTTGAAATCTTTGTGGATGACATCATCTTTGGAGGAGATGACAAGATGAGCAAAGCCTTTGCTAAAGAGATGAAGAAAGAGTTTGAAATGTCTATGATAGGAGCCATTAAATTCTTCATTGGACTACAAGTCCATCAACTAAAGAAAGGTATCTTTATCTCTCAGTCCAAGTATGTAAAAGAAATTCTTAAAACTTTTGGACTAGAAGAATCCAAACTGATTGGTACACCTATGATAACTAACCTCAAGTTATCAAAGGAAGATGATGCAAAAGAAATGAATGAGACACTGTATCGGTCTATGATAGGCAAATTATAGTATGCAGTACACAGTAGACCGGACATTGCACATGCAGTAGGCATCGTAGCAAGATTCTCTGAAAATCCTAAAGAGACACATCTAATAGCGGTGAAGAGAATTTTTAGATACCTAAAGGGGACTGAGGAGTATGGCTTATGGTTTCCTCACAAGGGAGGCTTCCAAGTAAAGGTTTACACTGATGCAGATTGGGCTGGAAATATTGATGACAAAAAGAGCACAAGTGGTGGTGTATTCTTTCTTCGAGAGATAATTGTGTCCTGGACAAGCAAGAAACAGAACTGCATTTCACAGTCCAAAGCGGAAGCTGAATATGTTGTTGCAGCAATCAATTGCACACAGGTAATCTAGATCAAACATCTACTTGAAAGAATCCAAGAACAGATACCTGAACCGATTGCAATTTACTGTAACAGTACAAGTGCAATAAACATATCCAAGAATCATGTCATGCACTCCAAACCAAGCATATTGTCATCAAGTATCACTACTTGAGAGAGCAGGTACAAAATAAAGAAGTGAGATTAGAGTATGTACCCACAAAAGAACAGATTGTTGGCATCTTCACAAAGCCATTACCAAAGAGTACTTTTGAGTATCTCAGAGGTAAATTAGGTGTGATGCCCCTTCCTGATCCTCGGTAAACTTGCAAAGGTGTTCATCAATTCATTAAGCTTCAACGGAGGACTCCACCTCATCTTACATGAATTGATGAATAAGACTATTGCTCGAAGGGCGAGCAGATTTCTTTAAGGTAGTCTTTTTGACTAGCCTTTGGCATTATTGTCAAAGGGGGGAGAGTATGACACAGTATGACCGGTAGATGACCGGTAGAGATATAAGTATAAGGAAGGTGACATGATTGCCTATTAAGGTTTTACCATCAATGCCAAAAGGGGAGATTGTTGGCATTAAGGGATGGTAACCGGTAAGCTTGCTACCGGTACATGGCAATAGAGGTATTGTCATTGATTGGCAAAAGAGGTGTTGACATTTGTGACTAAGGAGACCAGTGTTGGATCTGTGAAACAAGACAGATACAGATACACTTGACATCAATAAGTGAGTAGAGAAACTAGTTTGGCAACCGGTGACACTATGCAAAAACAAAGAACAAGAGACTATTTATGTTCACCAGAAGCCACCGGTCACCAAGGGAGAGGCAACCGGTAACCGATTACAATGACCGAGAAAAGGATGCAACCGGTATAGATAGAGGAAGGAAAGGTGGCCAGACAAAGCTCTTACCTGTGCACAACTTAAGGATCTTTACCAATCAAGTGAAGACTTCGTCATGATAAGATGTGCTGGGGAAGTCATAGTCAACAATCAATTATCTAACTCTTTGACCGGGATTTACTGCACTAAATCCGGTAGACTTTGAGTTATCAAGATGATCGGTACAAGGCGCGAATGAAGGATTTAATGTCGGAGTTTGTGGCATTAAATCATAGAGTTGTCTCTTGTGAAGGAAAGCTTTTTGACACGCATCTGTCGTTTTCTTTCATAAAGTAGATAAAGCAGAGCATGCACCGGATGTTTCCTCAGTGAACTAATACTCCACTGGGTGATGGATCTGAAGGTGATCTTTATATAGGTCGTGCATGAGAAAAGCAATTAGAGCAAGAAGTCTATATATTTCTCTGCCTGACAAGAATATAGTTTGCCCTCATTCTGCCAAAGTAAAGAGTGAACCTGTACGTTGAAGAAACTAAGATGAAGAAAAAGGAGAAAAGAGAAGAGTGTACAGAGAAGCACAACAGGAAAGGAGAACATACCTGCAACGACCGGTGATGTTTCTCAATCGAATATAACAGAGATCTTATCAGGCTAAGCAAAGTCATTTCTAAAAGGTCAAGTACTCTATTGTTCTCTAACAATTACAATAGTTAAATCCCATTATTTTGGGTGGACATTAACAGGTCCCTTGTATTAAATCCCTTAACCGAGTGACATCTATTCAAGTGTTCTAAGTCCTCTAACCAAGCAAGCTCTAACAAGCCTTATTGTATCAAATCCCTTAACCGGGTCGCATTTAACAATGCGTTGTAATCCTTTAACAAGGAAGGCTCCTAACAAGGCGCACTTCAGAAAAGTGCAGAATTTGTGAGGTTTCCTCACACCGTGGTTTTCACCCGATTTGGGTTTCCACATGATAAATCTGGTGTTGTTTATTGGTTGATTGTTTGATGCTATTTTCATACTAGAATTTGTTTTGCTTACAGTTGTAGTATACTACATCAAATTTGTTTTAAAATTTTATAGGTGTTGATTCACCCCTCCCCTCTCAGCACCGGTTGGGACTGTCAGTAACTTCCCCATTCACTAATAAATACAAGTCACAATCATTGATGCATGTGTCAAACACCTTGAAAGTACTCCATTTAATAAAAAGTACACACTACACTCATTGAGGTGTGTGCCATCCAATTCTCTTCAACTTTGTGCATTCATTCTTCCATTAAAACGGAAGTACAAAAAAGTTGTTAGTCCTTGAAGCACTCTAATGCAGTAATTGTTGCACAAACCTTCCTTAGTCTTGTCATTGAAGCTAGAAACATACTAGGGGAAAGGACTCAGTAGTTGAGCATGTTCCAATAGTTGTTATAGCATTTGTTGATCTAATGCCCAACATTTTTAACAATATTTTACTAATATTTGTGACTTAAAGTTGTTAGTGTTGATGATGACTACCCATATATGAATGAAACGTATTCCTGAGATCTAAAAAGCAACAAATCATGTGATGTCACATCACACACCAATAAAACATGACTTAGTGCACAAGTATTAGTCTCACTTTTTTTGGACCTTTTTGGACAAAAAACATGCTGATGTGGCATCATATTTTATGATGTGGTCCTGAAACCTTAGTTAGAAGCAGGGGACTTGCCAAGTAAGCTGCTGTAAAAAATTGGCAGTGATTTGTTATTTCCACACAGAATTTTGAAAAGCGCAAAGTCAGGGTGCTCAACTACTAGGTCCTCTCCCTTATATGATATTCATGTGAATTCAACTCTTAATTAAATGCAAGAGACTAACACTGCCACTTTTGTTTGTGTTGTGCGTGAAATTAACCCTTTGGGATTTGTTCGTGGGCATGTTGCATAGAATTCATGACTTTGGTTCTGTCTAAAATACTTCTTGCCAGTGAATATAACAAAACATACAAAAAATGTCAAATACTAGCTATTTGGTAAGGTATTCAAAAAGATGCCACTAATTCTTCAAAAATTGGGCAAAAAGGTAATTTCTTCAAAAGTACCATGATATTAAGGCTGCGAAATATGATGGATATCACTATATCCACTGTGTTCCCTATTTTCACTTGACCAAATTGAAATGTATTCAAATGGTGAAAATTTGTAAACATACAGTATATTCCATTATTTTAAAAACCTCAAAGCAAATGTGAAAAATTAATAAATATAATTTTATAAATCATGGTAAGCAAATTATTTAATTTGCTTAAATTTTTGTGGCGGCCCGGATGCGATTTTCTACGGTTGTCTTTAAATTTGATCTGGATAGCTCTGAGAGTTTACATGGTGTGGTGATTTTCGAGAAGAAAAAGACAATGTATGCATTTATTTTTGTTGTTTAATTATTACAAATTTTAGATTTTGTATGAGTGATTTGAGATCCACCGTATAAAACACTTCGTACGAAAGTTGCTTGTTGGATTGAAATGAATTGTTTAAGGTACGGCCAACCATGATGCCTCTGCTAATTACTAGCATCTAGCTGGCCTCTAGAGCCAACTCTCCTTCAAGTTGGGTAAACTTTTTGCAATAGCATAAGGGTGAGAATATTGAGCTTTTAACAGCTGCAGAACGGAATGATTAAATTATTACAGCGACCAATTTGTTTCTGCAAGAATATGAGATCCAAGCTTTCTCCCCTGCTCGCAATGGGTAACAAATTGAATGCAGACCGAGATATGAAACGATCACAAAAAATGCAGGGAGCTTGCCTACTTACATAGGCCGCATAGAGTTCAACGTTGTTATCCAGCATAATATTCCTCAGCAATTTTTCCCCGCTTATGACCGAAGCCTCCTGTGTTGGACCTGCCGTAGGCTGCTCACACATAAATAAAAACAAATGAATGAAATTGGGAAATGAATGGATTGGCAATGGATGCATGAATGCTTACCCCAATAAATTGCAATTGAATAGCTGGAGGCTTCTCATTCTCAGGCGGCGGAGGTGATATATTGGAGGCGAGAGGCACAAATTCAGGTGCCTTTGGAGGAAATTGAAAGTATCCTCCTCGTCTTAAGCCACAATGCTGCTTCACACTGGGGAGCACATTCGTGCTCTGACATTTCGGATATGGTGGATGACGCTGCAAAGAAACGGCCATCCCTGCTCAGAAGGCACCACAAATTGGTGAACATGCTTACATCCACGCCGCATTAATTACTTACGCTTCCATGTTAGAAGCCTCGTTTCAAACAATTTAATTATTTGTAATTGGGAAATTTGCATGCCAATAAAAATGCCAATTGTCCCTTTTATTTCCTTTTCTTTAAATGGTTTAATATAATTATATATGGATAAATGTTATAATTTTGTGTGAAGTTATGTTGGTTTTTTAATTTTATTAATATATTTCCATTTATTTACTTAAATTTTTTTATGTAATTAAATTTGAAAATAGCAAATAAATATACATAATAAATTTTGAGAATCAAAAGATGTTTATATATTGTTTTAATCATAGTTTTGCATCGTAATTTAGAATCGCATCATTTTATATACATTGAAAGAAGAACGACAAAGTGTGAATTAGGTTGCTCTCAAATTTTAGCAAATTGATCTTGTGTACATAAAATCAATTTCACACCCACATGTCTAACCATTGAGATTCTAAGATTCAAATGTGTTTGTAACTTAAACATTTCAATAACTACTAGCACTTGTAGTCATAGGAGGGGCAACGGATAAGCCGATAAGCAAATAGAGGGAAGACGTAAATGAATCTTAACAGTGCATAATATAGTGATATTGCTACTAGTATTCAACTATGCAATTTTTGAGTCAAACTCATTGACCCATGTTTCATGAGTAGTGGTTCACAAGAACCCGTCTCTCATGAGAATAAATAGAACACTTAGCACTCATTGCATCCAAGTGATGCTCACACAGGCAAAGTATCAGGATTTCCCGAAAGGTCACCCATCCTAGTACTACTCTAGCTCAAGCGCGCTTAACTGTGGAGTTTCCTCAAAAATTAAGCCCACTTTTCTTGCAACCACATTTGCAAAACCTTTAGCAAGTGTTTTAAATTGAATTTGTGTTATTTATTCATTATAAATTTTTTATTGAAAAATTACAAAGTATAGTTTTGTTGCATCGGACTTTTAACACTTCATGTTCATTGATTAAATTTTGTAATAGCATTGGTTAAACATGCTCTCTAAATATTTTAATAAATAATATTGAATGGGTTTAGTAACCTTAAAGTGTGTTCCCGTGTTTTCTTCTTTGGCACTTTATTTTAACTATTTGAGGACTTCTATATGGGTTTATATTAAAGGTTGACATAAAAGGAAATTATATCTTGTCTATGGTTTTAAACAAACAATGGCTTATCTAATTAAAAGCATATAGGTGTATGCACATGTATTAGTGTAAAATAGATTTTGGTCCATGTTGGACTTCTTCATTATCTAGATAAGCTATTTAAATAGTTTATACGGCATACATGCTTTTTTATAAACTATTTTTTGACATTCTTTTAGCAATTGTTGTCTATGTGTACAGAGCATGGTCGTGCATACTAGTTTGAAAAGTATGGTTTGATTATGAAATCTCTTCATATATACAAGGGTATCTTATATGCTACTCAATATGCAAGGCATGTACAACTACAAATGTCATTAAAAGTTATGTTAATCTTTTCTTATGAATATGAAAGCAAATCATAAACTCTCTCTAACGTGTTGAAGGTTAAAAGCCATTTTTTGTGTCCATCTATTTATGTCATTGAAGACTATAGGTTACCTATGGATTATTGTATGTTGAATCCTTTGTATATTTTGTGTCCATAGCCTATCTCGGAGTTTGGAAGGCAGGTTTTAGCTTATTATGGAAATGGTTACTTTATTATTTTTCAATTTTCTTCGTGAACTACAAATGTTGTTGGCATAAATTTATATTATAGTGTAAAGATGTTGCATTGTTGATTCCTACTATAGACAAAAATTTAACTTCAAATCCATGCTTGGGAGGTTTGGTCTTCGACTAATAGCTTAGATATGGAGCCACATGTAACAATCTATCTCTTCCAACTTGGAAAGGAGAAGAATGATAAAATACTAGATGATATTTATGAAAAAAATTCTAGTACTTTTTTAAGATAGAGATTTTTTTATAGTTGTCGTTATTAGTAAATGACAAGTAGAACACATAGTGCTAAAAATATTTTTTTTAGATTTATCTCATAGTTAAATGGTACAAAAGGTCATCTTACTAGGCTATAAAAGGGATATCTATGATCACAACATACAACAAGGCATTTGCTAAATTTTATGAAATTTTTTCTACCTACATCATTTTAATTTGCAAAAGGAGATATGAATATTATGCTTTGTTCTATTTTTGTAAACATCAAAAGTAGCAATTTCAATGCCAAAGTTCTTTTGGGATCAAATGTATAATATTACTGGGTCTAACAATTCCAAACTCAAAATAAGATAAATTCATTTTAAATACTTTACATTCATATAGTTTTTTCTTTCTTTCTACCCAAGTTAGAAGAAGCTCCTAATGATACGTAATTTAGGATATATGCTTGATATTGTCAATGGTCTTTAGTTGAGAGTTCTTTTCTTGGCCGACCTGTGTACAATACTATAATTTCAAAATGATTAGCATGAAGATAATATTTCTTTGTCACTTTGACTATTGCTTTTTTTATTAATGCAAATACAAGTTTTGATGGGGCCCCAAAACCCAATACAATCAGATTTTGAGAGGGATCAGGAGCCCCACTAAGACGAGATGTTTCTAAAAAGAAAGTATATAGAGAACAGTAGCTCAAAGCCAGCCCAGAGCCAACAAACAACCGACAACCAAGAAAAATAAATCATCCAAAGTATCAGTTGCCCAAGTGAACCTAACAAGAGACCAATGCCTTACATCAAAGTGTTGATCTCAAAAGAAAAGAGATCCTTAGGGATTTAAAGGCTCTCCAAGCCACCATAGGGGTTTTGAAAGGCTCCCTAAACCTTAAGCAAGGAAAAATTACACTCGATGGAACCCCTACAAACATAGTTATTCTCAACCTCAATAGAAGACAAAACCATTTGTATGGGAATAAAGGAAGCACCCATGAGAAAACACTTCTTCTTAGCCACATGGAATTCCACCTCTAAAGGAATTCCCTCCACCTCCATAGGAATCATGGCCAAAATAGAGAGGCCCGACAGAAAATAAGGGACCTAGTACAGTAAAAGGAAAGGAGGGGACACAAGCACATCAACACACCCCCACTTAAAATGCTCACATCCCAACTCCAACACTTCCACCACAAACAAAGAGCCTCCAACTGCAATAGAAAAGATTGGAAAAACACGAAACTCCTAGAACAATGAGGGGAAGAGGAAGATCATGAACACCATAATGCACAACCATTGAAAGTCATCACAACCTTTCACATCCAACAATGATGTACTGAAGAATCTCATGCCCATGTAAATTAAAAAACTACAATGAAGACATAGAGCCTCCAAACATATGAAGAAGCAGTTGGACGTATACATGATAAAGTCTCCCCTCTTAAGATGCATACAACCAGCTGCAACCAAACTCACAATTCTTAGAGGCCTCTAACCACCAACTTCCAAATAAATCATCTCATGATAAAAGGGAGCCTTGAATAGAAGGAAGGACACAAAAGGGCCAAAATCATCAAAGGTCCCTCTCTTAAACAAATCAGCACCAACCACCACGTCCATCCAAATGAAGAAACCAATCACCCATGAGATGATAGCACCTTGAAGCCCACCACAACAAAGAATAGCACTGGAGCAAGAGGGAAACAAGGCAATATACACCTAAACCAGAGAGGGGGGGAAAAGAGGGTTGAGATCATCAAAGCTCATCCCCAAAAGAAAACCAAACCCCCAAATAACCAACAACTCAAGTAAGAAGAGATCATTACCATGATGTCCAACACCTGCTTCAAAGAAGAAACCTCTCTCCCCTCCAAAAAATAAACACTAAAAATCCTAGAGATAGAGCAACACCTCCAAGGCCAAAAAAATACAGCAGTAAACTATCCCTAAACTCATAAAATTTGAAACCCCAATGCACCCATCCTAGGAAACAAATAAAATCTTCACATCCCCTGGGAGGAGGGTTTCCTATTATAACCACAAAGTAGAGAAAAGATAACACAAGACATCTATAACCACCAAACAAGAGCTGGAATAAAAGGGCTCAAAGTAAAGAAAACCCAAAATAGAGAAGGGAGAATATGGGGATTAGAAATGTCAAAGCCCTTCCTCAGAAGAAACTCAACCTCCAATGACTCCAAGATTAAGAATCCTTCACCAAAAAACCCCACAACCAAACTAGAAAAGAAACATCTCTCCTAGTTAATAGTAGCATTTTGAGAACCCGAGAGAGAAACCACAGTCTCAAAGACTGCACCACCAGAGCAAGAGATGGATCCCCAACTCAGAAGAATAGGGGCCCCACCATATGCTCTATGATAAAAAAAGGCCATCATGAAGCTACTCCACAACATCCAGACAAAGAGTGTCCTTCATGAACCAAGCAATAGAGAAAATAGAATCCATGAATGCTCGCTACTACTATCCAATGCCTCTACAAATCATAACAAAAGGATAGGGGGAATCGAGCAGGAATCCCCACAAGAGGCCCTTACAACCCAAAAGAAACACCATGGTAATAGAAAGGAATAGTGGGAAGAAGCGAAGCACACTTCCCCTGAAACCATACCACACCAATCGCAACTGACACACTCTCCCCAGACTAAACACTACAATCTGAAACAAAGGGAGCAAAAACCAACTCCATTGGCTCTTGAAAAAACTACAATAAACAACCATCAAGAAGGGTAAGCCGGATCAAAATCACCAAAGGACATCATAGAGCTTAAATAGAAAATGCTAGAATAGGGACAAACTCCCCTTTTTTTGCCTCATACGAACTGTCCCCAAACAAGGATGAGCATCACCAAATCGGGGAAAATGCCAAACTAGGGAAGTCACTTTGACTATTATTATTCATAGTGGAAAACACTTGTTGCACTAACTAAAGCCATAAAATTGATTGGATTTGTAATACCCCACCAAGGAACCCTCAAAACAAAAGGTTAAAGTATGCACTAATAAAAATTTTCTTTGCAATTACATAACCACTAACTAAAAGTGCATCAACATAAGAACATTGCATAAGCAACAAAGAAATATAACAACAATGAAATTGTGACCATCCACAAGTAGAAGTCTTCAACACTTCCAAGGGTCCCATGAGAACTAGAATACACACTCTGAACAAAATACACACATTCACAAGATTTCTTAGCAGGAGCTTGGACAATGTCCAACAAGACACAAGAGGCTAAACCAAATCTAACTCATGGCTACACATAGAGGAGACTAAATCAATCCTTTGAATCCATCTACACAGAGAATCATTTTAATACCAAAGGAAATTGTTCCTAACATGATTCAGCATGTACAATTTCATTGCCTTATAACCATTAAGGAACCACATAGAACCATCAAAAAAGCATAAACAAGTTGTCCAACATTCAAGCCTAAATAGAAAGCCAAAAAACGTGTAGACACCAAAGCAGGTAGAGGTGCCAATCTACGCAAACATCAATTAATAATGCAGATGTTGATCCGCAGACTGGTAAAATTTTGAGACAAAAGGTCTCAAACCAAAGAGTCATAAATTCCCCTCTATATGTGGAAACCTCAATCAACACAAACATTGATGTAGGCACAAACATCGATCTGCAATTTTTCCCCAAACTTGGAAAATTAAAGCAAAATGCCTAGGCTAATGCCAATGTATGGCTAGTAAACATCTAGAGCCACATCGAGGAGTACCAAATACACAAGATCGAGGATATAATCACTCAATATAAACATAATCAACATAAACGAATACTAATCTACTGAATATAGCATCATAATATGAAATCACTAATAGTAAGTACAAAGAGAAAGAAAATAGCACATTATGCTCAACACTCCACCATTGAAAGTAGTCCACAACCTATAAATTGATCTCTAGTAGTGATGCACAATATCACCCAGCCATATAGAACCCTCAAGCTAACCCCACCATGCTCATGGAGATAGTCGCATAAACCAAGCACATACAATGCACATACAAGTAGGCTCACACACATGCCATACAAGTGCAATAATTAGGGGATGACATAACAATCCCAATGCAACCACTCAGATGTAGATACCAGAATACAAGTACAACATGGAGAACACTCAACATGTAGAAACACAGAATGCATTTACACGAATATATCAAGTCACTAGTCATATCTAAACAAAGGTTTGGTGTAGAAACTCAAGAGTGGGAGTGTCATCACATGGCACATGGTAGCCCCTATAGCTCTAAACAATCCTTCTCTCATCAAGGAAGCTCTACTAAGCCATATCAACATTTGTAAAGTACAAGGCTAAATTTGCACCATATCAACATTTGCATATGGCAAGGTACTATGTCATATCAATGTCCTCAAATGACAGCAAAGCAAAGACATGTTATACCAACGTCCTCAAATAATAACAAGGTAGTGACATTAATCCTTGTTATTATTTTTTAACCCTATTCATTTATTTAGTTATCACTTTTTATTAAGAACTTCCCAAGGGTTACCCTAGTGACCTCTTTGTTTCCCATCCAACCTTGGAGAACCACTCCAATCCACTACTCAAAGAAAAAATAAGCTCATCTCATTACAAAAATGAGGCACAAAGAAAAACAATGCAATAAGGCATAAGCAATAAAAGACTCAAAAGCCATAAAACCATAATGAAGCATGGTAAGCTTGATTGGTCTCAAACAAGGGGCACAGATCACTCAGATCCCATCAAGAGCATAACTTTGTTATGCTAAGGATGTGGTGTCTAACACCATACATCTATAACTCAAATGCGAGATCAACTCAAGCATGAAGCAAACCCATACCAAGGGGAAAACAAAAAGAAATAAACACCATACCATAAAATAGTGCACAAGCACGCTCTATTATCCTCATCTCCAAGAGCATGAATTTTAATGTAATTCTACATACATCTCACTAAAACATGATCATGGCTCTTAAATCCTAAAATACACAAAAGCACCAATTTTTTTCTATCATTTGACTTGGTGCACAACCATAAAATTAGCAATAAAAGTGATAGTTTGGTTCACAGTATTAATTAACCAAAATGTCCTATAATCATTCTAATTGCACAATCCCAACACAATCATGGGATACGACCAAGGACAACAATCAAAATATACCCACACAAAGACAATCCAAAATTGGAGAGCATGTAAATCAAGGCACTTCTGGAAAATGCCCAAAAATCAAAAGTGAAATCTTGTGTTTCCAAGAGGATCCATTGGTTTTCACATACACAACATCCTATGATGACAATCAGGACTAGACTGTTAACATCCTTCCCTTACTATATTCATTATGCTTGGTCTTCATCACCATTGAACTTTCCAACACCCTAAATTTCAAGAGATTCACAATACATCCTTACAACATTTCCAATTAGTCTAACTTATCATTAATACTGCCATGAACAAACAAACTCAAGAAATCCACTATTAATAGTTAATTCTCAATCTGAAATATAAAAGTGTAGTGTGCCAAAATGACTCAAAACTTCATTATTTTAATAAACCAAATATGGGGAAAGGTTCCAAGACTTTGTTAACAATGCCCAGTCAACCCCACTTCTAATATGGCTAGGGTTCAATACTCAAAATATGTAAAAATTGTCACTACTCTCTGCTATAACAATCACCAATACAAGAAAAATCCCTAGGGCATCATCAAATTTCCCTTGAGCCTTATTCCACAACCTACAACTTAAGTTTCTTTAATTGCACCACCTAAAATGATAGTCAACCAAGTTACATGGAATTCCAATGGTCATAACAAGAGATATACATTTTTTTCACTCATTGATTACCCTAATGAGGATTTTTGACTATCAATATAAAAACTACCATATCTTACAAAATACATCATAAAAATGAACGACGATGGGTTCAAATGAAAGATTATTCATTTTTATAACTCCTTAAAATAAGTTCAGATTGAAAAAACATTATATACGAGTATACATTTGTGAGGCCTACCCCATCCTATCATAGTTTACTATTGATTTTCAGTTCAGACTCTTCAGTTGATACTTTGATGTTGAGATATTTAGACTTACATGGACATATGTTATTATTTAAGGATTGATGAATCATATGTTATGTATATTCTGTATCTTGATTATGTTGATTTAGAACACTTATTTGATGCTTTATAGTTGATCCTGATGCACCTATATTAGGCTTATATTTTGATGATGCAGTATATTAGATACATTGGATGTTTTATGATGTAAATTGATTCAAAGATACATTTTATGCATATTGGGATCAAATGCAAATATTAAATTATGTTATGAGGAATATGTAAAATGCAAGTACTATGATGTGTGTTTGACTATTTCATTTACTTTCTATGTCATTGGTGATTTATTGGACCTACTGATGTTTGCAATCAGTGTGTAGGAAATTGACCATAGTTCTAAATGCGGGGAACAAAGAGTGAATCTATGTTGAACAGTAAAGCCAATGTTTTGTCTAGTGAAGAGAAATGAACCTCGTTGTCTCATATTTTATTCGTAAAAGTGTTTTTGAATGATTGTATTTAAATTAGTAATTTGATTTATGTTAGTGATGCTATTGTGATTGGGTTATAATTTACGTAGTGTCACTTGACACATCGGTGTATGAGGTGTTGGCATGACTAACCCTTTTTTACCATGATAAGTATGACACCAACTAGAGGGTTAACTTGTAGAGTCCCCATGCTTACCCATGGTTTAGGAAATTTCTAGATGGGTCAAGGTTGGATAAACTCGTAGGTTAACTTCGAGTGAGGTTTTCGAGGGTCTAGGACACTTCTAGAGGGTGGTTAGGGTCAGATTTAACCACCCCACTTGGTATACTAAGGGTTAGGGGTTAAATTTTGGTCATTAGGTGGCCCAAAACTGATAAATGCACCTTCTAGAGTAGCCCCAAAGTCAAGATACGAGTTGTAGATTTTGGAGAATTTGGGCAAGCCATCTTCTCAATTCCATTTAGTCTTCAAACCTCATTTACGAGGGGAGGAAGATATTTGGAGAAGTGAGGTTAAGGGTACTCATTCATTTATTGTTGAAGTTAGTGGTGGCGTTTGGAAGCCTATTAGAGGAAGTTTGAGAGACTTTTTGGTTGTTCACCCACTCTCTACTCTTAGAGATTTGCTAGAATTGGAAGGACTTCTTGGAGGAACAAGATTAGGATAAGGGATAAAGCTCTCCTCAAGTTCTCTTTACCTTAAGCTTGGAAGTAGGTTGGTGTTCATACTCTATTTTCTTTTGATGCAAGTAATGTAGAAAGCTTGTTATGCTCTCATGGAGTTTTATGGTTATGTTGTATTCTTGTTATGTGTTTATTTTAGTGTTGAGTTTATTTTGTTTATTATCGGAGTTTCAAGACACACTCACCCTTGGGAGGGAAGAGTAACCTTGAGGGGTGAAAGCTTAGTGACAGCCCATTATAGTGCGGAGTTTCCCATGTGTGGGAAGGATAAACATGGATATTTTGGGCTCCATGATGCCAAGTTTGCCTAAGGCCCCATTTGTTTGCGAGAATTGGAATTTGAGACAAAACCTGATTATCTCAAAATAAGGTTTTGAAATTCCAATTTTGTGTATTCAGAATATAATTTGAATCGTTTGGTTCACCCGGAAGATGGCTGAGACAATCCATATTTTGCATTTGGTTGCCATTTTCAAAATTGGAATTGGAAGTGAGAAATTCCTATTTTTGTGTTTGGTTTGCAATTTCAAATTGGAATTAGAATTACATTATCCATTTTCTGTGTTTGGTTCTACATTTTCAATTGGAATTAGAATTTGACAAGAAAATTTAAGTTTTTATAATTATTATATAATGTTTTAATTTAATATTTTATTTTTGTTGTCCATTTTTTATTTATAGTTTTTTTTTATTAATTTATATTTTTTTATAGAAAATCATAAACAAAATTTAAAATATTTTTTTCAATATTGTGAACAGTAAACTTAACTTTTTTTAATAATTTTATACAATATCATAAATAATATTATAACAAGAAAGTAACTATAGCATTGCTCGATATCACATCAAAATATAAATAAGTCATCTAGTCCACATATATATCTATTTCTGCATAATGAGCCAACAAATGACCGAAGTAAATAGTACGATTGTTGCACAAAGTAAACATCGTAAAAACATGACTTCGGCTTTATACGTAGCCTCTACTTTTGCAATAGTTTTTTCGTGCGCTTTGCAAGACTTGCACTCGTCCTCCACAACAGGTATATGTGGAGAACGTGCAGCTGATGTAGATAGCGACGAGGTGTCATTGGCCCACCGAAAGTACTGACATCCACCACCATCCTACAATACAAATCTAAGTTAGTCTCACTATAATGACTAATATTTATTCTTTGTAAACATTTAAATATTGTGCAATTAACAACCTTTTTCTTATTTTTGCAACTCCAAAATTTATGATCTGGATTATCCTATGTGTGTGACATCCTCAACACGCAGCGCGATCCATCACCACACTCACACATAGGGACATTGATCATAGCCATCAGCACTGTATCAAGCAAATTTTTGTTCATTCATACTATTTTTGTTTATTCATATATAACAACATGACTATATTCTATGAGTACAAATTGAAAAAGTTTCATTTATGTTGATATTACAAATTTATAGAAAAAATATAATGACAACTATAGCATCAGATAGAAGTTTTGGGGAAGAACAATATCCATGAACTGAATGGTGGTGTGAAAACACACCGTTAAATAAGAAAATGCAAGGGAATTCATGCACTACGCCCTTATGCCCCACATTTGATGAGCAACCATCTCATATCCCGCTCATTCTTCCCATTACTTTCTGTATTGTTAGATGGTCAATCCTGCATCTACAAAGTATACATGATAGAAAAACTAAAACTTGTTTATTTTAAATGGAATACACCAAGGAGTACCATCAGAAATATTGATCGTTTACAAACATGAACAGTAAACAATCATCAGATAGCTCATTTTTTTTCATCATATGTGGATATTTTTTGCATCAATGTTTCAAATAGCTTCTAGATTCGATTGTGTAGATAGTTTTGGATCACACTCTGTGATCCATCATCAGGATTAAAGAGACCAAAATGATCGCAACAGACCAAAATTATGGACTTTTCTTTCAATCATTTTTCTCTCTTCCATCCTGATGAAGGATCACAGAGTTCTTTCATAAATGTTGATGCCAAAAATATCTACAAAAATGAATCCAGAAGCTATTTCAAACATATTTAATGTCAGCATATGTGTAGTCTCACTTTATCATCATATGTGTAGTCTCATAACTATCCATTTCTGTTTCTATACCTATCACGTAGTTTTTAAAAATGAATGAAAAATGAAAAGAAATTGAAGATGAAATAGAGCATTGAACAAAGTAGAATTATTTAACTTAATTTTGTAATGCTTGACAATAATAACAAGAAGGTTAGGGTATATACATACAGAGTCATGAACAATACAGTCATCTACCAAAACACATTTATAAAATCATGTCTGAAGAACTAGAAATGGATAGTTATGAGACTACACCTTAACAATGCATTAAATGAAGCATTCATCATGTGGTACTCCTTCGTGTATTCCACTTAAATATGTTAAAAGAAACAACACTAACAAATGAAAGCAATGGTCAAGGGAGGGCAAGATTATACTTGAGGTCTTAGTTTCATCTCTTACATCTACTATAAGACCTAGGGTTATGGATGTCTTCCTTGCATTGTAAATCAATGCTTCTCTATCTTGAGCACTCACCATTCTTCAATATCCTTGTAGTGATTTGCATAGATGCATTTTTATTATTTTGTCAACTATGGATCTACCTCATGATCCATTCCATCATTAGATCTGCTCTAAATCTCTATCATTTCTTCCCATGTAAAGATCACTATTATCAATCATGGAAACTACCATTATCAGACATGTCTTTTCCACAAAAATATCATTGTCTCCTTTGGTCACAGAGCTACCCATACATGATTACATTCTTGGAACATCTCTCTGACTATCCTATGTTCAACTTTATGACAACAGTGAACTCTTGATCATTTTCACAAGGACCCAAATCACTGATTTCACAAGTATTGAAATTGTCCTCTACTCAATGATGACTGTTATTTGTACAGTCTTTTACAACTGTAATTAGTAATTTTGCATCTTTATGAAAGTCATGAAATCTCTCTACATGATAGTGTATGATCCTCTTAATAACAAAATTAAAATATATCTACCAATCTTCTCTTTAATCATAGGGAGTTACTTTTTCCTTTCAACTTTGGTACAATAGAAAAAACATTCCTAGAAGAAATGAACAAAAGACTTTCTATAATAAATGAAAACAATCAGGTCACCACTACAAATGATAGTGATCTTCAGAAGATAAAGTACAATTGGGAAATAAACTTGTATTGTAGTCCTATAGTATCTTCAGTCATATCTCTATCCTCCTGTCTGGGAGTTACACCTATGAGGAGTTAGATGGCAGTTACATATGCAAGGTATCACATAGCATTATAATAATATTTGGAGATGTTTTCTATGGTGTCTGAAAATACAAATATTTTGAAGCAATATTGTTTATTCACATATTTTATGACATAGTATTGTAGGCAAGTTTCATATGCTATAACAATAAAGATATTGTGGATGGGACAATGCAAACTACTTAAGTCTAGGAAAGTCATAAATCTACCAGCTCAACTCAAAGACTTAGATCTTTACAACAGACTTAAACTACAATGCAAACTACTTAAGTCTAGGAAAGTCGGTAAAGTGGGTACTGATAAGTTGTGTTGTGTTTGCTATGATTAGGTTTTGCGGAAACCACAAGCTTGATTCAGTTGAGCCCAGGATTCCATGTCCAATCGATCCATCTCAGTAATACTTCTACTCAAATCCTAGTGTATTATCAACATTGCGTATTTTTTTGACTGAACACATTAAGCTCCCACCTAGCCTGACTTGGGATCAATTGGTTTTCAAATATTTTTTCTTCTGCATTTTTTGAGTTGGTAATGTGCAAATGTTTGTCCAAATATACAGTTGGAAATAACTAAACCAGCTCTTGTAATATTAAAAATTCTAATCATCATCTACTCCAATGGCTAGTCCTAAGTCCATAGCGTATCTCTAAATATGACTCACGCCCAACCATTATCCCTATTTAGATGATCTGGATGTTTTTCAATTTCAATCTCTTACCTCATCCACCTCTTCATGAATTTATCTCTATTAGCATTAAATCCACCTCTTGCAGTGTCCAAGTACATATGAATGATTTAGTAGAGTCAATTTTTGTACACGGTCATATTAGATATGTGCCAAGAGTTTATCAACCTTATTCTAGGAAGTTCTACCTTTTTTTTCCAATATTAGGGTTATTACATGAGCAAGGTATGAGGTGGACCTCCTTACTAAAGTAACAATCCAACAAATTTGCAAATCTCTACTTTTGAAATTAGTACTCCTGAGTTTTTGTTAACAACTTATTTTTTCAAATCCCTCTTCTAGTGTTGATAATAGATCATATTTTAATAGATCTGTGTAGCTCCAGGTGTAATAGATCTGTGTAGCTCTCAATGAGCATATTGTAATAGATCTATGTAGCTCCAAGTGTTTGTGTGCAGCCCCAGAGTGCTACCAATAGTTTGTACTTAGTAGTTGTCGTCATAGTTTGTACTCAATAGTTGCAGAATACATCAGAGCACCTAGAAGAGTGATAATAACTCCTTTCATCTACAAATCTCTACTTTTGATTTTCACACATCAAATAGTAAATATCAAAATAAATAAACTATAAACTTAGAATACAAACTATTGGTAGCACTTTGGGGCTGCACACAAACACCTGGAGCTACATAGATCTATTACAATATGCTCATTGAGAAAAGAATGTCAAATCTACACTACAACAAAGAGTAAATGGAATACACTTTTAGATAATTAAAACATAGATCTTACATGTAGATCAGCTGCATTGAATAGAGAATATAACATTTAGCAGTCTCAAAAAGGAACAACAGTCTGTATGATAAATGAATGGCACATTTTATGCATATAGAACTCTATGCTTTCATTGATGAACAGTGAGATGAAGTGTTATCATAGTAATGTCAAATTAGAAGAACATTGAGTATAGCATAATGTCAGTTTTATAGCCTTTTATAGGCTTCCAACACATTTAATATCACACAACAGTATAGAATTAGATGTCCTTTTAAATATAACTATAAATCACCATATGTGGCTACAATCCAGTCCACTCTCTCATCCTCAGTCATCAATAAGAACCACTTGGCTCTTTCACGTTGACCCACGAAGGTTTCGTATACCCTTAGGAATACACCTCGACTCAATCTGGGGATGGATTTGAGAGTGTTATATGCATTCGTCAAAGCATTGTCATGAGCAGATTCATCAATTTGGACAAGGTGAACATTGCTCATGCCCTCTTTTATTTTCTTCATTGTTTCACACATGGATTCCAAGGAAGTGGCCATACTTGCCTTCCTCCTCTTTCCCACCTTTCTAACTGATGATATAGGAGTCCCTCTAGTACTTGCTGTTGCAATGGACTGATTGGAATTATAAGGGTCTTCGTCCAAATCAACAACACTATCAAGATGTATATTGAAACCAAGGTCCTCTTCATCATTCACAACAAATGGATCTTCCAAAGGGTTCCCTTCTTTAGTCTCAAGGGCCGTGGTAGCTGCATTACCTTCAGCAATGTCATTACCCACAATTGCAGCCAATTCATTGAAGTACACAAAGGGCTGCCTCTTATACACTTTGGCATTTTTGAACTCTCTTCTCTGCATGTTGGCATAAATAAATGGATTAGGTTCTTTGTCTTTCATTATTAACTTTAAAATAAGGCAATATTATTTCCATCAAAATAGTAGAGAGATCACCCTACCTTCAGAAGCTCCTCCCACACGCTATCCTCAGCATCCATGCATTGAGTTGCCTCATTCCAAGAAAAACCACTTGTATTCCTGAGCTCTTTCATCACTCTATAGGCAAGCTTCCAAGTTTTCAACTTATTTTTGAAGTTGTCCTTGGATAGATGGAAGTTCATATCAGTGTTGAACCACCTCTCAGTTGCAGACCACGCTTCTTTTTTTAAGCCTTTGTCACATTTTTTGCCTAGTTGTACTTGCTCGAGGAGCAAGTCTAGAAACTTGCATTCCATTTCCTTTGTCCACATTATCTTCTTTGAGGAAGGAGATATCTAGCTCGTGTTACCAATATCATCCATGTTCAGCAATAATTCTGTGTATGCCATGCTGTGTATACAAATTGTTGTTAATGGTATCAAAGTATCTTCATACATCAATTTACTCAAATAAAACACATTGAGCCATACAAGTCCAATACTTGCCAAAAGAAAGAGAAGAAAAAGAAAACCATCATGTATATCAAAGTATATTCATACATCAGTTTACTCAAATAAAACACATTGAGCCATACAAGTCCAATACCCTGCAGATAGAAAGAGAAGAAAAAGGAAACCATCATGTATATCAAAGCATCTTCATACATCAGTTTACTCAAATAAAACACACTAAGCCATACAAGTCCAATACTTGCAGATAGAAAGAGAAGAAAAAGGAAACCATCATGTATATCAAAGTATCTTCATACATCAGTTTACTCAAATAAAACACATTGACCCATACAAGTCCAATACCCTGCAGATAAAAAGAGAAGAAAAAGGAAACCATCATGTAGTCTTGAGTCATACAAGAACAACTATTCTTGGGATCTATACTCTTCCCACATTCTACTTGCTATATCATCTCGGAACTGTGCCCACTGGTCTCTATCACGCTAAGACAACCCATATGTCTCCAGCATTGGTACATCTACCCCATCATGATCATCTTCCTCTTCGGTGACAATTTCTGATGGAATGTCATCCTCTAACGTAATGTAGTTGTGTAGTATGCAACATGATAATACAATATGGGCTTGTGTCATGATAGGATAAGACGTGGCATGCCTCAGGATTGGAAAATGCTGCTTGAGAATACCAAATGTACGCTCTACTAAGTTTCTAAGAGAGGAGTGTCGATGGTTGAACAACTCTTGTCGAGAGTTTATTGGATTCTCTCTTGAAAACTCCTTCAGGTAGTAGTGTGTACATTGATAAGGAGCAAGAAATCCAAGTGCATTGGGATATCCAGCATCCACTAGAAAATATTTTCCTACATAAATAAAGTATATTATTAAAACGTGAAACATTGATTATACCCTTGAGTATATTAAACTATGATTTGGCTTACCAAGGGGAACAACAAGAGGATCTGCTCTTGACAGAGCTGAAGCTAGAACATGACTATCCGTGGCAGACCCTTCCCAACCAGCAAGGCAGTACTGCAACTTATGATCGAAGGAACACACACCCATAACATTTTGCGACAGGTTGCCTTTTCTATCATGATATTTACCCTGCATGTCGACATCGACGGTGACTAGTATATGGGTTCCATCGATAGCTCCAACACAATCCTATATGATATGATAAAATCATCAATTCTATGGTCAACCAACAATATGATAAGGATAAAAATCCATACAAGAAATTTGTAACAACACAACAATTAACTTGAAGAATGGATCAAAACATTCATTCCCACTAATTTCAGGAGGAGTGTTTGGACTAGGTGGTAGAAAGCAATCCTTGTGGAGTCCTAAGATATCCCTCAATACCTTGTGGAAGTATCATCTAATTGTCTCTCCTGAGTGCCCAAAGTTGTGGGCAATCTTGCAGTTCCTCGAATTGTGGCCAACGGTGTGGAGGAACTCACAAGTTGTTCTTCTAACGTCAAGTGTATCATATCTGTCAAGGTTCCTTTTAGCCTTAGGATAGTAGCTAGATGAAAGAAGGCTCCCCTACTCATGTGAATTTGATCATGACAATCCACATCGTTGGAATGAATAACCATTCTATAAAAATCATTTCCTTTTCTTTTTCGTTTACCCATTTGTGCATTGCCTTCTAGGGCCACCACTACTATGGCTACAACAACACAAGAAATAAGAGCTGTGAAAAGATGAGAATATGTGGTCTCCACAACTACCCATCCTAGAATGTCAATATTCTTAATAGGATCCATCAATGGCTTGAAATGTAGACAAACACAACGATTTCAGTGAGGAGATATTGGTAGCATGTTGTTCATGTTCTATTTTTCTAACTCTTTTCATGAAAGTATTCTACAAATAAAAGTGATTTTAAGACATTTAATAATCAGTGTTCTTTGGTTAGTCCTAATGACGATCTTTTCTTCCCATACTTCAACTAAATGGGATGCAGACAATATCTCAGATTAACCTTCAATGGCCTTTACATGAATCCCTACAGGTGACTGTGGTAGCTAAGTAGTTGATAACATTCAAAGTGATTGTGGTCATAGAAGAGTGAGATATAGGTGCAACTCTTTTTATGAAATTGAAAGTATTCTACTAAGGAATTATGAAACATATAATCTTTGAACTTTGACTTATTAATTTCCACATATTTTGACGTATTAATTTCCACATATGAACAAATTTTGAATGGGGCAACTACAAATTTTATTTTTCAACTGAGTGAAGGCAATTTACTATTTGATGTGTGAAAATCAAAAGTAGAGATTTGCAAATGAAAGGAGTTATTATCACTCTTCCAGGTGCTCTGATGTATTCTACTAAGAGTCAGATATTGTTAATTGGACCGGAATTGGTGGCGACATTTCCCTATTCTTATATTATTTGTTCATAGCTTTGTTTCAAGAAACTATGAACTTAGAATATAAACTATGACTGCAACTACTAAACTTAGAATAGATCTATGTAGCTCTTAATGAGCATATTGTAATAGATTTGTGTAGCTCTAGGTGTTTGTGTGTAGCCCCAGAGTGCTGCCAATAGTTTGTACTCAGTAGTTGCAGTCATAGTTTATATCCTAAGTTTATAGTTTATTTATTTTGATATTTACTATTTGATGTGTGAAAATCAAAATTAGAGATTTGCAGATGAAAGGAGTTATTATCACTCTTCCAGGTGCTTTGATGTACTCTGCTAAAGTCAGATATTGTTAATTGGACCGGAATTGGCAGCGACATTTCCCTATTCTTATATTATTTGTTCATAGCTCTGTTTCAAGAAACTATGAACTTAGAATATAAACTATGACTGCAACTACTAAACTTAAAGTAATATTGTGCCCACGACCTATTCTATGCTCCAGACAGTAGAGTCATACCAAAACATTTATCCAAAAATAAAGAACATTGAAAGAAAAGGTTTACACATAGTCATCTCTTACAGCCACCTGATATGGCAATGGCATCAACTAACACATTTAGGAAGTAGAACCTTGTTGCAACGGTTGGGATTCTGATAATTAATAAGTGTATAGAAGGTTATGGTGGTTCTTTAATGCTATGACTAGTCCAAAATCCACCTTCCTCATGATAAAATCCACCTATTTCTTATGAGAGAATACATCCAAAAATAATTGGAATTAATTACAACTATGAAATTTAAGCATAATGGGGACTACATAGATCATTATGCACAATTTCAAGATGCTTCTTGGCATGGAATGAACTCAAATCAAATGGATAGAGATGTTAATTTCTTGCAAGACATTCAAAAACATATGGGAAAGTAATGCAAAAGATGGGGAAGCCTCTTACCATTACCTTGGAACTAAACTAATGGAGGGAGTTGGTAAAGAGATAGCCATATTGATGATGTCAGAGTGTAGTGTACTCAGCCACAGAGGAAAAAATAGTAATTGTAGAGGAGGAGGAAATGTTGAAGTAAAAATAGTCAATCCTTCAAAAAATATTAAGAAATGACCTTACCATCTTAGAAAGTAAGATGGGATTTGATGACATACTTGATCTAAAATTCTAACTTAAGCTTGTGATTCAACAATTCGCTAACTGACAAGAGATTTGTTATAAAACTTGGTACATATAGAACCATAGTAAGAGAACATCTTCTTCTTCTTTGAGGAATGGTGATAGTACCAATAATTTTATTGTCATACTCCTTATCATCTACTATCTAGATTAGATAACTACTCAAATTAGTAGAAATAGTATCAAACAACTTTGTATGATTAACTATACATTTGTTGGTGCAAGAGTAACTCAACCAAGCATCTCAAAAGAGCTCAGAGGTTTGGGAGAAGAAAAAAACAAATTTAGATTGACACCTTCATAAGTGTATTAGGTATGTCCTCATTAGATGCATCATCATATTGAGTTGCAACATGTCCTTTATGCTTCCATAAACGAGGACAACCTCTTGACTATCAAAAACAACTACTACTAGAAGGACCTTCTTTACTAGATTTTCCTTAGGTAAGAATATTATACAAATAATGATCAATGTCATGCATATTGCTAAAACTAGGTGATGGAGCCTTGATTTCATAAAATCAGGGCATCCATTTGATCACCATTTTATTTATCCATTTTCCACTTTTGGTCTTATATTCTAAATTGTTAATCATTTTTTTTAAATTTAAAAAAAAAAATAGAGTTTCATATCTACTTGTTTTCCATTCTAGAGGTGATATTCATATTCTATGTTCTAACTATTCTATGCTGCAGTGACTGGTTAATGCATCTTGTTTCCAGAATCCAGTTTTATTTTGTTGTTGTACAATATTTTATATTGTTGAATCTATAGAAGAAGATGTGTAGATATATCTAATTTGCATGAACTGGAGTTATT
Organism: Chamaecyparis obtusa; assembly: GCA_027943335.1. NCBI lineage: Eukaryota > Viridiplantae > Streptophyta > Pinopsida > Cupressales > Cupressaceae > Chamaecyparis > Chamaecyparis obtusa. Next base: position 335,802 of record BSBK01007704.1, read on the forward strand.
CAGTTTGACACATTGGATATATAAGGTCACAATAGAATGACTTTAGAGTTTTGTGTTCATTTACAGGGCATACTGGAACCTCATGTTTTACAAGGATAGTTAAAAGAAGAGTTTGTCTATGTATCAGATTTTCACTAATACCATATTCCAGATTCAGTATATAGTTTTTAGCAACTGCCAAATGAATACAATATGGAATAAAGCATAAGAGAACAATAATCTGTTTGTGATTATATTAATCATGCACAACAAAATGAATTAAGGGAGGCAATTGAGAATACGACAGATCAAATGCAGCAATTTCTTTATAATTATATTATATGTCTGAAGATATATACAACAATAATAACCAATATGGGAATGAAGATGTGTGCAGGAGGAAGACCAATTGTAAGAAGAGGCATTGAGGGCTTTGAAATCGTATGAAGTGCTCCCACATGACAGGGATGTTTCATGCTGCAAAGAGGCACAACTGAAAGTAATATCCTTATTCAATAGGTTATAACTTGTGCAAACAGAATCAGATTTTGTTTGCACAAGTTATAACTTATTTTGAGCAGATGCCAAGCTTAACACAGCTAGATATACTTGAAAGAAGCAGCTTTTAACATTAATACAGGAAGAGGCTGACTTGAACCTAGCTTATAACATATTTTGAGTAGATGCCAAGCTTAACACAGCTAGATATACTCGACAGAAGCAACTTTTACATTAATACAGGAAGAGGCTGAGACTTGAACCTAGCTAACTACATCAATAAGTGATTAGACTTCCAAGATTTAGTTACTGACAAACAAAATAAACTTTAGTATCCATACCCACTTTGGTATGGATACTAGGGTTTATTTATTGTTTGAAGAAGCTGCCATGGCCAGCTAATGCAATGATTATAAATTACCAAAATGAATTCTTTATATTTACCAGCAATTGAGCAAGGTGTACAAAACCCCAAATTCAAGAAAGCGAAACAAAGAGTTGCAGACATTTGAAACAGAGCTACCCCAAATTCAAGAAAGTGAAACAAAGAGTTGCAGACATTTGAAACAGAGCTACCCCAATTCAAGAAAGTGAAATGAAGAGTTGCAAACATTTGAAACAGAGCTCGGTGAAAAGATTCATACTTGTATTCATAAGCGAGCAAAGATTGTTCACCTATAAACCCTCCTCGACTCTGCGAAAATGAGAACGGAGAGGTGCGAGAATGGAGATGTGCGTGAAACAAAGCCAAAAATTGTGCGAAAAATGGACACAGACAAAACCCCAAAAATATAACCCGAAAGATGGCAGACCCGACGGATTATAAAATCACATTCACAAATTTCAAAAACCTGAATATAAAATCGAATTCCACCTCCTGACTTGGAAGATAGTGTCACCTGTTTTAGGGCCTAAAACCAGGTTTTGCAGGAGATAACCTGAATTGCAAGTTAACGTTCCAAACAATGGATTTGCTCGAAAATGAGAAGCCCCGCTGCCAATTCCCGTCCAATTCCCTCAAACAAACAGGGCCTAAGGGAATTTGGGGGTAATAAGGAGATTTTTTGTCTTGAGG
>BSBK01007706.1:0-135552 GCA_027943335.1 Chamaecyparis obtusa
ATATGTATATATATATGTATATATATATGTGTATATATGTATATATATATGTATATGTATATATATATATATATATGTGTGTATATATATATATATGTATATGTATATATATATATATATATATATATATATATATATATATATATATATATATATATATATATATATATATATATATATATATATATATATATATATATATACTAATGTATACTAATATATTATATATAATATTACAAATATATATATAATACTAATAAGACCCCTTAAGACACACTTGAGCATTCCAATGTGTCAAAAGGGGTCATGGGGACTCCCTTGGGGTCCTAGTACGCCTTATCACGCGTTAGGACCCCTAGGGAGTCCCCATGAACCCTTTTGACACATTGGAATGCTCAAGTGTGTCTGAAGGTGTCCTAGGACCCCTTAAAACACACTTGAGCATTCCAATGTGTCAAAATGGGTCATGGGGACTCCCTAGGGGTCCTAGTAAGCCTTGTCATACCTTAGGACCCCTAGGGAGTCCCCATGACCCCTTTTGACACATTGGAAGGCTCAAGTGTGTTTTAAGGGGTCCTCGCTTAAGACACACTTGAGCCTTCCAATGTGTCAAAAGGGGTCATGGGGACTCCCTAGGGGTCCTAGTACACCTTATCATGTGTTAGGACCCCTAGGAAGTCCCCATGACCCCTTTTGACACTTTGGAATGCTCAAGTGTGTCTGAAGGGGTCCTAAGACCCCTTAAGACACACTTGAGCGTTCCAATGTGTCAAAAGGGGTCATGGGGACTCCCTAGGGGTCCTAGTATGCCTTATCACGCATGAGGATCCCTAGGAAGTCCCGATGACCCCTTTTGACACATTGGAATGCTCAAGTGTGTCTTAAGGTGTCATATGACCCCTTCAGACACACTTGAGCATTCCAATGCTTCAAAAGGGGTCATGGGGACTCCCTCAGGGTCCTAACGCGTGACAAGGTGTACTAAGACCCCTAGGTAGTCCTCGTGACCCCTTTTGACACATTGGAATGCTCAAGTGTGTCTTAAGGGGTCGTAGGACCCCTTAAGACACACTTGAGCATTCCAATGTGTCAAAAGGGGTCATTGGGACTCCCTAGGGGTCCTAACGTGTGATAAGGCATACTAGGAACCCTAGGGAGTCCCCATGACCCCTTTTGACACATTGGAATGCTCAAGTGTGTCTTAAGGGGTCTTAGGAGCCCTTCAGACACACTTGAGCATTCCAATGTGTCAAAAGGGGTCATGGGGACTCCCTAGGGGTCCTAACGCATGATAAGACATACTACGACCCCTTTTGATGCATTGGAAGGCTCAAGTGTGTCTTAAGGGGTCTTAGGACCCCTTCAGACACACTTGAGTGTTCCAAAGTGTCAAAAGGGGTCATGGGGACTCCCTAAGGGTCCTAACACATGATAAGGCTTAATAGGACCCCTAGGGAGTCCCCATGACCCCTTTTGACACATTGAAATGCTCAAGTGTGTTTTAAGAGGTCCTATGACACCTTCAAACACACTTGAGCATTCCAATGTGTCAAAAGGGTTCATGGGGACTCCCTAGGGGTCCTAACACATGATAAGGTGTACTAGGACCCCCAGGGAGTCCCCATGACCCCTTTTGACAGATTGGAACGCTCAAGTGTGTCTTAAGGGGTCGTAGGACCCCTTAAGACACACTTGAGCATTCTAATGTGTCAAAAGGGGTCATGGGGAGGACCCCTTAAGACACACTTGAGCGTTCCAATGTGTCAAAAGGAGTCATGGGGACTCCCTTGGGGTCCTAGTATGCCTTATCACGCGGTTAGGGACCCCTAAGGATTCCTCATGACCCCTTTTGACACATTAGAATGCTCAAGTGTGTCTTAAGGGGTCCTATGATCCCTTCGGACACACTTGAGCATTCCAATGTGTCAAAAGGGGTTACAGGGAGTCCCTAGGGATCCTAGTACGCCTTATCATGGATTAGGACCCCTAGGGAGTCCCCATGACCCCTTTTGACATATTAGAATGCTCAAGTGTGTCCGAAGGGGCCTTATGACCCCTTAAGACACACTTGAGCATTCTAATGTGTCAAAAGGGGTCACGGGGACTCCCTAGGGGTCCTAACGCGTGATAAGGCTTACTAGGACCCCTAGGGAGTCCCCATGACCCCTTTTGACACATTAGAATGCTCAAATGTGTTTTAAGGGGTCCTAGGACACCTTCGTACACACTTGAGTGTTCCAATGTGTCAAAAGGGTTTATGGGGACTCCCTAAGGGTCCTAACATGTGATAAGGCGTACTAGGACCCCAAGGGAGTCCCCATGACCCCTTTTGACACATTGAAATGCTCAAGTGTGTCTTAAGGGGTCTTGAGCGTTCCAATGTGTCAAAAGGGGTCATGGGGAGTCCCTTGGGGTCCTAGTACGCCTTATCACGCGTTAAGACCCCTAGGGAGTAGGACCCCTTAAGACACACTTGAGCATTCCAATGTGTCAAAAGGGGTCATGGGGACTCCCTTGGGGTCCTAGTATGCCTTATCACGTGTTAGGACCCCTAGGGAGTCCCCATGAACCCTTTTGACACATTGGAATGCTCAAGTGTGTCTTAAGGGGTCCTAAGACCCCCTTCGAACACACTTGAGCATTCCAATGTGTCAAAAAGGGTCATGGGGACTCCCTAGGGGTCCTAGTACGCCTTATCACACACTAGGACCCCTAGGGAGTCCACATGACCCCTTTTGACACATTGGAATTTTCAAGTGTGTCCGAAGGGGTCCTAAGACCCCTACGACACACTTGAGCATTCCAATGTGTCAAAAGGGGTCATGGGGACTCCCTAGGGGTCCTAGTTCGCCTTATCACACGTTAGGACCCCTAGGAAGTCTTGATGACCCCTTTTGACACATTGAATGCTTAAGTGTGTCTTAAGGTGTCCTACGACCCCTTAAGACACACTTGAGCATTCCAATGTGTCGAAAGGGGTCACAGGGACTCCCTAGGGGTCCTAGTTCACCTTATCACATGTTAGGACCCTTAGGAAGTCCCCATGACCCCTTTTGACACATTGGAATGCTCAAGTGTGTCTTAAGGGGTCTTAGGAGCCCTTCAGACACACTTGAGTGTTCCAATGTGTCAAAAGGGGTCATGGGGACTCCCTAGGGGTCCTAACGTGTGATAAGGTGTACTACAACCCCTAGGAAGTCCCCATGACCCCTTTTGACACATTAGAATGCTCAAGTGTGTCTTAAGGGGTCTTAGGAGCCCTTCAGACACACTTAAGCATTCCAAAGTGTCAAAAGGGGTCATGGGGACTTCCTAGGGGTCCTAACGCATGATAAGGCATACTAGGACCCCTAGGGAGTCCCCATGACCCCTTTTGACACATTGGAAGACTCAAGTGTGTCTTAAGAGGTCTTAGGACCCCTTCAAACACACTTGAGTGTTGCAAAGTGTCAAAAGGGATCATGGGGACTCCCTAGGGGTCCTAACGCGTGATAAGGCTTACTAGGACCCCTAAGGAGTCCCCATGACCCCTTTTGACACATTGGAATGCTCAAGTGTGTTTTAAGGGGTCCCAGGACACCTTCGGACACATTTGAGCATTCCAATGTGTCAAAAAGGTTAATGGGGACTCCCTAGGGGTCCTAACACGTGATAAGGCGTACTAGGACCCCAAGGGAGTCCCCATGACCCCTTTTGACACATTGGAACACTCAAGTGTGTCTTAAGGGGTCGTAGGACCCCTTAAGACACACTTGAGTGTTTCAATGTGTCAAAAGGGGTCATGGGGACTCCCTTGGGGTCCTAGTATGCCTTATCACGCGTTAGGACCCCTGGGGAGTCCCCATGACCCCTTTTGACACATTAGAATGCTCAAGTGTGTTTTAAGGGGTCCTAAGACCCCTTCGGACACACTTGAGCATTCCAATGTGTCAAAAGGGGTCACGGGGAGTCCCTAGGGGTCCTAGTACACCTTATCACGTGTTAGGACCCCTAGGGAGTCCCCATGATCCCTTTTGACACATTAGAATGCTCAAGTGTGTCCGAAGGGGTCATAAGACCCCTTTGGACACACTTGAGCATTCTAATGTGTCAAAAGGGGTCCCCATGACCCCTTCGGACACACTTGAGCATTCTAATGTGTCAAAAGGGGTCATGGGGACTCCCTAGGGATCCTAACGCATGATAAGGCATACTAGGACCCCTAGGGAGTCCCCATGACCCTTTTTGACACATTAGAATGCTCAAGTGTGTCCGAAGGGGTCATAAGACCCCTTTGGACACACTTGAGCATTCTAATAAGACCCCTTTGGACACACTTGAGCATTCTAATGTGTCAAAAGGGGTCCCCATGACCCCTTCGGACACACTGAGCATTCTAATGTGTCAAAAGGGCTCATGGGGACTCCCTAGGGATCCTAACGCATGATAAGGCATACTAGGACCCCTAGGGAGTCCCCATGACCCCTTTTGACACTTTGGAACACTCAAGTGTGTCCGAAGGGGTCATAATACCCCTTAAGATGCACTTGTGCATTCTAATGTGTCAAAAGGGGTCATGGGGACTCCCTAGGGGTCCTAGTATGCCTTATCACATGTTAGGACCCTTAGGGAGTCCCCATGACCCCTTTTGACACATTGGAATGCTCAAGTGTGTTCGAAGGGGTCCTAGGACCCCTTAAGACACACTTGAGCATTCCAATGTGTCAAAAGGGGTCATGGGGACTTCTTGGGGGTCCTAACACGTGATAAGGCACACTAGGACCCCTAGGGTTTCCCCATGACCCCTTTTGACACTTTGGAATGTTCAAGTGTGTCCGAAGGGGTCCTAAGACCCCTTAAGACACACTTGAGTGTTCCAATGTGTCAAACAGGGTCATGGGGACCTCCCTAGAGGTCCTAGTACACCTTATCATGCGTTACGAGCCCTAGGAAGTCCCCATGACCCCTTTTGACACATTGGAACGCTCAAATGTGTATTAAGGGGTCTTAGGACCTCTTAAGACACACTTGAGCGTTCCAATGTGTCAAAAGGGGTTATGGGGACTCCCTAGGGATCCTAGTATGCCTTATCAAGCGTTAGGACCCCTAGGGAGTCCCTGTGACCCCTTTTGACACATTGGAATGCTCAAGTGTGTCTTAAGGGGTCCTATGACCCCTTAAGACACAGTTGTGCATTCCAATGTGTCAAAAGGGTTCACGGGGACTCCCTAGGGGTCTTAGTATGCCTTATCACGCGTTAGGACCCTGAGGTAGTCCCCATGACCCCTTTTGAATGCTCAAGTGTGTCCGAAGGGGTTGTAGGACCCCTTAAGACACACTTGAGTATTCCATTGTGTCAAAAGGGGTCATTGGGACTTCCTAGGGGTCCTAATGCGTGATAAGGTGTACTAGGACCCCTAGGGAGTCCCCCTGACCCCTTTTGACACATTGGAACACTCAAGTGTGTCCGAAGGGGTCCTAGGACCCCTTAAGACACACTTGAGCATTCGAATGTATCGAAAGGGGTCATGGGGACTTTCTAGGGGTCCTAATGCGTGATAAGGTGTACTAGGACCCCTAGGGAGTCCACATGACCTCTTTTGACACATTGAAATGCTTAAGTGTGTCTTAAGGGGTCCTTGAGCATTCCAATGTGTCAAAAGGGGTCATGTGGACTCCCTAGGGGTCCTAACGCGTGATAAGGCGTAATAGGACCCCTAGAGAGTCCCCATGACCCAAATGAGATGTTAGTGAATGACTTTTTGCTAATACTACTCTTCCACCAAATCCAGATTTCAACCCTTTTGTGGATCTACAGGCTCAATCGTGAGACCACATAATTGGCCAAGAGAAAAATGTAATTGTATATCAACTGATTACAAAATGTTGAGTGGAGGATAAAATATTGCAACGATCAAGAAGAAAATTGGCTATGGAAAATCTAGTTATGAATTCTTTTAAGAATGAAACTATTAAGGAATTGCATGAATCACAAACCATGAAAATAACCTTCTACAACAAAGAACATTCAAGCTATAGAATTTATTAACTCTGAATTTAAACATCTTATTAGCATTCGTGGAAGAGATTTCATTAGCATCCATGGAAGAAATTTCATTAAAACTTCAAACAAAATCATCTAAAAAAATTCATTAACTTCAGGCAAAATCATTTAAGACAGACAAAAACAAAATCGTATTACTTAGAAATGGCAGAGAAAGAAAATGAGATAAACCAAATTTATCAAATTCCTACAATTCGCAGCTTCTCTCTGAGTGCAAATGACAATCCATGGATCTAAAATTATGGTAAAAATTAAATTCTTTGAGTAAGTCATTCAGAAACATGCAAAATACTGGAACACATGATGATTTCATAGAGAATTTATGATGGACTATGCTGTGCAAAAGCCCGCAATCCTTGCCATATCTCAGAGTACTGATGAGAAGCAATGGCGAAAGTCTGAGATAGAGGCGGCGCTGGCATTGAAGCGGCAAGACATTCTTCATAATATCAGGGCAGCACCATTGAAACGACAAGCCTTTCCTCATAATGTCGTGTCGCCGCTGATCTCTTCTTTAAATTTACTAATGCGGTTAGTTCTACGACGCCTGCATAATTTCCAGTACAACTGCTCATTTTACCAAACCCTTCCCCGCTCTCCATAATCTTCGACCGGTTCAAAGGTTCGTCCGGTTGTTCTTGTTTAACCTCCTAATGACTCTGTTGAGTTGCCGGATTATCAACAGGCGTGGTACAATTGTCTGGTGACCAGAATCTATTTCAAGAACCTTTGCAATTTAGCGTTCCGGTTGAAAAAGCAGGGAAAGATACCATTTCACAGCCACAGGCAGTGGAAACATAGTGATTCTCTTGCCCTCTGCTTCTATAATCCGCCTCCAGTGAACTATTCTTCAAAGCCTCCATTTCTGTGTAGTTATAGGTTTTCGGCACCTGTAAAAGGCACAACTATGCCCCTGTAGGGACTCATGCTCATGCTCAGAATCATATTAAATAATATTTAAAATGTAAAATGTATATTATATAATATTTAATATATATAATATATAATCTAATATATATTAAATAATATTTAATGTAAAATATATATTATATAACATTTAATATATAATTGATATTATATAATATTTAATATATCTAATATATATCTAATATATATATGTTTATGAAGGATGGAGAAATGGGAGGGAGAAAGTGGAGGCAAAGTGAAAATTCAAAATTGTGCATCATGTTCGGGTAAATATCGGGTACCCGAAAATATCGGGTACCCGATTAGGCTTGGTATTGCTTTGTGCACCAAACCTACATGGTCAACTATTGGAATGTCTCAAATACGTGTTTTTCCCCTGTTTCTCTGAGTTCTAGACTTTGACAATGTAGTTGACGACTTTTTTTTTCACCCCGAATTTGATAAAACGAAAAGGGTATCTTAAGGAGATTATTAGCTTTCTATCGATATATTTGCTGTCAAATTTGAATTTGGTAAGTAATTATTAGTTATTTTTCAATTGAGCTACCTCTAAAGTGCTGATTTATATACTGATTGAAAAATGACTATAACTTTCAAACGGCATAACATTTTGAAATCCGAAAAATGCGTCACATTCTATGCTTCACCTACTATAAGGAAAAATAAATATAATTTGAATTTTGTAAAGTTTTGAATGAGTTAAGGTGGTCAGACATGGGAGTTTTTTTATTCTGAAAATGTTGTAGCAGAAAATTCATAATTAATTATTTTTTTGGAATAAAATTATAAAAAAATATGCGTCACATCCAGGCATGAGTCTACTACTTATATATAAAATCTTATAATAAAATATTATCATTTGATTATGATTAAGGTGGTCAGACATACACCTACTTCTTATTTTTTTCCTAAAATTTTTGTACTGCTGCATTGAAATCTATACTTTTGACCAATCATACTAACTTTTTCTCAAAAAAGGCCTAGTAGTTTATAAACTACATTCAATTTTCTATAGATTCTATTCTTACAACTTTTTGATATTAGGTTCATAGCTAGTTGAAATTTTCACGTCAAGTTGACTAACCCTAATTTGCTGATTTTTCATTGCCACTTAAGGGCATAGTTTGGCCCCTCATGATCTTGCACATACCCCAGAGAAGAACATTTGTTGCATGTTAAACAAGTATTGCAGAGGTTGAAAGAAGAAAAGTTGCTGATAAATATGAAAAAGTGTTCTTTCATGAAAGAGGAGATTGTGTATTTGGGATTTGTGATTTCAGCTGATGGTTTGAAGATGGATCCTGAAAAGGTTGAAGCTATTTTGAATTGGCTTACACCTGAGAATGCTAGTGAGGTAAGATCATTTCATGGTTTGGCAAGTTTTTACCCAAAGTTCATTAGGAATTTTTATTCAATTTGTAATGCTATGACTGAGACTATGAGAGGAGATAAAAGAGAATTCAAGTGGACACATGGAGCTGATAAAAGTTTTGAGACTCTGAAGCAGAAGGTTGCTAAATTACCCGTGTTAGCATTGCCTAATTTCAATAAGGTATTTCAAGTGGAATGTGATGCAAGTGAAAGTGCAATAGGAGCTGTGTTGAGTCAAGAAGGTAAACCTGTTGCTTTCTTTAGTGAAAACTTGAATAATGCAAAAAGGAAATACTCTATGTATGATCAAGAATTCTATGCTATTGTTCAAGCCCTGAAGAAATGGAGACATTATTTGATACTGAGTGAATTTGTGTTGTATACCAATCATAAAGCTTTACAGTATTTGGGTAGTCAAAATAAGTTGAATTAGAGACATATGAAATGGGTTGAGTATTTGTAGAGTTATACATTTATGATAAAGCATAAGAGTGGAGTCACTAACTGAGTTGCAGATGCATTGAGTAGAAGAAGATCTTTGATGACCGAGATGAAAATTGAAGTTCTTGGTTTTGATGACACGAGAGATTCTTATGAGTTTGATCCTGATTTTTCTAAGCCATGGAGAAAGTGTAGAGCACCTATTTAAGATGAACTGAGTACTAAATGGGAAGAATATTTTATTCAAGAAGGTATGTTGTTTAAAGGTATTCAGTTGTGTATACCAAGAGGATCAATGAGAACTAATTTGATAAAGGGGAAACATAGTAGTGGTTTGGCTGGACACTTTGGTGTTGACAAAACATTGAATTTGTTTTAAAGGAGAAATACTTTTGGCTGTAGTTGTATAAGGATGTTCAAAAATTTGTGAAAATTTATGAAATTTGTCAAGTTGCAAAAGGAGTAAGTCAAAATACTGGATTGTATACACCGATTTCTGTTCTTGAGAAACCTTGGATTGATATCAGTATGGATTTTGTTCTTGCCTTACTGAAGACAGTAAGAGGTAATGATTTTATATTTGTTGTTGTGGATAGATTTTCTAAAATGACACATTTTATACCCTGTAGAAAGACATCAGATGCAATACATATAGCAGATATTTTCTTTAAGGAAATTGTCAGATTGCATGGAGTACCGAGGAGTATCATCTCTGACCAAGACGATAAATTTGTTGGATACTTTTGGAAGACCCTTTAGAGAAAGTTTGGCACTGAGTTGAAATATAGTTCTATATTTCACCCACAGACCGATGGACAAACAGAAGTTGTGAATAGAAGCTTGGGTAATCTTTTGAGATACTTAGTTGGAGACACACCGAGTAATTGAGATTCTGTGTTGGCACAAGCAGAGTTTGCATACAATAATTTAGTAAATAGGACTACTGGAAAAATGCCTTTTGAGATTGTAAATGGCATACAATTGAGAGGTATATTAGATTTGAGGGATATTGTTGATGAAAGAAAGAGAAGTGGTGAAGGAGTAAAGTTTGTTGAGTACATGAAGACATTGCATAAAGCTGTGAAACATAAGTTGGAGAAAAGTAATCAGAAATACAAAGATAGAGCTGAAAATATCTAGAAGACATAAGACTTTTGCAGTCGGTGATAAAGTGATGGTTCATTTGGAGAAAGGCAGTTATCCTGTTGGAACATATGGGAAACTGAAAATGAAGAAGTTTGGTCCTTGCAAGATTTTGAGGAAATTTGACAGTGGAAATTCTTATGAGATTGAGTTACCTGATGACATGGATATATCACCTATATTCATCATTGTTGATTTGTATGAGTACCATGAGTCAGATGAAGAAATGATAGTACTAAATGATTATCCTAAGAAATAGATAGAAGAAGTTGAGTAGATTTTGGAACAAAGAATTAGCAGAAGTACAAGATGAAAATAGTATATGGAATATCTAGTAAAGTGGAAGAATAGATCGACTGAAGACAGTTCATGGATTTCATAGTCTAAGTTGGATTCAACTCTAATTGTACCTACTTCATGATTTAGAGAATTATTTCAAATAACCCCAGGTGTTTGATGCTGGAGCATCTCGGGTCCTTGGCAATCCTGTGTCACCAAAAACATGTTTGTATTTTCATGTGTTGCTCATAACCTGCTTTGACCGAGTTGGTTCGGTGTTGCTCGGTTTCCTTTGTTAATCGGGGTTGGTCGGTTATCTCTCTGGCATTTGGTTAAATTCCCTGACGCTCGGTGATGCTTGTATGGCGCTCGGTTATCCTTTCTTACCGAGGTGTTTGTTTTAGTTTCCTGTTGAGGCCGACTCTTGCAATTAATTATGGTCACAAATTTAATGCTAGTATCTATCATTGGGAAGCGTGTGGGCCTAGATCTAGTTGTTCCTCATGTTGATGGTGGATCTGAAGGTCGACTTGTTCGGTAGCCTCTTGTATATATTATAATCTTGGTTTGTAGTTTTAGGACACCAATTGAGAGATCAATTAGGACATCAGTAGTAGAAGATAGAGGATCGAAGATTGTTTAGATCCTCGCATGTTGGAGGACTTCTGTACTTGAATTGTAATATATGGCCTAAACCGGGAAGGCCTTATAGCCTGACATGTATGAATCATATTGAATAAATATATGAAGGATATCTACATTCTCTCTCTCACCTGTGTGTTTGTTGCTTCCGCCTGTGATCTCTGCAAGGTGGATCTGGTTAGGGTGTGCCTTTGGCCCCTCTCCCCATCCTCCCTTGTGTCACTTAGGATTTTGAGTCCATCTCGGGTTTCTAATTTATTTTCCCTGCCTTGTTGATGCATGAGCATCCTTGGACAGTTGGCAATCCTGTATCAACCAAAAATTTGTTAGAGTTGGGTTTTGGATTTCAATGTTTGAAGTGGTGATCTCGGTTGAAGACCTAAGATTCTCGGTCATTTGGTGGTACTTCTCAGTTGGTAGATGTGTTTCTTCATCGACGGGCTCAGTGATTGAGTGTGGATGTTACTCTACCGAATGAGCTCGGTGAATGAGTTTGTGCTTGATAACTACTTTGCGGTCTCGATGAAATGTTCCTATTTTGGTTCATCGACGAGCTCAGTCTTTGTTTTGGTGTCCTATCACCAAGTGGCATCGGTAGTTATTCGGTATTGCTTGGTTAATGTTCTAACAAGGTTAATGGTCTAGTTCATTGACAAGTTTATTATGATTGTTTTAGTTGGCCGACATGTGCATTTAATTTGGGTCACATTCCTCATGATATGGATCGACTGTTGGGATGCATGAGGACCTAAATTTGGGTTGGTTCTTTCTCTTATGTGAATTTAATGACTATTGCAAGCCGACATGAATGATAATATGTTTTGTCACGAGTTTCTTAGAGCCGACTGTTGTTTTATGATTTCTAATTTATAGGATGAATTATGGCCATGTTGCATAAAAGGAGGGTATGGGTAGGATAGATGAAGAGGAGGCTAGCTAGGGAGTAGTTGGATCTTGTGAGATCTTTTTGTATTTGTTGGTGTATTGGTCGTAACTAAGAAGACCTTACAACTCAACATGTTGCATGTAATTTGCATTTGATGAAATAAATAGTTGTTATTTGGTTACATCTTGTCGTTGCTTTGTGTTTTTCCAATGTGTTGTCTCTTGTTGCAAGATTGGACATCTCTTTTGAGATCTCTTTGGTCTTGGCTGCATCACTTGTGCAGTCGACCCTTTTCAATTTTGGTTGCAAAATTGGTATAAAAGGAGGCCTACTGACTACATTTTTTAGATCCTAGATGTTTAAGAGATTTCAAATTTTGTCTACAAGCATTCCAAGAGCATTTTATAGGAGCATTGAAGAAGATCCTTTTACAAAATTTCAAGTCTTTAAGCATTACAAATCTTTTGCATTCAAGGAGCTTTGAAGGAGTTCATTGGAGGAATTTTCACCATCTTTCCATGATCATGCATGTTCCTTTCAAGATCTAGTTTCCTTCTTTGAAGATAATGGGGTTGGCCATCAAGGAAGGGTTTCCTCACCCATTCTTTATTTGCATTTACATACCTGCTTCAAGAAGATGAGTAAATCTATATTTATGGATCCATGCCTTGGTATGATTGACTATGTTGTAAGGAGTTTAGATATCACTGTCAAAATTAATTAATTAGACTACACATTTCTTACTAACAAATTAATTTCTCATTACTATTTAAGAAATATTTATTCACTTTCTCATTACAAAAGATGTTAGGGATTGTAGGAGGTTAGGAAAGAAGGTGGTTATTTTACACCAAGGTCTCATGTTTAGGCTCTACCACTTTCACTTGGCTTTATTCCCTCCCTGATCAATTATTGTCTGGGCTGCCCCCCACTCTTTGAACCCCCCAATGTGTAATACTATGGATCCTCCAAGGAAGAAGAAAGGGCTAAAAATACCCAAGTCCACTAACACCTCCCCTCAGGCTTCTCTTGTCTCTGGTTCCCTGTTGGAGGTGGCTAAGAAGGTGAAAATTGAGAAAGGTGACCCCTCTAACTCTAAAAATGTCAAAAGGCCTAATTATGAACCCAAAGTGCATATTGTTGACTTAGAGGTTGAAGAAGAAATACCTTGTAGATCCTCTAGAATTTCCAATAAACCAAGGATGAAAGAGAAATTCATGAGCAAAAATTATGAGAAGAAGAATGAAACCATGGAGTCAGAAAGCAATACTAGGTCAGAGTCGAGTACCTATAATAATAGTAGTTCTACTCATGTCTATGCTAGTATAAAACTGGAAGACATTACTAATGTACTCTGGAAATCCATGAAGCTGAAAGTAAGGAGGCCTCCCCTATGAATAATCCCCCCCTCCCCACAAGTAAAAGGTAGAAATATTATTGCAGGTCAGGAGGTTGCGGTGGAGACTAAGGCTCAGGGAGACAATTGTTGTGATCTATGTGCGAACAATGAGAAGGAGCTGTAAAAGATTAAACAAGAGTTGCAAGTGTTTGATAAAAGTTTAAATAGGTTGGCACATTTCGCGATCAAGGTCATACTCTCTACGACGACCATGCTTTGCCTCCCGCAACAAGAGAAGGAGGACACCCATGACCAGGGAGATGGAACCATGATGGATTTATTTAAGTTCCTGGCTGAAGATTGGACAACCACATTGCTGTCCAAACCCAGGGAGCATAACAAATTGGCTATGTTTGCTTTGGTGTTATGTTTTTTGTTCTTCTAGTGACCCCTTTTTTAGAGCTGGAGGGGGCATAATTTCTTTTTGTTTAAAAGTTTTACTAAGACATACAATACTTTGGTTACTTGGTTGAGCCTTGCAAGGCGGCTGAAACATTCTAATAGTTTTGCTAGTTATATTTTATACTTTAGGCATTATGCTATAGTTATGGTTAATGATAGAAGTTTATGTAGTAATTTTAGTTTAATAATTTTACTTAAATTAACTACTATTACTTTAGATGGGGTGAGATGCTTTTTGAAAGTAGAAAAGGAATAAGCATGTTTCTTCCTTTCATACTTTGGTTAATGTTTTGGATAAGTAAGTGGCGAGTTTGGGTTGTGATTGTTTCTTCTTGGTTTGCCAGTAGATTGTCAGCTGTCTCTTTGCTGTTAATGTGCTGTTAATCTGGGTTTGTAGTCTCAGTTGTAGATCATGTGGTTGTATTGGGCCAACCCCCTCTTTTGGCTGCTTATTTATCAAAAACAAATATTTATTCAGAAGTGCCACGTAGTGGCCAGTACTTATCGTTATAATAAATTGAAAGAAATTTAAATAAATGTATTAAAATATTTAGAAGAATTTTAAAATAAATTAGTTATAAGATTTAAGGGAAAACATGTTAGGGTAGTTAAATTAGTAACCAGAGTTTAGAATGCTTAAAAAATGTTAACAGGTAAAGGAGTTGTAAAATTTTAAAAATAAAGTGATGGAAATAAGGATAACATAATAGTAAACGAATATTCATTTTTAAAAAAGTTTAAATATGAAAATATTTAACAAAATAGAAATAATTAAATATAAAAAGTAAGAAATAGATAAGAATAAATAAAACTAATTATAATATAAAAAAGACATTAAGATTGGAAGAAGACTACAAAATTGAAAATATTATCTCTAAAGTTATGCTATGAGGATAAACACTAAAATGTGTATAAAATGTAATGTCAAATTTGTAAGGCATGTAAATATGTGACAAAACAATAAAATCTCAAATGCTAAACTTATCAAATGTATTGTAAAAAGGGCACACAAATAGTCTTTGAGTGAGGTTATTTTGGCCCTACACTAAGATTTGCAAAATCAAATTTCAAGAAATACAACAAACATGCAAACATATATATTAGGAAAACATGATCTTATTCACATAACATGTTAGAACTATAAGCCACAACAAACATGTTAGTAAATCACATGTAACAAGACACACACATAATACATGAAAAAAAAAAGTAAAAATATGAAGGAATATAAGAATGTGTTTTGCTTGTACGAAAAATTTTGCAAAAAAAAAATCAATATAGAGGAAGCCTTAAAAAAAGGGGTCCTATATGACCAAATCAATTGAACCAATCATAATTGAGATAAGTAATTTACATAATATGTTAGATTAATAAATAAATATGTAAACTTTAGAAACATTTGATTAACAAAAAATAAATTCTTATGATTGGTCACTCCTTGTGTACTTGAATGGAAATGTAAAGGCAAGTAATTTTTCATTCAGTCAGTTGATTGGATAACAAATCCTTAATTATGTATTAGGACAATGTGTCTTGAAGGTGGGTTTAACCCTCACTTTGGAGAAGTGTGCTCAGGCAATGTGCCTTTTGTTCTCACCAACTCCTAATAGGGTTGAAGGACCTTTTAATAGGGGTTCATTCAATTAATATAGACAAATGTGATAGATACTTTGTAACAACTCTTAACAGGGACATTTATATACTAGTGCATGATCTAGTAGGTATCAGCCCCAATGGGTTTTTTCTCCTTTAACAAGATTTTCTTCGAGAACAAAAATTGTGCGTGTTATGGTTGATTGGTGCAAAACTAATTAACTAATTATACATAGGTCAATGCAATATACTAGCCTATGACAAGTACAATAAGAATTACAACATAAATTTAGATACAATTCCAAATTCAACTACCAATCTTAGATTGAGAGCATGAAATGATTTGCGAAAGGCTTTGACAATATGTGAGTATTCAACTCAATAACAAACACTAATGACATTTGAAGGGGAAAATGACGAGTTATTTTATATTAAGATTTAGTGATGAAAATAATGAATAGAAGGATGAATGTATAAAATTGAAAGATTGGATAGACAAAATAGAGAGTCCATCAAAGATCAAGAATTGATTTGAAAAGATCATTGAATTAACTAAAATTATGCAAAAAAAATTATCATTCTTAATTCATAGAAAAATAATAATGACTTTTAATAGATTTATCAATAGATAAATTATTAAATTAAGGAATGAGTTAACTTATGGCAAGATACCAATAGATTTATTGATTTATTTAAATTAAATAAATAACTTATATTATAACTAAGTAACTAATAATGATGACAATTAATAAATACTGTAATGATGTACCAATATTAATGAATAATATTATGATAATTAATAAAAGGTAATAATGATAACAAAAATTTACATCTATAATATCACAGCTTGGTGTAGTCAAAAGTGTGAATTTTTTTTTGAAAGGAGCATTAAAAAAAGAATTTAGAGACAAAATACTAAATCCGACATGCTTTTTGGAAACAAAAGTTCCTCCACTTCCACAAAATCATTGCTACAATTATTTCTAAATATCTTTGGAAATTTAGTTTTTAATTCACACGCTGCCCAAAAAGGCCTACGACAAAAATAGGACACTTTCTGTCTTCAACGTGGTGGGACAAGTAAAACAACAGAACTTTCTCCACCAACAAAACAATTCACATTCCTTTAATTAATGAGGTGCATTTATAACTAGCCGTTGTTAGCGTACACACTGTTCTTTCGCGCCGCCAGTTTTTTCCCTCTCTTTTTGTTTTCTTGAGGTGGTCGACTCCATTTTTCCTAGGTTACAGAGCGAAAGGGCGCACAGAGGGCTCTGCGCGTAGATTTTCTCTACATTTGCCGGAAAGTTCGTTTCTAGGTTACGGAGCGAAAGGGAGCACAGGAGGCTCTGCGCGTAGATTTTCTCTACATTTGCCACAAAGCTCAGCGGAATAGCATAGCTTAAGCTTTTATTCTGCTCGTGCTTTCGTAAAGGTCAGTTATGGCATTTCTGAGTTTCGAATCTGCTCTTTAACTAGGCATTGTTATGCGTTGCGGGAATTTAGTTTTCTTATCTATGCTTGTAATGTAAACAGCACTTTGGGGGTTTATGTGTTTGTGTTTATGATTTTATTCTAGTGAAAGAGCCATAGGGGTTAGCAGAAAGTTTGCTGGAATAGCGTAGCTTAAGCTTTTATCAGAGGAGATAAGTCCTCTTTGATTATTTTCTCTTTTAAATGGTTAATAGATTTATTTTTCGAGCTGTGGTTTCATTAGAAATCTTTGTTTTTGCGAACAAATATGTGGAGTCTTAGAATGAGTTGGAAATACTCATAATGTTAGACTTATTGACCATACGGCGAAGATTTGTCTGAAGTTTTTACAAGAATGCTTAGGTTTGTGTCAGATGAAATGTTTGGGCGGTTTCAGGCTTTTTGTTGTGGATTGCTGCGGGCACTTAAAAGTTTCAAGCAAGGTGTAAAATTTTTACACATTTATTTCCAACGGAATGTTTTTGGAGTTTCGAGGGTTTTTCTTGGTTTTGGGCTTACACTTTCAGGAGCAAGGAAGGTGAAAAAGTCACGCTCGATACAGTAATTTATGAAGCCTATTTTGTAAAAAGATTAAGAACTCTATTTTTAGGAAGTTTTTATCGGGTTTACACGAGTAATTTTCTTGCATTGACGCCTAAGGTAGTGGCCCCATGGGGAGGGAGCTCTAGTCGAATTTTGCAGTAAATCATTCCGTGGGAAACCGTATTTTTTTCTTTATGTAGATTTTTAGGCGTTTGCATCCAAAACTTGCGCTAAATGTATTGGAGGGAAGATTTACACTACATGCAGGGCGTGATTTGGTTGCAAAATTCCCTGAAATACTACTTTTGGCTCTGATGTTAAGAAGATGTGATTTTCATTATGCTATAGCGTCTCAGGTGCCCTGCACTGAAAACTATGTAAGATAAAACTGAGTCTATGCAGATTGTCATTTGACTTAATTGTTAGCGTACCACTTATTCTAATTCATTTTTAAAAGGCCATCAGCAAAACTCAAAAGTCTTCTAACCTGCCACAGATTTTTAATGAATTTTATTGTAACTTTTTCTGAAAATGAAAAAAAATCATCAACAAAAGTATACCGCTCATTGTTGTAGACTTGCATTTCTTGGTAAAAGATTTCCTTCAAAATCTGTGGTTGCAGAGAATTTCTTTCGAGTCATGGCTGGTATCCTGCTACTCTAAATTGTTAACTGAATATTATGTTTTTGCAGCTCCTAGGTTTTTTGTATTCAATGTCACCACCCGCACTCAAGATAAAATAAGCATTTCAGGCACAAATGGGTTTTATAAGGTGCTAAATGGAATTATCTTAATGGTTGAGGTCACAGTTAATCATTCTTTTCTAACACCACTTTGATGAACTGTCGCTACTGGCTCATGTTGGCAAGATGGGCCAGAGGTTACAAAAATATTCATTCCTTTGCAAATGGGTTTTATAAGGTGCTAAATGAAGGTAAGTTTTTGGATGAGGTTGTTGTGCGGTTTACACACCATTGCCCCATTGCAAATGGAGACCCCTCTTTTTGTTGCAGCTGTAGATTTTAGGGGTCTTATAGCAACATTTCTTCAAGTCCTGGGCCCTTTAGTCAAGGTCGTTTCAAGGAGGAAGGGGCAGATCTGAAAGTTTTGACACTTAGAAATTTTGAGTGGAATGGCTGGGATTTTGCCCAAGAATCTTTGGGCATTTTTGCCCAAATTTAGATGATTTCCGACCTTCCAATTATGCTAATTTTCATCTCCAAGTTCAGGTCATTGTGAGAAAGTAGTGGTGTAGTAAGACTTTGTTTCCAAGTTGAACATTTAAAGGCTAAGTTTGATGTTTTATTTGAAGATGTTGCCCAAGAAGGGTTGGAATTCGACCCTCCTTGGGCATTAATGCCCAAATTTTGACAGATTCTGCCCCCCCTTAATCATGTTCATCTCCATTTCCAAGGTCATTTCAATACAAAATTATGAGGGAGTGGCGGGATTATGGCAACAATTTGAACATTTTGAAGGTGGATGTCATTATCATGTTTCAAGGTATTGCCCAAGACAGGGCAGAATCCACCCAACATCAAGTATAGACCAATCGGCCTTAAAGAGAAAACTCAAAATTCTAAAACAAACTAAATGCAGTTCAAAAGTGCAGGTCGACCTATGAAGGGTAATGAATTAAATCCAAACCAAATTTCATTGGCCAAAAGCCAGGTCGGCCTTGCATATTAGCATGCCTCTTCAAGCCCTCCAAGTCGCCTATAAATTAAGATTCAAACCATTTCATTTGAGCAGCATTTCAAGGCAAATTTGCCTCTGAATTTGGCAGCGAACTACCCCCGTGTTTGGCAGCAAGTCACCCCCTATTTGGCATCAAGATAGGCAAATTCGCCTTTGAATTTGGCAGCAAATCAGCCCCGTGTTTGGCAGCGAGTCACCCCATATTTGGCATCAAGATATCCCTTTTGAGGCAGCGATGGTCTAATTGGTGGCTGAGTCTTCTTAAGGAAAGCAAAATCTGGATGTATCATAATGAAAAAAAACCACTTATTTTTTCAATTTTCATCTATCTTTGTTTTACTTCAAGGACATGGTCATAAGAATTCAATTGAAAATGAAGGAGATAGGATAAAATCTGATCTGAATTTTTATCCAAATCTAAATTGGCAAAAGAAAGGGGGGATCTATGTTAAAGGGGGCCCATTTATTGTAATATTGATGCAATTGTTTATGAAAATATTCTAACTTTCATCATTAACTAAATGCATACTTTTCTTTGCAAGGTGAATCGTAGGAGGAGGCTGGAAATGCAAGCGGCTGCCCCAAGCTTAGGAACCAGCAAAGCTGGAAGGCAAAGGGGGAGATTCAAGCAAGATCAAGGTCAAGCTCAAGGCTTGAGGCTTGAAGACTTCAAGGAATTCAATCAAGGCTACAATTCTAAAATACAAGTTTAAGTCCAAATCAAATTCAAGTGCAATTTCAAGACAAGGCATGAGGAAAATTTCCAAGAAATGGAACCAATTTGGAAACATGAGCCATCTCATTCATCCTTCAAGAGCCAAAAATTTCAAAAGAGTTAATCAAAGTTAGAAAGCTGGACAATGTTGAGTATCAAGAGATATTTTCTCTTCACCAAGAAGATTGATCAAATTAACAAGATAAGTATGATGAGGTGGTAGTTGGCTGTCTTCTCCAATAAAAAAATTCCAGATACAAGCAACCAAATCATGCCAAGTGTCCAGCCTTCTCATTGGCTATCTTAATCATTGTAAGTTTCTTATTGGCCCATGATTTGGTGCCCTCATGTAATTGGTTATAAATTTGGCAACCTTAATTAGGGTTTGTAGGAGTGAATCTTGGCCCTTAATCTTCAATCGATCTTGGCCTTTCATTGTAATGGAACACCAATAAAAGGCCAAAGCCTTCTCATTTGTAAAGGGTTAGAAAATTAGAAGAGTAGTGGAGTAAGACGCTAGAGAGCTAGTAGTAGAATTAGAGTAGGCTAGCTAAGGGAAAGGCTTGATCAAATTGTTTATATAATGCTTTTAAAGTAATGGATAGTTCATTCTTGGTTCTTCATGGTGAATTACTTAATATTGCTTTGAAGTGTTGCATGGTTTCCTCCATAGATTAAAATATCACAGACTTCTTTGCGATAAGTAAAACTTATCGTGAGAAGTTTTGGGTGGCGATAAACTATGTGATTTTATCGCGGATTTATATTGCTGAGATTTTGCAAACTTGTCGCCAAAAAAAATGAACTTATTGCCAAAATATCGACGATATTTAGCCAAAATATCAGCTGTAGTCCGCTAATAGGGATTGACGACCCAAAAAGCACTCATTTCACATTTTCTTGTTTGCAAATTGGTGTTTGGGAGAGGAAAAAAAGGTTTGAAGGAGAAAAAACATGATTTGCAGCTTTTTAGAGCAATTTATTTGACTTTGAAGTGGATTCGAAGAAAATTTTCAAGCAAATTCGGATTCACAAGTTCCTGATATTTTTTTGATAAGTTGTTGATTTATCTCCGATATTTTTTTGCTTGTGGCAATAAGTTGCCAATAACAATATTTTGAACTATGGTTTCCTCAATCTTTCACTTGGAGTAGATTTCTTTTCATGATTGAAGTAGTTTAGTTGAATGAGAGTAATTGTGGATGTTTACTTGATTGACTCAACAAATCCGGGCCATTAGCCTCTTGCTGAGGGTAAGAGTTCCTTGTGTGGTAAGCTGATGATTGAAAGCACTTAACTTCAATTGATGTTAAATCTCTAGTTTGCATCCATTTGATGGGATTGGAGAGGGGATATTGATTTGAAAACCATTCAAGTGTTCCTTAGAAGCTTGCACTAGGTGGGTGGAGTTGCTGATTAAGCTACATCTAGTAGAGTCCAAGTCCATCCATGATTCTTTGCATTCATAATTAGGAGTAGAAGTAGTTGAAGTTAGCAAGTTAAGTTAAAGTTGAAGTGGAAGTGGAAGTTGAAAATCAAAACTATATTTTCATTGCTCATTGTGAAGTCAAATCTTAAGAAGTGCAAGAGTTGATGTCCATTGAATGAATAGCGTAAGTCCTTTAAGTGATTACCAACAAATCACATTATTTCACTAAGCGAATGTCCACAGTTTAAGGAACCTTGAAGTCATTTCATGATCTTATTTTGCAAGCTTAGCATGAGAGATGGCCTTATATCATGTTGGGTGATATGAGTTATGTTGCAGTTTTATCTAGCCCAGTTTCATAAGGTAGCTCATTATTTCAACATGAGATGAACCTCCCAAAAGCAATATAGTTCTTCTGTCCTTTTATACATGATGTCTTTTTGCATTAACATATGCAAAAGATGAGCTCAGGATTTACAAATGTGTTTACTTTGTTGGGTGATATAAAAGTGATAGTTGGAGGATAGGAAGTCCTCATGTACTAGCTATTTTAAACTTTTTTTTACATTTGTTATTAATAATATTCTTATGCACTCTTGCACAAGAATCACTAATTGCATTAGACAATGTTACAAAGAACTATTATTATTGATCCTTGCAATCCATATTCATTTATCCTTTAAAAGAGTACTAATATAAAATTAGGAAATCTTACAAGAATTTGTTCTATGCATTTCAATTGCTCTATCGATTCCATCTTCACAAAGTAAGGCATCTATATTATTGCATTGATGCCTAATTAGGTATTGTAGTGCTTCATTTATAGTGCTATAGAAATCCTATAGCATTTGCATTGGATGATCAATGGATTTTAAAGGCAAGCTTTGCCAGGTCATAAAGGTGGCATCTATCACATGTGTGCTTGTTAGATTGTTTCCTTACTTTTTCATGGAGGGATATGCTTGTAAAGCTTTTTAACGAAAGTGTTTAGTGCTATCAATGTTCTGTTTTGTTTATCCATGAAAGTATCAATGGCTGAATTTGGGAATTTGTTGAGTTTTAGCATGTGTGTGCCATCCATCAAAATTGGAGAGATTTGAAGTTCATCTCCAGCAACTGTGCAATCCATATTGCCAAAAGCAAACCATACCTAGATGCATATAATTATCGATACACCCTGGAATTTACATCTAGGATTTTTCCTCCACTTCCAAAAGCTAAGACCCTTGAGCAATGTGAAGGTTTTAGCTTCATTGTTCATTGTAGATTCCGGGAAGAAAGAGGCTCCTATGGTGAATGAGCATGAGGAGAATGCACTCTCGGTTCAAACAGGGCTTGGGTCATATAATTATTGATACACCCTGGAATTCACATCTAGGATTTTTCCTCCACTTCTAAAAGTTAAAACCCTTGAGCAATGTGAAGGTTTTAGCTTCATTGTTCATTGTAGATTCTGGGAAGAAAGAGCCTCCGATGGTGAATGAGCATGAGGAGAATGCACTCTCAGTTCAAACAGGGGTTGGGTCATAAAAACTCAATTTAAAAAATCTCGCTCTTAGTGGTTTCCAATAATATGCATTATGGTTAAATGTCTTACTAGTTACCCTATTAACAAGGATTGTAAATGTGCTATGTTATTCCAGTATTCTTGTCTGTTATATAGCTCAATGTACTGAATCCTGTCTCCCAACTTGTTACCCTAATTATATGTGGTTATGATTAAATAATCAGTTGGAAGACCTTGTGATCTCATGCTTTTCTCTGTGGGAAATGCCCAATTTGTGAATCCATATTTGAAGACGTGGGCCTGTTTGTCTTCTCTTGTGTAACAGATAAGAAAGATAGGTTGGTGGTCTTGAAATGAGGAGCATCTTCCGAAGATTGCTTCAATTTACTATCGGCATGAAATATTGATTTTTCTGTCAATGTATATGTTTTGATTTGTTTGTATATGCATTAACACATGTTGGAACTCACATTTGCTCTGAATTCTCTGGTGGTCGAACAGGAATAGGCAATGGAGTATATTGGAGACAAGATCAGCAATCTGAAAAATAGAAGTTCACCGATTTCTGTTTTTCCAGAAGAGGTATCCCACTTTATTTTATTTTTATCATATAATTTCTTTTTTGTTCTCCTAGGTACCATTGTGCCTGTGGCCATTGTTGAGGCAATATGAATAGAGGAATTCTTGATTTAACTTGTTTAACTTTTTGTTTTGATCTTAGATTTTGTGTTGCAGTTGAAAGCCATTTTTGCATGCATTTTTCTAGGCTTATCGTTTTGTGTCCTTTTATGTGATGCATTGTATTTTCTTTTCATTCGTATATAATATACACTGTATGTGACAATGAAGCTTTTTTTTTCTTTTTAGTTGGCATTTATTTCACATATACATTGTTTTGACATGATTACTCTAATAAACAGCAAAAGCCCGCTGAAAAGGAATCACATGTCAAAGATGAGGATGATGAGATGCCAAACAACTTGGAGGATGGTCAAATTGCATTAATCACAGAGAAAATGGTAAAGGAGGAGAATGAGTGTGAAAAAGCATGCTTGGAACACCGAGATGCAAAGAATGACATATCAATCAAGGAAGAATTGGATGTAAGTTCACTGATTTTCCTAAGTTGAATTTAAAGATGAAGAAGGCAGAAGTTAATTAATTTCCTTTGTCAAAGAGGAGGCTGATCCTACATTACTTTTTGAGTAGATTAAAAATAATTTTGTTGACTGATAGGTCTCTGTTTTGAACATATTTAAGTTCTACTTTCGTTTAAGTGAGAAACAATCATTTATTTATTTTATCTTGAGTTGCTTTTTACAGCTAAAATCTCTTTCATGTCCTTATATATATATATACACACACACACACACACACACACACTCACTCACACATATACATATTTGTACATAGACATACATATGTGTGTGTACGTATACACATACACACATATATTTCACTCATTTTTTGTTGGTTATTAATGCAATCATATCAAAACATGTCACCTTCAAAATAAATAAAAGCATTGACATAAATGTTGAAAAGCGAGAAATGAAAAAAGTGTTCCATAATCACTGAGAAAAAGTAAACAAAAGGAGCATTTTTTTTTCATTTCCTGCTATTCAACCTTTTTTTGGAGCATGAAAGCTCTTTTGCTTGGGAGGGAGATAGCACCTTCTATTCCCACCTAGCCCCAGACTAAAGTTTCCTGAGGTGTGATTGCATTAATAATCAGCAAAAAATAGATGAAATGTACACACACACCGTCATTATATATACTTCTGTATATATGAACAAAAACATACGTTTATGTATGTATGTACATACATGTACATATACATATGTGTGTGTCATTTATTTTTCTGTGATTAGGAGCATGTTTATCATTTCATGGTATTAAACATTTATGTCAATGCCTTATATTTATTCTGTACATTAAACACGTTGATATGATTGCATTAATAAACAGCAAGAAATGGTTGGAAATGAAGTACATATCAAAGGGAATGATGATGAGATGCAATTCAAGTTGGAGAATGGTCACATGCTAGTAATCACAGAGAAAATGGCCAAAGAGGAGAAAGAACTTGAACAAGCACGTTTGACACAACAGGATGCTAAAACTGAAATATCAGTCAAGGGTGAAACTCCAGAGCTTGATGAATCCATGTTCACGAAATTAGACAGTCTTCTTACTCAGACTCAATTGTATTCAGAGTTCCTACTTGAGAAGATGGATGACATCACTGTGGTAAGTTCTGAAGGTCTTTTGGATTTGCTGTTTCTAAATATTAGCACTTTGTCCTATATTCAACTTCCTATGCTTATGCAGAGTGCAAGAGCAAATGGCAATGCAGAATCAACTCGAGGAAGGAAGAGAGGAAGATCAAAAAGAGCTGCTGCTGTGGTAACTTTGCCTTGTTATTGTGTTCCATCAAGTTAAACAAATTATAGTCGCTATAGTGATAAGGATGCTCACTTTTTGCTAATACTTTGCTCTTCTTCATTTCTCCTAACATTTCAGACACTTAGACTGATGACCTATTTCTCTCGATAGGCTTCATTGGTTTGATTGTTTTCTATGCTACTGTACCTTTGTTTGATTCATATCTTCCCTTGATAGGCTTCATTGGTTTGACTATTTTCTATTCTTCTGTACCTTTGTTTGATTTGTATCTTCTCTGGAGGCAGGTATGATTGTATTTGTGATGAACATTTTCTTGGTTTTAAAGTTTTAGGGTCCAGTGGTTGGCAGGCTGTTGCAGAAAGCTGGTGTTACATATAGATGAATTCTATACAGAAATACCTCAGCTAATAAATTGCAAATAGATAATGTAGTAATGAGGCTATAGTAAGCATGTTTTTTGTCGATATATATGATGCAAATCCGTGCATTCATATATGCACAATTTTTTGAAAATTTTGAACATAAATTTGTGTTATCTATGTCGAATTATGTGGATTTTGTGCCAACTTGTGCCGAGCCCTGATTTTCTGTTTTGTGGTCTATATGATTCAGGCCCAGAAGAAAGCAAGAGTGGCAGTAGAGGTCATGCTCACAAATCGTGAGAAAAATGGACTTGACGAGAGCTCTGATATATTACTGGATGAAGAGAGCCTGTGGAAAGAGCAAATGGAACTTGTACCTCTGATGACTGGAGGAAGGCTGAAATCTTACCAAATGAAAGGGGTGAAGTGGATGATTTCGCTGTGGCAAAATGGACTTAATGGAATTCTCGCTGATCAAATGGGTCTTGGGAAGACAATTCAAGCTATAGCACTACTTGCACATTTGAAGGGAGAGGGATTGCATGGACCTTTTTTAGTAGTTGCCCCACTTTCCACACTTTCAAATTGGGTGAATGAATTCAATAGGTTGGAAGCAAGCTGTTCGCAGTTATTTTTCATGCAATTATAAGCAGCATTTTAGCTTAAGTCTCATTGTATAAATGAATGCTTTGATTTGTAGATTTGTTCCAAGCATGAAAGTACTCCTTTATCATGGATCAAAGAACGACCGTGCTTTATTTAGGAGAGAGCATATGCCCAATACAGTGGACCCAGACCCAACATTTCCTGTTGTTATCACATCTTATGAGGTTGTAATGTTCGATCGTAGGTTTTTAGCTCAATACAAGTGGACATACCTAGTGGTTGATGAGGTACATTCTATATTGACTTTGGATTTGAACAGTTTTTCATTGCTTGTTTTGGTATTCTAGCCCGGGCAACTGACTGGAAGTTCCTCTACATGTCAGGGACATCGATTGAAGAATTATGAATGCAGATTGGTGAGGGAACTGAAGTTATTATCACCCAAAAATTCAGTGCTCTTGACTGGCACTCCTTTGCATAATAACTTGACAGAGCTTTGGTCTTTGTTAAATTTCATCTTGCCTCAAATTTTCACATCCATTCACGAGTTTGAATCATGGTAACTAATATCTTTGTCTTTTTCTTTTGTATTTGAGGGTATATTTCTTTTTATATAAGTTCTTGCAATTGTACCACTTCATTGTTTAATTTAGATCTTCTAAGCATTTTCAGTTTTATGTATGTAAACTTTTTAAAATGGTAAGACTTAGCTTAGGAGATTGAATATATAGAAGTTGGCATGATTACAAGTTCTCTAATGATAGAAATGAGATCTTATGGTTGTTTCTCTCAAATTGCAAGATAATCGTTACAATGGGAAATGGGAGCAGTTAGGTCACAATGATTGTTATATTCATTCTACAAGAAGTCACCATTGTTAGTGAGTATTCTTGAATCTTATAGTTGTCTTGATGTTTGTTTTATTAAGAATACTATAAATGATTGTAAGAACAATCAAAAACATATGTAGAAGCATGGGTGCTAGTATGCACAAATAGAATCTTTTGATATAGTACTGACCTCAAAGCCCATACCACTCTCAAATCAAAGCACGTGCCATTTTAAAATCTTTCTTCTCTTCTGGTGCTGCTAAACAACAATCTGGACTCCCACATGTTTACAACCTTATGCACCAGTTTACAAGAATTGAGCTGAGATTCATTCCTTGAAGGTTAGAGAAAAGTGCTTGGAAATAATGTGATTAAATCTAGTTGGGAAACTGCCCTTATTGCAGAACATTTTCAGTAACATGCTACATGCGTTTTGATGAATTGGATATAGCGCTAAGTGTGCACGTTTTGTCAAAGAAGTCTGGGAAGGGTCATAATTTTAAACAATAAATAGGTAGAATATTCAATGAAAATTAAAATTTAGAGTAGTTCTATAATTTATTAAATATTTTGAAATTTGGACTGGGCAAAAGCTTGGCAGTCCAAAATTATGACTTTGACTTGGGATTTAGAAAATAATTCAATATATTATAATATATTGATTCATAAAATAACTACATAAATAAAATTTCAGTTATTTATTTATTTATCACAGAACACACCACCTAGAGGCTGTGATCTTGCAGGGACAGCTGTCATGCCCCCTCCATGTAAGGAGATAGCAGCATTATTTACTTGCCTTTAACCTTGTGGAGGAAATAAATGACAGTGATTCCACAAAGGGGTCAATGGAGATTAATTAAAGAATGTTACTTGGCAGTATCCCCAAATAGCATGTAATTAAAATTAAAACAAGCATATCAAGGCAGTGCTTAACTATGAAGGAGTGTAGATAAAATCATTCAAGCATTATTCAAACATTGCCTTGTCAATCCATCAAGAAACGATCATCAGGAAATAATATAGCAAATACATATCACTCTTATCAAGTTTGGATGAAACCCAAAGCTTGGTCAAGGAGGATAAGAATCCTCCAAGGTGGACTAAGAGTTGAAAGGATGAAAACTCTTTCATGCTTTTGGCAAGTTAAGGACAAAACCCTTTGTTATTGCCAATGTGAGTTAGGAATAAAAACCTCTAATTTAAACAGATTTGTAAATATTTCCAAGTAGTTCACAATATGATTGATTTTGAGAATTGTGCTATGATTTATTAATCTGAATATATATATTTTTTTAAGCAAAAGGTGGGAAGCCTGTATATCTATATATTAATATAAAAGAGTTTACAAAAGTTATTATTATTATTTTATAAAAGGTGGGAGGCCTGTATATTAATCTGAATATTATTATTGAATAAACATTATTGTTTAAAGGCAAAAGTTAGGAATATCCCAAAAGGGACACAATTGGTATCTGAGCGTTGATCTTGCTAGCATGAGGATCTAAAAAGGTAGTATATGCAATTGAGTCCAATAGCTGAACAAGCCTTGGAAAGAGAAAGGAGAAAACTAGAGGCAAGTAGCAACCCAATTTAAGGTAATAAAATGGTTCATTGCTGAGGTAAATCAAGAAAATGAATTGAAGGCTTATATGCAGTGACAAGAAAAAGCAGCACAATTGGTTCTCCAAAAACTTCAAAACATGAATGATACAATCAATGCCCTTAGGTTTACTCAAACCAAGGGAAGAGATGTTAATTCAAACCATTTCGTGAATAACAACTTGACTCCATTGAGAAGAGCAATGTACTTTCTTATCTAGAGAGGATCAGTCATGAGAAGAACCCGACATGGCAGCAAATGACCTTGATGAATGCATAGAAGCATATTAAAAAAATGATCCTTACTTTAGGAGACAACTTCCATTTAGAGAATATTATAATGGAAGATCAAGAAATATCTCAAGGGGAGAAATAAGGCAACCCAAGAAAGATTTATGTCAATGAGTAAGTAAGACGATTCTTCCCACTGATGATGGTTTGGAGAAGGTCACTAACTACATGAGCATGGATCAGAAAACTAGATAGCTATCTTTCTCTCAGCCCTATAACAAAAGGCAAAGCCATTAAATTTGCCATTTTTCACTAAAGGGAACAACACATGAATGTTGGCATCGCAGGCTAATTGCACAGGAACATCATCTAGTGATAACATACATCAACTTCACACAAAAACTCATAGAAAGGATTGACAAAAAGAATTCACATGTGTTTTAAGTAATTGACACAACTAAGGCAATAGGGTACCATGGAAGAATATGTAACATAATTCCAAAATCTTAGTCATGGTGGTAGTTATTACCAAAAATAGACATGGTGGTAGTTATTACCAAAAATAGACTCAAGTTTTTATTTATTGAAAAAGCCTTCGAATCACTTAGTGGATTGGTTTGCATTTTTGAACCACCTAAGAAAAATACCTATCCCAAGAATATGCCATTAGGGTCACATAAGGAACCCTTTGACAAGGACAATTTGTAACCAAAAGCATTACCTTCTCAATCCAACAAGGTGGAAGAATCTAAAAGCGAGCTTCAAGAAGAAACTATTATTTAATTGTAGAGAACCATGAAAGGTAGGTTGTCGATGTTCCAAGAAGGGACAAGTCTATAGAAGCAATGATGGATGGAATTGCAGGAAGAAGAGGAAACAAGACGAAGAAGAGTTTGGAAGAGGTACATTAGCCACACTTTTAGGGGCACACAAGTATAATCCTTTTAGAAGTCTTAGTGTTTTACACAGTCAAAGGGTGTTAATCGATAGTGGTGCTACACATAACTTCATTGATGAAGGTCTAGTAATAAGGATGAAATTAAAGTCTGAAAACTTTGAGGGTTTCAAGGTAGTTATGGCAGATGGAATTACTACCCCTTGCACACAGAGGATTCAACAACTAAGATTTGTATGTAGTAAAACATGGGCAATATGGATGTGGTTTTGGGCATTCAATTGTTACATTCTTTAGGTAGGTATCATCAAGGTTTTCAATTGATGGAACTATGTTTCAAAACAATGGTAAGGAAGTGATTCTACAAGGTCCATTGGATGGATCTCCAAGGGTTGTGTCATCCAAAAGGATGGATAGAGCATTCAGACTTGGGCAAGTAGAATGGATGGTACAATGCATATTGATATCCAATCTTAGACAAGCATATGGGAGTTTTCAGCGATATTTTACTCATATACCTTCTAAAAGGGAGTTTGTGCATATCATTGAACCAGAAGAGGGAGTAAAACTCATCATTACCACACCTCATTGCCACCCAAAGAGATACAAGGAAGAAATTGAGAGAAAAATTAAGGATTTACTTGAGATGGGATGTATTCAACCTATCTCTAGCCTTTTACTTCTTCCATAGTATTGGTGAAAAAAAGGTGGCACTACTATGGGGATTTGTGTGACTTATAGGGCACTTAATACAAAACTATTAAGAAATGATACCCCATCCTTAGGGTTGTTGATCTAATAGATGAACTTTGTGGTGCAATATACTCGTCTAAGATCAACTTACATTTCAAATACCACTAGATAAGAATGATGAGAGAAGATGTTCACAAAATTGCTTTTAGTTGTCATTTTGGACATTTCTAGTCGTACTATTTGGACTAACTAATGCCCTAGCCACATTTTCAATAAACGGTTTAGGAAATTCCTTTTGGTGTTCGGATTATAGTAGAACTTGGGAGGATCACTTAATGCATATTGATGAAGAACAGTGGATACTTGAGAAATAATCATTGTATGCTAAGGCATTTGAATGTGAATTTGGAATGATTGGACTTTTGTATTTGGGGCATAAGATCAATGACTAAGTAGTGGATATAGAAAAATCAAGGCAATAGTGGATTGGTCTCGACAAAAGATTTTAACTCATGTAGGGGGATTTATAGGACTTTGCAGTTATTATAGAAGGTTTGTCATAGAATTTTCAAAGCTAATGTTACCATTGAAAAGCTTGACTAAGAAAGGTGCTTTTCCATGGAGCAAGGAGGCCAAAAGAGTTGTTGATAATCTCAAAGAAATAATGAGTTCTTGTCAAATATTGACCATTTTGGGTTTCTCTATTTAATTTGAGTTAGAATGTGGTGCTTCAAGAGAAGGTATTGGACCATTATTGATTCAAAATAAACATCCAATAGCTTTTGAGACTCTCAAGCTAGGGAAACATAAAGGGGTTATTCTATTTATGACAAGGAGATGCTATCTATTATGCACGCACTAGCCAAGTTTAGACAATACCTAGGTTGTGGAATATTTATGGTCAAGGCTAACCATAATAGTTTAAGATTATTCTTGAATGATAGGTAGCAAAAGTGAGTTAACAAGTTGCAAGCCTACAATTTTAATATTGAATACATTAAGGGAAAATTTAAAGTTGTGGTCTAGGATGCCAGTTCAAGTCCGGTTCCAAGTTTAGGTACGAAGGACCGGTTCGGCGGTATGGAAAATTTTTGAAAAGGGGTTTGGGTTTGTTAGTACAAAAACATGTAAAAATTATATATATATATATATATATATATATACATATTTATGAAGCCTAGAAGCATGAGTTAAGATTAGAATGTCACATAGTATCATAAAAAACATTTAAACAACAAAAACACCATAAACTTGTACTCATAGCATCATGAATCATGATCATACTTTCATACCATCATATACTTCAAGTTCAACATCAAATATTCAAAACATCAAAATTAAATCATAAAATCAGGTTCAAGTATCATTGTTTGAAGTTCAACTAAGGTAGTCTTATGTGGTAGCAATTTTCAAGTCTTTGAGTCCAAGAGTGAGTTTGAGCAATTTTGGCCTGCTGCAAAGTAATGTCTGTTTAGGGTGTGAGCAAGTGTTGAGCTAAGTCTGTCAGGAATATAGAATCATTAGAAAATCCTTGTTCCGGCTTCAATTTGACCTTCAGGACAGGTTGTGGGAGATAACACTGCTGAAGGCATGCTGAATCCTGAAATTTGGCCAAGTCTGGAATATTTTGAAAACCCCCAAAATCTAGAATCTGCATTTTAACTCCTATGAAGTTGAAACCTATCTCAAACATCCTGACAATATTTATACAAATATAACTTAAAGTATAAGTGACAAATAAATGTCACTTATACTTAAATGTTATATTTGTATAAATCCTCCTGCCCCTGACTTGAAAAAATGACCAGGTATGACAACATGTTACCAAGACAAAAATCTTTAAAACTGAAGTGAAGAAGAAATCTTTATTAAATTTTCTGAAATTCACGTCTGGTTTGATTGGGGTCCACATATTTTGTGTGTGGTTCGCCCAGGTCCGACCGGCCCATGGTCTGGTTCGAACCAAGCCCGTGTGGACCAGACCCAGTCTGGACCCACAGGCGGACCGGACCAGTACCATGGACCAGTTTGAACCCAGGCTGGTCTGGGGGGCCTTTTGGACGAACTGGACATCTTAGGACTATAACTCCATACCCCATTTCAGATTGCACCATAAGAAACTCCATACCCCATTTCAGATTGCCAACATTAAATAAAATATTAAATATTAAATACTTAATTAGCCCCAGTTAAGTAGCTTGTAAGTTTTAATTAATCATGGGTTCAAAATATTAAAATAAATTATTTTCACGACTCCTTTAACTTACAAAAAATATTGGAATGAGCATTTTTTGTCCATGAAATTGAACTAATTAAAATTGAATTCTATGGAATAGAAGTAAAGAAAATGGAAATGTCTTTTCCAGAAGGTAAAAGCCCTTGAACCTGATAAAAGGTGATTCTTAGCTACAGAAGCATGAGCCAATTTGATATCTAAAATTAATGTTCCTTAATCTCTTATAATTTTACATCCTACATACTTTGCTTCAAACATTGTTTGTCCCACTAGTTTGCAGTTATTCCTCTATTTTCAGCACTTATCCCAGGCTGATTCTATCACCATTTGATGATAATTTCTTGATTAAGAGATTTGAGACTCGTTATTTTCCTAGTGATAATATAGATCACTTGCCAAAGCAATATTCTTATATACTTCTCTTTGTTGTGATCCTCATCTTGAGACTATAACTCCTACTAGATAGGAATCCATTAATGAATAATATTATCCCTTAGGCTGGCTTGCAGTTATTCCTCTATTTTCAGCACTTATCCCAGGCTGATTCTATCACCATTTGATGATAATTTCTTGATTAAGAGATTTGAGACTCGTTATTTTCCTAGTGATAATATAGATCACTTGCCAAAGCAATATTCTTATATACTTCTCTTTGTTGTGATCCTCATCTTGAGACTATAACTCCTACTAGATAGGAATCCATTAATGAATAATATTATCCCTTAGGCTGGCTTATGAAATTAAAAACTTAATGTTTAGCACTACCTCATCTTGTGGTCAATGTGTAGCGTGCATAGGGTACAAGATGGAGATATGCGAAGGGAATAAAAGGGGAACATATACTATCAACACTGTAAAGGGAAAAGGATGGTGGAAAATTGCAATAGAGACAATCTGGTATTCATGCAATTCAAATGAGAAAAGATATTCCTTATATCGTTCAGATAACATATCTGAATGAGTGTATATTATGCATTTGTTCCCAAATTGTGTCAATTTGTATCAGGGCTTATGTTATTTCTGTTTAATATTATGATTCAAAATATATGATAATTTTGTTATTTGGGCTCTTATTGCTAAGGCTACTGTTTGATTATATTTTTGATCAAAATCTATCCCCTATGCATTTAATTATCAATATTTCTCCCAAATGAACGAATGGCTTTGTAGTATAAAATATTTTACTAACAAGAGGTGATTGTGGGTGAATTTTTTCATGAAAACATAACCTTTTTTCCCCATATTGAACTTCTAATGACAAATCATGTAACTAAGAGAAGCCTATAGTAAATTGGTGCAGCTTTATTGATATGATGATTTGAGTAATCAATTAAAAGCAACAAGAGTATCAGGGATTTTGTTTTTTTATTTACTGATATAATGATTTTGGCGAGCAATTAAACTTTAGGATCAAGAAGAATGTTGGAGATACAAAGAGAATTTTTTTGAAAAGTTGCAAAAACAATTGTAGTTTCCTCCCTATGAGAATAATGATGCATTGGCTCATTCATTTGTTGGGCTTTCAAAATATCTCCAGTCTTGCTTCATTGATATGATCATCATCGTAGAGATCAATTTTATAGTGTTACCATCTCATGGCGAGAAGGATAACAATCTTATTGGCTATCTATACTTGTCAGTTTAAGTGAAAATAGATATTGACTCCTTTTTTAATTGGACAAGTTAATTTCATAGAGTAGAGCTCACTTTTTATTGTCAACTGTCCATCCCCATCCTCGAGAGTATATTGTTGTTGGGTTGTTTTGGTTGCCATGATGAAGGATCTACAACATGCCTCTAAATAAACTATACCTTACTGCTCGCACATGTATTACTTGATTGCATGTTATGCCATATTGTTTCCAGAATATGTCCAATCTTGCCATTGATGTGATGATCATGTCATAAAGATCAAATTTTATTGTGTAACTGTAACCATCTCATGGCAAAAGGAATGACAATCTCTTTTGCTATGTACCTATGCGGTTTAAGTGAAAAGATATACATGCCTTTTAGTTGGATATGTTACTTTCATAGAGTATGGCTCATGTTTTACGATGAGCAATACATTCACATCCTATAGAGTTTATTGTTGTTGGGTTGCTTGGTGACCATAATGGAGGATCTATGACATGTCTGTAAAGAAAATATACCTTCTGCTTATACATTGCATTGCTGGATTGCATGTTAACTTTTTGAGTTTGTTTCCAGGTTTAATCTATCGGGAAGGAATACAAATGGAACAGCACAGGAAGAAATTGATGAAAAAAGAAGGGTCCAAGTGTGTATTCTTTTTATCTTTATTCGTTGAAACGATAATGTAGCCTGTTTATGTGTTTGCACTTTCGTCAAATTTAATTCAGTGCTGTCATATTCAAACTTTGCAATATGTTTCTAGGTAATCTCAAAGCTTCATGCAATTCTCAGACCCTTTCTTCTGAGAAGGCTGAAAGAAGATGTGGAGAAAGATCTTCCTCTGAAAAAGGAAATAATATTATATGCACGAATGACTGAAACACAGAAAGAAATCCAAGATCACCTAATTAAGAAGACTCTTATTCCATATCTACATGATAAGTCAGTAAATGGTGAGAGCAACTCGCAGAATTACAACATGGATAATTACTCCTATAGTTAATATGTTCATACATGCATGAAATACTTAGCCCAGTAAAGATTCTTAGTTCTTATTATTGTGTGTTTGGAAGGACTTATTGGATGCATTGATTAATGTTTTGTACTCATCTCAAGTAGAAAATTTAACAAGTCAGATTTTCTACAGGTACAAGAACCCAGAAAACCACTTTGGACAATTTGATGATTCAAATGCGCAAGAATTTCAATCATCCTGATCTACTGCAGTCACAGTTTGAGATTTCTTGTATGCTTTTATCATGATTGAATGAAAAAAACTTTTGTTCAAAGCTTTTTGAGATAAAATCATAAAACCTGATTGGTTTTTGTTCTCATCTCAGTTGACTATCCTCCAGTAAATGAATTGATGGAACAATGTGGCAAATTTCAGCTTCTAGACAGGCTTCTAAAACATTTGAAAGCCAGAGGACATAAGGTGAGGACAGGTTCTTGTATTTTGGTCATCAGTGTCCCTATCAAAATTAAACTATATGCTGCCATACTGATTCTGAATATGTGGATAGGTTCTTGTATTTTCTCAATGGACTAGAGTGCTAGACCTGCTGGAGTACTGTTTAAGTGAGATGGGCCATGAAATTTGTCGCATTGATGGACGAGTTAAATTAGCTGATAGACAAAGACAGGTTATTCTCAAACTGGCGGACTTTCTTTTAATTGTTCATGTCAAGTGAAACTACAACTTATGATTATTTGATAGAAAAGCTAAACGCTTTTTTGAAGGAAGCATCTTGATTTCTCAAAGAAAGTCATTTACTGAGTCCTCCATTACTACTTGTCATTGGTCTATTTTAATTGCTACTTGTGATTTCATTCACAAGATTTATATGACAGTTGAATGTAATGGTAGTTTAATTGGATAATTCAGATCAACGATTTCAATAATCCAGGAAGTAATCTTCACATTTTTTTGCTAAGCACCCGTGCTGGTGGACTTGGAATAAATCTTGCCTCGGCAGATACCTGTATTATTTATGATAGTGACTGGGTAAGAAATTGTAATTGCAAAATGATATTATGTATATGCACTTGTTTGGATATTTGAATTTTGTGTGTTTATGTTTTATATCATTGTGGATATTAAGTTTTAACTGGTATTTGGCATCTTTACAGAATCCACAAATGGATTTGCAAGCTATGGATCGATGCCATAGGATTGGGCAAACCAAGCCTGTGCATGTTTATAGGCTTTGTACGGCTCACTCTGCTGAGGTAATGGGTTACCGATGTTTGTGGTTGACAAAAAATAGTGTCAGATGCTTAATGTGTTGTTCAATTAGGACTTGAAACATCCTTGCAAACAGCTAAAGGGTCACTGATGTTTGTGTGGTTGATGAAAATAGTGTCGGATGCTTAAAGTTGCTTCCGGCAAGTTGAAGTTGGAGCATGTGGTGATTGAGAAAGGTCAATTTTGCCAGGACCGGACTATTCGCAGTCTCTTTAAGGCACGGATTTAGATATTTCTAGCTTAATTTTCTTTGACAACTAGAATTTAATGTTACTGTTTACATAAATGGGGTCATCTGAACATTTTGAATTTTGAAATTCATTAGAGCCCTAATATTACAGGAGGATTGCAAATCACTCTAGAATGATTCAGTAGCCAATATTGCATTGTTGAATAATAAAGAGTAACAATGACAACCTATGATGCCCTGGAAGAAATAGTGGTTAATGGAGTTTTTGTTTGAATTTGGCACAGGAATCTGATCTCCTTGCTTTACTGAATCAAGAAAGAGATGAAGAAGAAGAGCTTGTTCAGAGTCAGGAGATTAGTGAATCAAATCTATTACAGCTTTTGGACCGTAGTGACATGGTTCAGGGTTCACCTAAAGATGTTGGTACTTACTTGAATAATCTTCCTCTCAAGGGTCCAGGATGGGAAGTGGTAATACGAGCTGGAAAGGTTGAAAATATGCTCTCATCTATTGAAGGATACAAGCATATTGCTGACACAAATATGGAGCAGGAAGAGACGTGAAAGAAAATAAATGGTCTCAGTTCCTTCTAAATGCAATTATTTTGTGGCCATAATTTTCAACTAAGCTTGCCTTGCTAGTATTGTGGTATGCAACTCCCACACAAATATCTTTCATATTTCACGGAACTTGTGGCTATTGAGCACCAGTAAATTTATCACGAACTATTTATCTTGCATATTTCATGGAACTTGTGGCTATTGAGCACCAGTAAATTTATCACGAACCTTGGTTGTCTACACCTGGATCAAAACTAGAGTTACCTTGTTTTCATTCACGTGATAACAAGAATGCAGGTGTCAAGTGGCTAGGAATTTGATTTTTCAACCAGTAGTCTTATTACATGGTCAATTTTCGCTGACAGTTTTGGAAGATTGAACTGGGAGTTTTTTCAATAGACATACTTAATTACAAACTTGATGTTACCTCCAGTTTTTCAACATCATTCTGGGAGAAGACCATTTCATTGACAATTTTGAATTTCACTATCTGTATTCATTGGTTTACCTAATTTGCAAAACTTGATGCCACTCCATTGACAACCATATGGGTATACATGTATTCATTGGTTTACTCTAATTTGTGAAACTCAATGCCATTCCATTGACAATACAGATGGTGTATCTATAGTAATGGATTTACTCTAGTCTACCATGAAACTATAGTAATGTATCTATAGTAATGTATTCATTGGTTTACTCTAATTTGTGAAACTCAATGCCATTCCATTGACAATACAGATGGTGTATCTATAGTAATGGATTTACTCTAGTCTACCATGAAACTTAATAATTAATAAGAATGATTTTTTTAAGAAGCTTGCAAGTTGCCATATTTTGTGGAAACTATTTGAATGCATTGTTTTCAAATGAATCCATTTCCATGTTTGTGAACCTTGCTTACCAGGAACTTAGTGTGTGAATGAGGACTGTCCCTATTCTGTATCCACAGTTTTTGGTGACTATATTTAGTCATTTATGTATATGTAACCTAATTTTAATGGTGGTTCCCATTTCTGTACCAGTACACGAACCCCACAATGTCTTAAGATATCTAAGAGTAGTACCAAAGCAATGCTTGTAAGCAAGAAATGCAGATGATTCTGCATGAGAGGTGGATGTACAACTACATGACATATGCAGCATTTGAGTGAAGCGGATGGACGGAGTGAAGCATTTATTTAAGTGTATGGAAGCATTTGGTTTTGATAAAGTTTGGATTAATCTCATTCTTCACTGTATATCAAGTCTGAAGTTTTCAGTACTTATAAATGGCTCTTTGCAAGACTTCTTTGATTGCTCAAGAGGCATTCAACAAGGGGATCCTCTTTCTCCCTTCTTGTTTATAATAATGGCAGAAGCTTCAGGCCGATTTTTGTAAGAAGCTCAATATACTAGTATCATTGAGGGAATCAAAAGAACTTCCAGTCTCATCAGTAGTGCATCAACAATTTGTCAAGAGGATTTTGAATATCTATTATAGGGTATTAGGGAAAAACATAAACAAAGAAAAATTAAATGTATTTTTTTTCTTTGTGAAGGCTAGAACACAAGAAAATTTTAGATACTCTGGGCTTTCATGAAGGTAAGCTCTCGTGCTCTTATTTGGGAATCCTATTGGATAAATCATTGAGATACTTGAAGATTTGGGATGGAGTGGGAGAAAAATTGGATAAGAAATCAGATGCATGGAAATCAAGATTAAAAGCCAATTTATTAGTTATACCTATATATCTAATGTCACGCCTTTCCCTATCAACAAAAGCATATGGTAAGTTGATTAAGAAAATGAGATATTACACCTTTGGTAGGGGACTGGTACTTAAGAAATATATTTTGAAAGCTTGGACCAAGATTTGCAAACCTATAGATGTTGGGGGAGTGAGTTAAAAATCAATAGAGTGCTAAGAAATTTTAGGCTTGCTCACTTTCTTAGAGGATCTCGTATATGGAATTTTATTTTGTCATATAGAAAGATTATCACAGATTAGATCTTGTGGGACATTGTTAATGGGATAAAGGTTCTTTTTGGGTAGGATTCATGGCGAGGCTATTTGACAATTGAGAATTTGATGGACACAAGTAGAATTATAGGCATTTGTGAGGCTTCTCAGAGTCATGTCTAAGATTATGTAACATTGCAAATCTTGGGAAGAATTGCATTTGCCATTGGAAGATTTAGAGCAATTGAAGATAATCTTGGAAAATAGATTACTTGTTTTTAGAGATGAAGAAGATGAAATAACTTGGAGTGGATCTAAATCAAGTATTTACAATGCTAAGGATGGATATAGATCTTTGACAAAGAAAAATGGTTTACAAAAGATTGATATTACCATCCATCTATGTTGGAATAAGTTGTACCTATCCAAAGCAAAGATATTTGCATAGGCAACTCTTCAAGCTAAAATCTTAGCTGCAGAATGGTTTAGAAAATTAGGTTTCCAAGGCCCCTCTTAGTGTGCTTTATGTGAAGAGGAGGAATCAATAAATCACATTCTTGTTCATTGCCCCTTTGCACAAAAAGGATGGAACTAGGTATGTGCCAGATTAGGATGTTACTCGGCTCTACCAAAAGACATCATGTCAATGTTCAAAGGATGACCAAAATTATACTAGAACAGTTTGCTTGCTAGTTTGTGGACAATAACCCCCTCTTTATTGAGTTGGGAATTGTGGAAAGAAGGAATCACAAAGTTTTCCAAGGAAATAAATTAGTATGGAATCAGTGGGCTAATAAATTGGAAGCAAATATAGTAGAAATTGTGGAGTCTAGATCCAAATTTGGTAAAGGCAAAGATATAAATTACACATTATGGGATGATTTGATGAAAATAAATTGGTTTGGATTATCAACACCCAATTTTGTGGGTAGATCTAAAGACAATAAGAAAAGATGTAGATCTGAATGCAGATGGATTCCACCTAGCTAGGGTTAAGCTGAATTTTGATGGAGCCTCAAGAGGTAATCCAGGCATATTCAGAGTTGGTTGTGTCATTCATTCAGATAAAGGTGAAATTATGGCAGAATTGGCCAAACCATTGGAACAAGATACAAACAACATTGCAGAATTTAAGGTGGTGGTTGAAGGTTTGATATTATGCAAATAATTAAGACTCAAAAGGGTTGAAATTGAAGGAGACTTTGCTTTAATCATCAATGCCCTCAGATCCAGACAATCTACCAATTGGAGATTGAAATCACTTTTAGCGCAAGCCTTGGAGATATCAAACTTTTTGAGAATACTACCTTCAACCATATTTATAGAGAAATAATGTTATAGTAGATAAATTGTCTAATTTGGGTGCGGATGAACAAATTATTAGAAAGATAAATGACAGTTATATTTCATCTTCCACTTCATTATGGGATCCAATTTTGAAACTGGTAGGGAAAACTGCAGAGAATTATAGACTCAAATATTTTTTGTTAGAAATTTTAATTTTGATTAGCAGTTGACAGTTTTCTTCATCCTTCGTATCATTAAATTTATTTGAAGAAGAAAGTAAGAAAGGAGTTTGGGACCCAAATTTGAAATTGGCAGGAATAAACGTGGATATATGGCTTTTCTAGCTCAAAATTAAAATTTGAAAAAGGGCATTTAGAGCAGTAGATAAATTACCTTTTCCATTTGCAGACCGTTAAGTCTTTTTAGGATAGTTGGGATATAAATTTTTAGTCAACAATCAAGGGCGTGGAATTTTAAGTAAGCATTTAAAGGGCGTAGTTTTAATATCATTTCAAAATGGCATCGTTGGATAATGAACATTGTTGTAGTATTCTAGAGTAGGTTATTTTTTGGAGATTGCAAAGGACAGATTTAGATTGTTGGTTTTTTTTCAAGAAATCTGCCAAAGCAATTAATTAGATGTACTATTGATACAAACCCCATTCCTATTTCCTCGTGCCACTCTTGCCATGATAGTAAAGCTAGTACGCAAAGGAGATAGCATTTATAGTAAGACAAGACAGTTGGTAACGTTCCATGTGGCGCAAAGTGCATACAGATCATGGTAACCGTGATAGTAAAAAAAAATTAACGATATGGAATGTTTCTAAAACTAGCATATTAGAAGCGGAATGGATGTAAAGCCACAAATGGTAAAGTGTTCGACTTAACTAGGGGAACTGCTAATTTAGTAGAAACTGAACTTTATCGACTGCTCTGGTGAATTGGTGAGTAATGACGAGTTGGCAAACAAATTATCAGATAGTTGGCGTAAGAGGAATTGTAGAGAAAATAATTTTCTATAATTACATATGATTCAAAAGATTTTCTACATTGCGCTCCACAAAGCCGTTTCTTCAGAACAAATAAACTCATTGTTTGCAAGCTCTAATATTAAGAAGAACCCTTTTAGGAGAGAGTAAAGGTCTAGAAAAGGTCTTCAAAAACTTGTAGTTAAGAAGTTGAGGGGAGGCAAAATCTGAAGAGTTCTGAAGTGAATCTTGAGGAACTGGGTGGTTGAATTATGGTGTCTCCAATTCTATTCAAAGTGACGAGACCAAAAAGACACACAACTTTTCTAGG
Organism: Chamaecyparis obtusa; assembly: GCA_027943335.1. Classification (NCBI taxonomy): domain Eukaryota; kingdom Viridiplantae; phylum Streptophyta; class Pinopsida; order Cupressales; family Cupressaceae; genus Chamaecyparis; species Chamaecyparis obtusa. The sequence goes on from BSBK01007706.1 coordinate 41,516, forward strand.
GGAAATGACTGATCAGGGAATGCAAGAAGTTCTAATGGACCCGCATATCATGGTGGTTAAGATTTTTTTAAGGTATTCTAGACAGAGATTTCATCAAGTCAAACCACAAATATAGAGTAAATATGAAGATATTTGCAGTATTCTTGGCAACATTGCTTCATGCGGGTATGAGTAAAAGGGTTGTAGAAAGGTTTTTCTTGGGGATTTTCTCATAGATATGACAAGAATTTTGAATCGAGAATCTAGTGGGAGAGGATGATGGAGAAAAAAAGCTAGGAAATATGGAGGCAGGTCTTGTTACAATCTTCGATTCTCAAGGACTTCCACCACAAGACATTGAAGCATGTGATCCAGATCGGTGTGTGAAGCATGTAGTTATAAGAACTTCAGAAGAACATGCAATAATCTAGGTGTGGAGAGGTTTGTCAATAGTTCATTTGCAAAGGACAACATATGCTGAGGCAGACGTAGTTGAAGGGAGTAGGAGAGGAGGATGAAGAACTTGCAAATGCCCAAGGGGAGGCTAGTTAGATTTTTATCCCAGTACCAAAGCAAATTGTCTAGCTCTTTTTTTGTCAATCTTTTATTTAATCTTTTGGTAGTGAAGGAAAGAGAGATATCGACGAAATTTAGTTCGCTCATTTTGTTCGTGAGTGGATTTATTTCGCTGGAATTTATTTTGAAATATACAAATTAGTTTTTATCTATTATTCTATTGGATAATGGTGATCCAATAGTGTGCTGTCTTATTTGGATGACATCAACCTTTTAATTTAAAACCACCAACTAATGAGAAGCGAGAATTAAAATCAAGTGACCAACTTTTCTTATGTTTGTATTTTTTTTCATTTTCATACAATAGCCATTTCATTATTCCATAATATATCTCCTTTTGTCAAATTTCTTTTGACAATATGTGGGTGATAAAACCACTTGATTTTTTATAATAATAATAATAATAATAATTTAACAAATATGTACAATTATAAATATAAACCATACAAAAAGTTAAATGTATTGCTTTGATGAACTCACTAATAATATTATAATTTCTTATGTAATGTTATTTAACAAATATAATTATTAGATAAAAATTTGATAACTAATAAATAATAATGTAATATATTTTATGTATATTGATGAAAATAATTATGATACATTAATTATATATACATTACATATAAATACATAATTAATACTTATTATTCAAATATATAGTTATTAATAATAGATAGTAGGATCATTACTATGAATAATAATAATAGGTGTTATAAATAATTAATAGTATAAGAAATATTATTATATGTCTATTATCATTATTATAAAATATATCAATTATTACATGTACAATTAAATGTGACATTAGTTATTGTAATTATTATATTTGATTAGTTAATAAATATTCACTTGAATAATTAATATTTATTATTATATAGTCATTAATAATAAATAGTAAAATTTTTATTTTAACTAATAATAGATGTTATTAAGAATAAATGTGATAATACGATATTATTATTTGTTTATTATTATTAGAATATAGATCAATTATTATATACGTGATACTAGTTATCCAATTATTATTAAATATTATCCAATTATTATTATATTTAATTAATTAATCATAATATTTGTATAGCTATTATAATTATATAGTTATCATTTTAATAGATATTCATTAATTTTAACTTAGTGACTAAAAATTATTGTATATGAAGTTTAATTCTAATTTAAATATTTTTGTTTTTTTGCAAAACCATTATTATACATATCTTGTTTTTTACATGCATAAATAGTTATTGTTACAATATTATTTAACTAAGAAATATGTTATAGGTTTCTATTACAATGTTGTTTAACTAAACAACATGTTATAGATTTTACTAATTGACAAGAATTAGATGCAATGCGTCTTTTGTTTACTTACTAAGAAAAATACTTTATGTTTTAACATTTAAATGTTGATGTTTCAAAGTTAAACTTTTTTGATTACTATTTGTCCAAAGATTTAATATATTATTGCTACAATTATTTTTCAAAGAGCTTCAACTTATTATTTAAGGATGTCAACATTCTAGTATTATTACTACAATTTACAATAATTTGAATTTGAATACAAAAGCATTATGGTAGGAACATGATGCAACCATGTCCTCTTGTTTGCAAATGGGCATCCATATTGGGAATACGATCTTTCACTAAATGATATTTATCTTTTGCTTCACATTTAGATTAAATTTATAGTCCATTATACATGACAACTCCTTGTACCATCATAAAAGTAATAATAAAACAAATAGTTCTTAAACTTGTCTATTACACAGTCAAAACTTTCATCCATCAATCATCATGCTTAGGAAATGCAAAATAATACTGTTGTACAATAAAAATAATATTTCATTGATGTTATAGAACAAAGGATTCATATGTGAATATGGATTTGCTTTGTACCATTGAGTTTTATAAACCTTTACAATAAACTAACACTATAATGTGATGATCTATTGGGATTCAACGATGTAATTGCAATTCAATTTTTACTGACCCATATTTTGTAGTGCTGGTTTACAAAAACCAATCTCTTATTTTAAATGACAATGTAAGTTATATAAACCAAGTTCCTTTAGCTTGTGACATACTAACAACAATTTGTTGACGTGACATTTGATGCATTCACAACTAGTAACCATATAGCCTATACAAATAAACACTAGATAAAAAACACAACATGTGAAACCAAATTCATTTTGGGGAAAATCTCTAAAAGATCTCTTATTAATTTTTAAAATACAATTATAATCTACCACAATGGTTTAACATAAACACTTAGCTTAGAAAACTACTTCCAAACTTTGGATGGGCTAGAAGATAACTTTATTGATCCTTAACATGGCCCACTCTCATACTTGTACCCCACATCACAACTTGCTACTTAGTCCTTCTGTCTTATTGGTACTCCACTATTTTTTTTAGCATTCTTCTTTACTTCCAATAACCTTTAAATCTCATACTTATACCCTTCTCCATCTTCCCAAATAATCCACATTAGCCTCAAGATGGCATAGAGCCAAAACCACATGAATGATGTTGCCAATCTACAATAATAACACACTTACCTATTTGAATAGTCCAATGATGGATAATTTCCACATGGTTCACCATACATCTTCCCAAATGCATTTCCATCATTTCAAAATACTTACCCTTTGGTGCAAAATCAAAATAACCTTTCATGAAGCACACCAATTCCAATAGAAAATCTATGTTAACTTGTAGACATTCATTCACTAAATAATAAAACCAGACTTATCCAAGTAATCACAAACTTTATCATTGTATAGATCAATCACACATAAAACTACCACTAAAATTGCACCACTTAATTACCTAGCAAAGAGGAAATCATACACTTTCATCCCCACACTCTGTCAATTATCAATCAAACACATTATTTAACTTATATTATTATCTTTCTAGATACTATGCTATTGCCCACAATATTCTTAGGATGTCTTGCATCAAAATCCAATGTAAATTAAAAAATGTTCCTCATTTTCTATGGAAGCTTACCTTGGCCTAGGATTACCTACCCACCATTTCCTTTTAAACTTGTAATTTCTACCTCCCAAGATATAATTCCAACTATCCATCCTGTGTATTGCTTATTACTTTGTTCAACTAGTTATCCATTGCACTACCTACTTTTTGTTATATTTAGTCATGACCCACTTTCCTTTCCTATAAAGAAATCCCTCACATCAATCAACATATTTATTAGCTACAACATTTCCTTCTATTTATCATTCAGTAATTGTAGATTCCTTCATGCAACTCATCCTCTTGTTCATATGCTCCATTCTTTGGACTACCTTCTCTTGATGACTAATCATTGCTAACTCTCTATGCTGCTACTTTTTCATTTCTAGTGCTACCACCTATTCTAGTAATGTTGCACATCTTTAGAATCAACACATATTGTTATTCTCTAACAAACATCCCTCCATTGTTGTAAAATAAATCCTTACTTTTCGTTAATGACATTAATTTGTGCTTTTGGCTATCCTTTCAGATAGTATAGGTGTTAGCTTTCCCATCACACACTACATCTTTATTAAATTGTCATGGTCTCTCCCAACAACAACTGATACACATCCATTTTTTTAATATCACACAAAAACTCATCATGGTATGCTTTGATGTTGATCCTAACTTGACATTGTTCCTCCACCAAAATCTACTTCCCTTACTCAAATTATCCAAGCCAAAGTGATATGATGGTGCTAGGCCAAGCTTTTCACTGAGGAGAATCAAGTGTCCAGGCAATGACCCTTTCCTATGTTACTCAAGATCACAAGTGTAGGTGGAAAGCGCAAGTGGCGATGCCAACAACAGAAACTAGCATGGCCAAAATAACTCCCAAAGACTATGTCTTTGAAGAAGTAGATCTAGGTGAGCCTATAAGGGAAGGGAGTAAAACAATCACTATCTTGGGATTAAAGCACACTCTAGGATTAATGGACAAGGATGAGGAGAAAATTAAAGTTTTGATGGAGAAAAATGAGGTGACGAAAACATTCATTTTTAAAACCACAGGTCCCATTGATCTTAGCAACCTGGAGGCCTCATTACAGGTTGTTTTGGAAAAGGGGGATGCTCCTAAAATGCCGACAGATATACCACATTCTTTCACTCATGCTTGCTCATATTGGAAGGTTGAATTTGAGGAGTTCGCAAGGGCTACCTTAAGGAAAATTTTAAGACCCTTAAGAGGAATTATTTGAGAGATCACCAAACTGGTGGACATGATTGGCGTTAAGGAAGAATTGGAGGCGCAGATTGAGCAGTGACATAAGGTCTTGGATTACCTTAAGATAATAAGAAAGCAATGCTTCCAAATTTTGGTTAAGATTTATGAAGGTTCTGAGTTAGATAATTTTGAGATATGGATCAAAGATATAACTAGAGCCCTGAATATCTACTAGAAATACTTAAGCAGGATTAATAAAAAGCAGGATGAAGGGTTGATCTAGGTAGAAGAGTTATAGAAATTCTTCGAAGGTCGTATGATGACGATGATAGCCAAACTATGTATCACATAAAATACATCATACATCAGTTCATGGAAATTTTGAACAGTGTAAGAACAAAGGACGACCTTTAGCAAATGTTCTATCAAAAGGAAGATATGCAGAGGATGTTGGCTCGGGAAGAGGAAATACAATCTTTTGCTACCGAATTAGCCGTCTATTGAGAGAAGCAATAGGAATGCCTTGGAAGTATCCAAATGGTGGATTTTGAAGAAGTCCAGGAGATGGTGGAAAGACTCCGTAAGGTGCATCCAGAAATCCTTCCTAGTGGATAAGTGTTCAATTTTTTACTTAGCCAATTTTTGCATGAAGGAGATTTTTTGATACTTAGTCAAATTTTTAGCTCAAGATTTTTAGCCTTTCAGCCTCCAAAAGTATGAAATTTTACCCGGCATGGTGTTTTTGAGTTAGTCATTTTTTGAAGTAGAGGTCGGGGTCTGAAATTTCCAGGTCATTATCATTGAGAACTTCTAGTCTTCTACGGTGGATTTCCAGTTTGATTGACCACATGTTTTGGGTCATTTTTGCATGCTTTGGAGATATCTTTCAGTTAGAATCTTGAAGAGGATCCATGATGAGGATTTATGGGAAGAACTCCAAGTTTTGAAGAAGGATTATGAAGAAAAATGACGAAACTCCAGAGTAGATTTTGAGTTTTTTTATGCATGTTAGGCTTTGAAATTATAATGCACATGGATTAAATCTATGATAGATAGTTTAGGGCAGCTTTAAGAATAGTTTTTTTTTCAGTAAGCTTTAGTTTTAAATTTATTTCAAAGTTGCATGCGTAGCTGAAACCCTAGCTATGAATTTCTTGTTTTCCCTAAAGGGTGAAGCCCTAAAAATTGTAAATCAACAATGTAATTATGGTCGGTTATTATTGCAATACAAAGTATACAGTTGGTGCTTCAATCGTAGTGTGATAATTTTCTACTATCTTTGTGAAGTTTATGAATGTGTGTTTGCTCATTCGTTTATTTCAAAGAGCCAATTGATTGTATGGTGATTTTGATCTACAAATTTATTAGTCTGGTGTTTATCATTGTTGCATTGTCTTGCTGTGATGAATTATTGGAAAGACTGTTCTTTGGTGCTTCAAGGTAAATTTGTCTGATGTGTGTGCATGTTCGTGGCGGCTTCATGATTTGGTAAATTTTGATATATATTACATCTATGTTTATTTCCATTGATGATTGCATCTTCACACTAGTACATTTGAGGCCAAATTCTGTCAGCCATTTGTCAAATTTCCAATGCCTATTTGTCGATATTTTGACACGTGTCCGTCACCATTTTTGCGTTGGAAATGGTGACGGAAGTGACAACCATCGGTATTCTGACATCAGTACCTGTCAGAATTGGGCACATAAATAACAATTTTACTATGTGACTGATCTGTCAAAAAATCATTTTTACGATGGTTTTTCAGTTGGCGTTCTGACGGATTGGCAATATATTCTGACAAGACATTCTGTTGGAGGTATAACAGTCCTATTGCACATATTTGTTGGAGTGGTGTCCTGTCTGACGGTGACCGGTCAAAGTTTTGACAGTCTGTAATATACTATCGATGGACCAACCTGTCAGACGTATAGCGCGTCTGTCAGAAATGCTTTACTAATTGTCGAAAAAGTGATGGATTAGCATATTAAAGAAAATAAAGCTCAAGAGACCATCATAGTTGGTCTCCGTATTTGGTCCATATACCAACAAATTTTTTTACATTTTGTTAGCTCATCAAATGAGGGGATTTGAAAGAATTTAATAGAATATTTTCATGATAATGTATATTATTAAGTTGACATTGCATGAATTTATCGACTCCGCACATTTGTAGACATCAAACACAGCGATAAAGAAGCATCTCCTCCCATGGCCTACATTACTCAAGCCACATGAGGGGATGCTTCTTTATGGTTGTGTTCAATGTCTATAAGTGCGTGAAGTAGATAAATTCATTCAACATCAAACTAAAATAATGTACGTTATACATGAAAATATCATCCATTAAGTTCTTTCAAATCACCGTATTTGATGAGCTAATGAAATGTAAAATGTTTTGTGAGTATATGGACCAAGGACGGAGACCAACTATGATGGTCTCTTGAGCTTTGCTATCTTTAGTCCTAGCTACTGGGTAAGGGCTGGAAGACTTATACCTATCAATCGTTGAGAATAATCACCGCCTTGCCCTTATGTACACTGCACAGTATCCAATATAAGAGGAGGCATAAAATATGAATGGATAAAAGAAATGAAAGATACAATAAAATTATCTTGTTGTTTACCTTCTCATAATTGATCCCAGTCTTGCAAAAGTAATTTTATACAATCACTAGCACATTTCGTGCATGGATGAGAAACAATATCCAAAGTTTCTAGATTCTGAGAAGAGATATGAGTGGAGGCCAAAAAAGGGATATTTGTGAAGGTTTTATAGACCTAGTGCTGAATCATCATCTCTGCATTGTCACTCAATCTGGAAACCCTCTCTAGCAAATCTCCACAAAAATCCCTTCTGGCCTCCACTGCATATACATCTTCTCAGTATCTAAAAACTCTCCATCATTGATTCCCATCATTTTTCACCATCTCCGTGGACTGAGACCTTAAATTATTGAGCTTCTCTTTGTTTTGAGAATAGTTTAACATTCTCTACTTAACAGGGCCAACCACGTGAAGGTGGAAGCTCATCTAGCCCCTCCTAGGAGCCTCTTATGACCCTTTATGACATTTTAAGACCTCTAAGATGTGTATTCTTAGGGGTTGTAAAGGGTCGTAAAGGGTTGTAAAGGGTCATAAGGGGTCTTGGGACACAACATTTGAGAAACATAAATGTAGGCATCATGGTCACAAGTTTTTAGAGACAACATAATTGAGTGGTATACCCAGACGATGCAAAGAAACCACTACTCCTCTGAAACCAGAGGAGTAGTAGTTGCTTTGCATCATCTGGGTATACAACTCAATTATGTTGTATACCTAGACGATGGAGAGCAACTCTTGCACCTCCGATTCCAAGTTGACTACATCTGTTGCTCATGAATACAAGGTCTTCCAAAAAATGTATTTAATTTGGAATTGGAGGTGCAGAAGTTGCTCTCCATCGCTTGGGTATACAACTCAATTACGTTGTCTCCAAAAAATTATGACCATGATGCCTACAATTATGTTTCTCAGCTATTGTGAAATCTAGATTTATGTTTCTTAGCTGTCGTGTTTATGTGCATGTTTTTATGTGTTTGGGAAGATATATTTCTAGCTTGGGCCTGGATCCTTTGGAAATTAGCTTCATAATAATGTAGATGAAAGATGAGCAATTAGCTTCCCAAGAAAAATCCCATAAATGAACTATGTGTACCTGATTCCTGTGCCCTCTGTGCGTACCCAAATGATATTTTGAAACAACAAGGGTAAGGCTTAAAGAAGTTAATTTTGCATCACTAGACAGATCTGTATATTTTATCCACAACGACCAAACGTCAAAGGATCCAAGCCCAGGCTAGAAAGATGTCTTCCCATTCTGTTTAAGCCATATTCCTTGTTCTTGTCAAACTTCCTTGGTATGGTAGGTGTGCTCTTTGCAGTACTCTTCTTCAATTTGTGTTTGATGATAAGCATCTTCTTCTTCTTCCTAATTGCAGCCAGGGCTTCCTTTTCATCAGGATTCAACTCCACTTCCCCCATCTCATCATCCTCGTCACCGTCAGCTACCATCCTAAGCCCTTCTTCCCTCTCTAGTTCTTCAAGCCTTTGCAAGATATCTGGATCAATAAAGTCTGCAACATTGTGTCCATCCATGATCTCAGGAATATCATCTTCTTTCCACTCTTCATTTGCCAAAATATACCACAATCTTAAGAATCGTGACTCTTCAAATTCTCTTGTTTCCTTCAAACTTCCAAACATGTGTATTGTGAGATTTCCTCCAACAAATGGACTTGTGATGATTTTCACAATAGTACATGTGTTGGAAGGAAAGCTCACAGTACTGCTTAGGCCAATCTGAATGTTCATCACCTATGCATATAAGAGTTGATCATAGAAGGTATATGCACAGGTAAAAAACATGCATATTTGACCAAGCAATACTGGGAGCTAGACCCAACAACAAATAGATTTGTGGTGATTTTTACAATAGTACATGTGTTGCTAGGTAAGCTCCTAGTAGCGCTCAAGAAAATATGCATGTTCATCACCTGTGCATATGAAGTGGCTCTAATAGTAGATACAATCACAAAATTATGCATACTCCTTATTTTGTTCTAGGTTGATATTGTCAACATGGTCTTTTTTGAGTGGAATGACTTGTTACTTGTACATTGAATAGAATGTTGGTGGAAGAAGGATGATTTGTTTGCAACTTGTAGATACATAGACATTGAACAACCATTTTTTCAACTCTAATTTTCTCAACACAAAGGGACATTTATCATAGCCATAAAAACATGATTGTTTTAAAATGGAATACACCAAGGAGTACCATCAGAAATATTGACTATTTACAATCATGAATAGTTAACCTAAATCAAATAGCTCATTTTTTTTATCAGTATGTGTAGTCTCTGTGTATATGAAAAATGAATGAATTATATATCAAGTTGAAATAAAAAAGTGAACAAAAATTCAAATTCAAGGCCTAATTTATCAAGAGAAACAAACATTAGGACGAAAGAAAAATCATTTAGACTATAGAAAAATTATTAAGACTAGAAAATCAAGTTCTAGAAAAATCATTACGACTATAGAAAAATTATTTAGACTAGAAAATCAAGTTCTAGAAATGGATGGTTCTGGTGCTTTGCCATTACAACAATTGAGCATTCATCATTTGGTACTTCTTGGCATATTCCATTTAAGTTTTTTAGCTGTCGTGTTTATGTGCACGTTCTTTATGTGTTTGGATTCTCTCCCTCACAAGGGATACACCGATAGGTAATTGATTTGAAAGCATAATGATTTGATAGTATTTTTTCAGGATATGTGTAATCATCCCGCCAACCTTAATTAGCAACATTTGTGATATATGTCAAGTACTTATAATCAGTATGCCCAACAAATAGAGACTTAGAAGTAAAAGAATAAGGTTGCAAATCCACATCCGTCCAAGTGCAACAACCTTCAAAGATTTGCAGCAGTAAAGAGAATCCCCATATTTTATTAGCCTAACATAGTCTTTGGCCACTTTGGCAATGAGAACCTCAAAATAGAGAAAAGAAACTTAGTAAAACCAGTCTATGTCGCTGTTTGTGAGGGTACAATCATGATAAGTGCCTCTCAAACCTCTCCAAACATGTAAGATTGTCTTTAAATACTTTATTGATCTCTTCTAAACATTAACCAAATCAAACCTACATTTGAATCCACACACAATAACCCAAAATGAAGGGTTTTGTATCCTTTAATGAATCTCAGTCACTGGTAACGCATGGACAGTCAAATCAATAGTCTCCAAAGCATTCAATAAGTGAATATGAATGTTTGAAAACTACTCCCAACAATTCTTAAACATACTTTATTGTTTAAGAATTGTTGGGACTGGTCCTTTGGCGTGTATTAAATATAATATAATTTTTAGCATATTATTATCATTCTATTTCTTTGTTGTAAACATGCCATTGGTTCAGTTTTAATCTACTAGTGTCGTGCCCTAGCCCATGCTTTATCTCCATTATTTGATGTTATTCACTATTTTGAAATGTTGACTGTGGTTATCAAATGGAAAAAATAGAAAAAAAAAAATTTAACACGAAAAGAAATTTACAAAACCGAACTAATGACATGTTTACAACAAAAAAATAGAATGATAATAATATGCTAAAAATTTCTTTTTGTTTAATACACGCCAAATGACCAGTTGTATGAGTGGATTGTATTTAATACACGCCAAAGGACTAGTTGTATGAAATTGTCAATCACATAGCATTTCACTGTTGTATGAGTGGATTGTGTAGGAACAATTAACGTTAAAAAAGGAGCAAAGTCCTGATCAACACATCTTGGAAACCATTGAATTCAATAATAAATTAAGCCTAACACTAGCACTATTCCTTCCATTCACTTCTACCAAGAATAAAGCATTTAATCCATTCAACATTACATATAATCATTGGACAGTTACATTTGCTAACTGTGTAGAGGAACAATCATGACCAAAATGATCAAAAGTACTTTCACCCTTGCACAAGCTATTCCAAACTTCAAGTAAAATGAGAAATATGCTATATCAAATCATTCATATTCATAGTAACCATTCAAAAGATAATGATTTGACAGTCTTTTTTCAGGATAGGCGTAATCATCCCGCCAACCTTAATTAGAAACATTTGTGATATATGTCAAGTACTTATAATCAGTATGCCCAACAAACAGAGACTTAGTAGTAAAAGAATGTCCTTTGGTTTACTAGTTTACTTATAATCAGTATGTCCTTTGGTTTACTAGTTTAATCTGGTTTAAGAATAGTTTGTTTCATGTTTGAATGTACCATTGAATGAAGCTTGGCTATATTAAGTACAATCTTAAGACTCATGACTCTTCAAATTCTCTTGTTTTCTTCAGACCTCCAAACATGTGTACTATGAGATTTCCTCCAACAAATGGACTTATCATGATTTTCACAATAGTACATGTGTTGGAGGACTACTCAAAGTACTGCTTAGGCAAATTTGAATGTTCATCACCTGTGCATATAAGATTTGATCATATAAGGTATATGCACAGGTGAAAAATATGCATATTTGACCAAGCAATACTGGGAGCTAGACCCAACAACAAATAGATTTGTGGTGATTTTCACAATAGTACATGTGTTGTTGGGTAAGCTCCCAATAGCGCTCAGGAAAATATGCATGTTCATCACCTGTGCATATGAAGCGACTTTAATGGAAGATATAATCACAAAATTCTGCATACTCCTTATTTTGATCAAGGTTGATATTGTCAGACATGGTCTTTCTTGAATGGAATGAGTCGTTACTTGTACATTGACTAGAATGTTGGTGGAAGAAGGATGATTTGTTTGCAACCATTTTTTCAACTCTAATTTTCTCAACACAAAGGGACATTTATCATAGCCATAAAAACATGATTATTTTAAATTGGAATACACCAAGGAGTACCATCAGAAATATTGACTATTTACAATCATGAATAGTTAACCTAAATCAAATAGCTCATTTTTTTATCAGCATGTGTAGTCTCCGTGTATATGAAAAATGAATGAAATATCAAGCTAAAATAAAACAGTGAACAAAAATTCAAATTCAAGGCCTAATTTATCAAGAGCAACAAACATTAGGATGAAAGAAAAATCATTAAGACTATAGAAAAATCATTAGGACTATAGAAAAATCATTAAGACTAGAAAATCAAGTTCTAGAAAAATTATTTAGAATAGAAAATCAAGTTCTAGAAATGGATGGTTCTAATGCTTTGCCATTACAACAATTGAGCATTCATCATTTGGTAATTCTTGGTGTATTCCATTTAAGTTTTTTAGTTGTTGTGTTTATGTGCATGTTCTTTATGTGTTTGGCTTCTCTCCCTCGCAAGGGATATGTCGATAGGTAATTTATTTGAAAGCATAATGATTTGACAGTCTTTTTTCAGGATAGACATAATCATCCCGCCAACCTTAATTAGCAACATTTGTGATATATGTCAAGTACTTATAATCAATATGCCCAAAAAATAGAGACTTAGTAGTAAAAGCATAAGGTTTCACATCCACATCCGTCCTAGTAAGTATTAGAGCCTTTCAAATTGGTAAAGAACACAAACTTTGCAAATCAAATTGATATTTCATTAAAACCTATGTTCTTGATCATGTTCTTAAAGATTAAAACATGAAACCATCAAGCTCTTCACCTATGTTCTTCATGGTTGGGGAAGTTGTGATGGAGTTATATGTAACCTTTGGAAGTCATTGTATGACAGACTTAAGCCTGGAGTGTACGGCAGGAACAAAGATTCAATAAAAATAAAAGTTTAAATCTGCAAGTCCATTGTGTTATGCATTGTTGAAAGGCTTCTTTACTTATTATTTTGGTTTCTAAATTCAAGGATGGAATAGTAAGCAATCTCCAAGCATTCATTTCATTGTTGAATGTATTGTGAGCACTTTAAAATTTTGTTCCTTACGTTTTGACTGGTAAAACCAATGACTGTTCCAAGTAATGTTTTTAATCCTTTGAAGTTTCTCATGATCCCGATGTAATCTGATTGGATTAAGAAATTTGGGGATCCAATAGGACTTTAGGGGAGTTCAATAAATGTTTTGGAAGACTTAGAGGAACTATTAGCATGACTATTCCTTCATCTACAACAAGTTAGACTGAATTTGCTAAGTTTTTCCTTTGTTATGAAGAGTATTTTGTAATCTATTTCCTTTCCATGGACCCAAGGGCCTAGGACCCATGGAAAGAGGATACTAACAATGTATTATACAACTCTAATGTTCTTGACTTGTAGAGATTTGAGAAAGTAAAGAGAACACTGGCTGGAACAGTGTGTTCCTTAAGGGAATTGATAGCTAGGGAGCAACAGTGAGAGTTTGGCCCTAAGGGTGAGGCATTTTTATGATTTGGATAGTCATATATTGGTATACTAATGGTCTAAATAGTCATGATAAGTGCCTCTCAAACCTCTCCAAACATGTAAGATTATCTTTAAATACTTTATTGATCTCTTCTAAACATTAACCAAATCAAAACTACATTTTAATAAGTGAATAAGTGAATAAGTCAAATCACTAGTCTCCAAATCATTCAATAAGTGAATATGAATGTTTGAAAACCACTCCCAACAATTCTTAAACAAAATAAAGTATGTTTAAGAATTGTTGGGAGTGGTCCTTTGGCGTGTATTAAATAGAATAGAATTTTCAGCATATTATTATCATTCTATTTCTTTTAATCTACTGGTGTCGTGCCCTAGCCCATGCTTTATCTCCATTATTTGATGTTATTCACTGTTTTGAAATGTTGACTGTGGTTATCAAATGGAAAAAATAGAAAAAAAATTTAACACGATTTTTTTTTTACAAAATTGAACCAATGGCATGTTTACAACAAAGAAATAGAATGATAATAATATGCTGAAAATTCTATTCTATTTAATACATGCCAAAGGACCAGTTGTATGAAATTGTCAATCACATAGCATTTCACTGTTGTATGAGTGGATTGTGCAAGAGCAATTAACATTAAACAAGGAGCAAACTCCTCAACACATCTTGGAAACCATTGAATTCAATAATAAATGAAACCTAACACGAACACTATTCCTTCCATTCACTTCTACCAAGAATAAAGTATTTAATCCATTCAACATTACATATAATCATTAGATAGTTACATTTCCTGACTGTGTAGAGGAATAGTCATGACCAAAATGATCAAAAGTACTTTCACCCTTGCACAAGCTATTCCAAACTTTAAGTAAAATGAGAAATATGCTATATCAAATCATTCATATTTATAGTAACCATTCAAAGGATCATTTTGTCAATGAACCCTCTGACTGTACCCTTGCGATAGAGAAAGGAAACCTCAAAATAGAGAAAGGAAACTTAGTAAAACCAGTCTATACCACTGTTTGTGAGGGTATAGTCATGATAAGTGCCTCTCAAACCTCTCCAAACATGTAAGAATGTCTTTAAATACTTTATTGATCTCTTCTAAACATTAATGCATGGACAATCAAACCAGTAGTCTCCAAAGCATTCAATAAGTGAATATGAATGTTTGAAAACTTTCCCCTCAAATTCCCCAACCACTCCTAATCAGTTAGAGGGATTAGTTGAGTGTTTAGACACTAAAACTTCTTAAACATACTTTATTTGATATGAATTGTAATATCAACAAAACACGAATCCAAACATTTCAAAACAGTGAACCGATGTCATTGAGCACAAGCACCAATAACATCAAATAATGGAGATAAAGCACAGGCTAGGACATGACACTAGTAGAATGCGGTCATTTCAGTGAGCATTCATGATCAAATAAAATGCAATGAATTTGAAATTTATGGTCAAATATGATGCTAGAGGCTCAAAAGACGTTGCCCATCAAAGATACCAATCAAAGATAAAGAAATCACATACCTTCTCTCGTGCTCAGCTTCCACGAAGGAATATTTGATAGCCAAATCTTCCTTGTACCACACGAAGAACATGCCATTGGTTCAGTTTAGCATGTTATTATCATATAAGATAAAGCATGTTTAAGAATTGTTGGTAAGGATAGGAATAGTGGAGATTCTAGAAATATCCCTCTAATTGATTAGGAGTGGTTGGGGAAGTTAAGAGGAAGGTTTTCAAACATTCATATTCACTTATTGAATGCTTTGGAGACTACTAGTTTGACTATCCATGTGTTACTAGTGACTGAGATTCATTAAAGGATTTCCATGTGTTATCATTGTATTGTGTATTTCCAATATGTTTGGATGCAGGGTAGACCAGGAGAATGAAGGATCACTCACTGATTGCATGATAACCCAGTTTTGAAGGGTTACTGGTTGAGGGGACAGTCAAGGTCTAGATGTTGATAGTGTTCATTGAGGGAAGGGGGATTATAAAAGACTTGTTATCATTGTATTGTGTATTTACAATATGTTTGGATGTAGGGAAGAATAGGAGAATGAAGGATCACTCACTGATTGCATGATAACCCAGTTTTAAAGGGTCGCTGGTTGAGGGGACAGTCAAGGTCTGGATGGTGATAGTGTTACTTGAGGGAAGGGGGATTGTGAAAGACTTGTTATCATTGTATTGTGTATTTCCAATATGTTTGGATGCAGGGCAGACCAAGAGAATGAAGGATCACTCACTGATTGCATGATAACCCAGTTTTGAAGGGTCACTAGTTGAGGGGACAGTCAAGGTCCGGATGTTGATAGTGTTCGTTGAGGGAAGGGGGATTGTAAAAGAATTGTTATCATTTTATTGTATATTTCCAATATATTTAGATGTAGGGTAGAACATGAGAATGAAGGATCACTCATTGATTGCATGATAACCCAGTTTTGAAGGGTCACTGGTTGAGGGGACAGTCAAGGTCCGGATGTTGATAGTGTTCCTTGAGGGAAGGGGGATCGTGAAAAACTTGTTATCATTGTATTGTGTATTTCCAATATGTTTGGATGTAGGGCAGACCAGAAGAATGAAGGATCACTCACTGATTGCATGATAACCCAGTTTTGAAGGGTCACTGGTTGAGGGGACAGTCAAGGTCCGGATGTTGATAGTGTTTGTTGAGGGAAGGCAGATTGTAAAAGACTTGTTATCATTGTATTGTGTATTTCCAATATGTTTGGATGCAGGGAAGAATAAGAGAATGAAGGATCACTCATTGATTGCATGATAACCCAGTTTTGAAGGGTCACTCGTTGATGGGACAGTCAAGGTTCGGATGTTGATAGTGTTCCTCGAGGGAAGGGGGATTGTGAAAGACTTTTTATCATTTTATTGTGTATTTCCAATATGTTTGGATGTAGGGCAGACCAGGAGAATGAAGGATCACTCATTGATTGTATGATAACCCAGTTTTGAAGGGTCATTGGTTGAGGGGACAGTCAAGGTCCAGATGTTGATAGTGTTCCTTGAGGGAAGGGGGATTGTAAAAGACTTGTTATCATTGTATTATGTATTTCCAATATGTTTGGATGTGGGGTAGATCAGGAGAATGAAGGATCACTCACTAATTGCATGATAACCCAGTTTTGAAGGGTCACTGGTTGAGGGGACAGTCAAGGTCTAGATGTTGATAGTGTTCATTGAGGGAAGGGGGATTGTAAAAGACTTGTTATCATTGTATTGTGTATTTCCAATATGTTTGGATGTAGGACAGAACAGGAGAATGAAGGATCACTCATTGATTGCATGATAACCCAGTTTTGAAGGGTCATTGATTGAGGGGACAGTCAAGGTTTGAATGTTGATAGTGTTCCTTGAGGGAAGGGGGATTGTGAAATACTTTTTATCATTTTATTGTGTGTTTACAATATGTTTGGATGTAGGGAAGACCAGGAGAATGAAGGATCACTCACTGATTGCATGATAACCCAGTTTTGAAGGGTCACTGGTTCAGGGGACAGTCAAGGTCTGGATGTTGATAGTGTTCCTTGAGGGAAGGGGGATTGCGAAAGACTCATTATCATTGTATTGTGTATGTCCAATATGTTTGGATGTAGGGTAGACCAAGAGAATGAAGGATCACTCATTGATTGGAGGATAACCCAGTTTTGAAGGGTCACTGGTTGAGGGGATAGTCAAGGTCTGGATGTTGATAGTGCTCCTTGAGGGAAGGGGGATTGTGAAAGGCTTTTTATAATTGTATTGTGTATTTCCAATATGTTTGGATGCAGGGCAGACCAAGAGAATGAAGGATCACTCACTGATTGCATGATAACCCAGTTTTGAAGGGTCATTGGTTGAGGGGACAGTTAAGGTCCAGATGACCAGGCCATTTGAGGACCCTATTTCTTTGTATTAATTTCTATTCAAATTGGATGCATGGATTTCTTGTGAATTATCGACTGCTATGTATCCTGCAACTACATCCATAAATCTGCATATACTTCTCTAGGGTTGTAAGCCACTTAGGGATCAAAATAGAGAAACTAAATCAAAATTTTTCTTTGTCCTATTTCCTTTTAACAAAGTCTCAACTATCAATGATATAACAATACATTTAATGCCCTAAGATATCAATACAAATGGCACCTAGCTAGAAGCTCACGAGCTGTCCATTTGATAACCACAGTCAACATTTCAAAAAAATGGATATCCTTGAGCACAAGTACCAATAACATCAAATAATGGAGTTAAAGCACTAAATCAAAATCGTTCTTTGTCCTATTTCCTTTTTAACAAAGTCTCAAATATCAATGATACAATACATTTGATACCCTAAGCTATCAATACAAATGACGCCTAGCTAGAAGCTCACAGGTTGTCCATTTGATAACCACAGTCAACATTTCAAAAAAATGGATATCCTTGAGCACAAGCACCAATAACATCAAATAATAGAGTTAAAGCACAGGCTAGGGCATGACACCAGTAACATAAAATAATAGAGATAAAGCACTATCTAGGGCACAACACCAGCATAATGTGGTCATTTTAGAGAGCATCCATGATCAAATAAAATGCAATGCATATGAAATTTGTGGCTGAATATGATGCCAGAGGCTCGAAAGATGAAGAAATCATATACCTTCTCTCGCACCCAGCTCGTTTTCTCCTGCTCCTTTTCTATGCCAATTGAAATAAAAATGATTTAGCGCTTCACTTTTTTTTTTATGTATACCCGAAACTGTCGAAATTCTAATGGTCAATTTAAAACCCATCAGAATACCGACATCATCGGGGTCTATTTTTTTAAAAATAACAAATTCATTAAAAAAAATTTACTCGTTGGAAGTGTCTATCAAAATTTGGCCCCAAATGTAGTAGTGTCAAAATTGGGGTTGCGAGTTATTCAAATCTACATTTTGTGGGTTTTCTTCATCTTCATGGTAATTTAATTCGCAAGGTTATGCAATGATGGTTTATGTCCATTAGGTTTACTTTCTACAACTTTCATTCAATTCTTGTTGCCTTGCTATTTATATTTTCTAAAAATCAATCATACTAGATGAGATTAAATTTACATGTTTAGAAATTGCTTTGTTAAAAGATTCTGAAAATACAAAAAAAAAGAAAAAGATCATTCATTTTAAGATTGTTTTTGTCTGAGATTGAACCAGAAAAAGCGTCCTCCTGAACAGTTTCACATTTATCTTCGATTGAGCTATCTAGACAGTTGAGACCCAGCTCGAAAGGAACCTTGAGAATGATTTTATCATTCTTCTAAGAGAGGAATTTATTCATACCAATTCTTAGCCATTGTCTCGTGTAAAAATGATGCTCAATAGAAGTGGTTCTAGGAGGGCTTTCAAAAGGGAGACCCCATAATATTGGATATTTCTCTCCCGAGAGGTTTGAATGAGTCCTTATATCATCACCCAACAAATGGGAATTCCTAGAACTTAAAGAATTTCACAGACCTTACAGTGGTAAAGCGAAGCAAAAGGAAATTCTTCCTCATCAACCGGGTCTGCACAACCATCCATCATTGCCACATATTGTTGTTATATTTGCTGATGTCCTGTTACCACCTCCGATGGCCTTTTTTATAAATGCACAAAGTTCTCCATTAGATCTACAAGGCCATCTCCATGAGTTACCTAAGAACACTAAAAATTTCTGTCCATGATTCATCTATGGTGAATCTAGGACAACAGAGGAACACATCTGTGCCTTGAAAGAAATATGAAATTGCTAGGAGATTTTACATCAATATGTTGTGTGTCATCTTTTCCCTTACACATTGGGAGAATTTGTGTATAATTAAGACTTAAATTTTCCACGAGGGTCTGTTACTAGTTGTGATGAATTTGAGACCAAATTCCTTAACCAATTCAAATTGTACGTGGATCCCTCCACTCTCCATCATCAATTCATCTCAGCAAGAAAAGATCACAATGAACCAATTGCAATGTTCAATAATCATTTCCACAAGATGTATCAGAGACTTGAAGCTCCTTAGACCATACCTGTCAGGGCTACCATAGAAGTGTATTTGCGACCCTTGGATCCTTTGACTTCCATCTTTTTGAAAATGTTTGCACCAATAGATATAGTTACCTTGGAAAAGGTGTGCAATGAGGCCATTACCTTCACACAAAAAATGGATCCACAAGCTAGTGGAAACTATGGTGCTCTACCCTCATTGGGAAACACTGCCATGCTTAATCTATTTGTAGCTAATAACCAGCCTCTGGTTCATCATGCCCCAAAGCTCAACCCGATCTTGACTTCATATGTTTCTCCCTCGCCACTTGTCATCACATACTTGGGATATGATTCACATAAGGAAATACTCTATGAGAAAAGAGTTGTCCCAAATGAACTTGATAACAATTTGGTGAGCAAATTAGATGCGGTAAAGAAGATGCTATCACAATTAGGCAATGAACTTACAAGAATGAAATTAAACCCATCTTAGAACCAAGAGAGCTACCAATGACCTGTTGCTACCCCAAATACTTATCCACAAAATCATAATCATAATTAAAATAATTATAATAACAATAATAATTATAGTAACACCTCACGAGACAAAAAATTTAGGCAACAACGAACCAATAGGCCTTGGAACACACGACCCAATAATGGAAACATACCTACTGACAATACTAATGCTTATAAGTCATCTGAAGTCAACTTCATAGAAACTAAAAATGCATGCCATGCAGATAATGAATATAGGAATGAAGTTGACAATCAACAAAACCAAAACTTTGGCAATCCCCCGATGCATTTCAAAGCCATGGTTTTTGATTCTTATGAACCAATGACTGAAGAAGGTTCTAATAACAACATGACAAAAGAAGAATTTGTTTTTCCTTTTCACCAAAAAATTCATCTTGAATACTTTTAAGTCCATGCTTTTTGAAACAACAATTGGAACAATTACAACCTGAGAAGTAGGAGGGAACTCTTGATTGATGGCATTCCTCCAAGATTACAACCCACCCCTTTGAATCCACGAGCTAACAATAATCCATCACCCCCTAGAGGCCCGAGTGTTGCTATCCCGACAACACAATATCAACCTACCATGCTCAAGAACCTGGCTTGGTCCCCTAATAAATATAGTACATTGGAGGAGTTGAAGTGAGTAAAGGATAATATGTCAATATATGACATGTTACAAAGTTGTCTTGCACAAAGGGAAGTACTTTTGAAATCACTGGATCATTTTAAGTCCGTCATGTCAAGAAATAATGTAAAACCTCCTTCCTCCAGTGTTAACATGACTGAAGACATGCCAACAATATTCAAGGACAGAGTCAAAGTGCCTCTATTCTTGTTAAGCCTTAAGATCTTTGGAAAGAACTTGCAAAATTGTTTAATTGATTTAGGGGATTCATGCAATGTTATGAATTTATCCGTATATCAGAAGTTAGGAATGAATTCTCAACCAACCAATAGGGTTATCATTCAACTAGATAAGATTGAAGTCAAGGTTATTGGGGTCCTAAAAGATGCTTGCATACAACTAACAAAAGACCCAAGGATATAAGATTGCATAGATATATACATAGTAGATATACCATAAATGTATGACATGTTTCTTAGTAGGGAATGGACTAGATCCCTGAGAGGTTGGTTTTCTACTAACTTCACACAACTGTGGTTACCTTGGAAAGGGTTAATAGACTAGATCAAAATTGATGCGGAGCCACAACTTAAATAAATGATCACTGAATACAATTTCCAAAGAGAAGTTTGGTTCTCACAAGCTGATTTGGGAGTATATCAGTTTGATAGAATCTTGATGTTTCACATCAAGGAAGAGGATGATTCCAGTGGTATCCCTATACAAGGATTGATACACCCTCGAGTGCCTAAGGAAATTCTTCAAGAGTTCATCAATAATATGACAAATAATATGAAACATCTTGTGTATGAGGCTGATCCAAACATACTGATGCTACTAGGATATTGTCGCTTGCACCAAGTCAGCCATTTTGAGTTGGAGTGTCATGATTTCCAAAATGTCATTTTCTAGGTAATAAGCCTGATATCCCAAACAACTAAACCTACCCAAGGGATAGCGTCACAAAACTATGATGAACACCCCTCTCCTATTGATAAATCTCTAGTCACCATTCAAATGGAAGAAGGAAACCTAGTCCCTAGAGAGGAGAATCCTCCACAAGATGAATAGAGTTCTTTAGATGATGGGTGTTTGGTACCATTTCAAGGGACATGGAGGAAAATAAAGATAAAACAAAAGACAAAATTAGAACCACAGACTAAATCTCAGATGCCCAAAATTGAGTCCAAACCTCAAACCAAACCCTGATCCCCCAGGGGTCATCTAGTATGGAAGTTAAGGTTTGATGGCTCCAAATGCAAACAAGGAGCCAGAGTAGGAATCAAGTTGATTAATCCCTAAGGTATTTCTTACTATGCTACTTATAGATTATAATTATTTTATACCAATAACGTTGCAAAATATGAGGCATTAGTACAAGGCCTTCTCATGGTGCATGAAAAGAAAGTCAAGGCCCTGATAGTTGAAGGTGATTCACAGCTAGTGATCTGATAGATCCACAACCAATACTCATGCAATGATAAGTGACTGACCTCATACCAAAATCATGTCTGGGATCTGATCAAAAATTTTGAGGCATTCAACATTCAAAGCATCCCAAGAAGGATGAATGTAGTTGCTGATGTGCTAGTAGTATCAGCAAGTTCCTTACACCCGTTGGAAGGATCAAAGTTAAAGAAATTTTTAGTTAAGCTCATCATCATACCAGCTATTCCTGAGAACATCACCAATTTACAAGCATTTCTGGATGATCAATAGATACTTGAGTTCATCATGAGAGCTGGAGTCTTTGAAAAACAAGCTATCGATAAAGAAGTTGACGAAATCAAAGAACCTAATAGCCTATGGATCCTAAATTTAAAAACAAACTCCATTCTAAAAGGGATAGTGGCTTTAGAGAGAATCTTTAACAAAGATGACTATGCTCAAGAAAGGAGGAAGACCCCAATCATGGGTGGTGTTGATTGTGAAATATATAATTTGGGTACCTAAAATGAACCAAGAGAGGTCTGTATCAAAAAGATTGGCATGAATGAGCTGAAATGATGAATGGTAGAATTTATTAGAGAATACAAAGATGTTATAGCATAGAGATATGAGGATCTAAAAACCTATGATCCCTCTATCAGTATGCACAATATAATGCTAAACCCTAATGCTAAACCTTTCTGCCATAGATAGAGGATAGTCAACCTAGTAATCAAACCCATGATATAGAAAGAGGTGTACAAATTTCTCGACACAAAGATTATTTTTCCTATCTGACATTCAACCTGGGTTGCAAACTTAGTCTCATGAGAAAGAAGAGTGGAGAAGTCTGGTTATGTGTAGAATTATAGAACCTTAATAGATCATCTCAAAAGGAAAATTATTTATCGCCATCCCTTGACGAAGTGTTGCAAATAGTGAATGGGTCACAAATGATGTCCTTTATTGATGGTTATTTTGGATATAATCAGGTCATTGTAAAGGAAGAAGATCAGTTGAAGATGACATTCCCCACCAAATGGGGTACTTTTTCTTATCACCGCATTCCTTTTGGCTTAATCAATGCTGGGACAAATTTTCAACGTGCAATGGATGAGGTATTTATAGGCCTTGTGAATAAGTGCATTGTCATATACATGGATGATCTAACAATGTTTTCAAGGAACCAGGTAGATCATATTGATGATTTATGAAAAGTATTGAGGAGATGTCAGGGTTATTTAATTTCTCTTAACCCTAAGAAATGTGTTTTTGGGATAACCTAAGGTAAGAGGTTAGCACACATCATATCAAAGACAGGTATCTCTATAGATCCTGAAAGAGTTGAGGCCATTCTCAAAATGGTTCCACCTAACATCAAGAAAGAATTGAAGAAGGGAAAAGTCTATAAAAGAAATAGATCATCTACATCCCTGCACTTGGACACCATGATGGAAGAGGAAGCTGAGGAAGAAGAAGATGTTCCTCTGGCTTGAAGGCCTTGATCAGGAACCTTCTTGAAGAAAAGAAAGTTTCAAGAAGAGGAGGTTCAAATTGATGTTGATGTAAATACCCAAGAGGAGGAGGTAAATCCATGAGATTCCTTGGGAGATGAAGAGTTCTATGTATCATATTTTGAGGGTCTCTATGGGTTTAAAGAGAAAATGTCAAAACAATAAATGCTTGTTGTAGGACCTTTTTGAAGAATAACTTCCTCTTCAATTTGCTCCCCCTACAACTCAATTCACTGTTTCAACTCCAAAAAGGACTACACATGAATAAAAAATGGAGGATGAATCATCTCAGCAAGCACCTTAGGGAACATCAAATGAGCCAATGGAGGTAGATGGAGAATTACCACAAGGTGAGTCGATAGAGCTAGAGAAGGAATCAAGCCAAGAGCCTTCAGTCGAAGTTACCTTGGAAAAGGAGGTTGAGGCTCCTCCACTTCCACCTCAAGTCCCAACTCCTCCACTTCCAATAGCTCCACTCCCTACTCCAAACCATCCTCTGATACATATGCCCACTCCCCCACCATCTTTCCCTTCACCAACTCCTCCTCCTATTGCTCCTAGTCATCCTATTGCTCCAACTCCTCCTATTGCCCCAACTCCTCCTCAAGCTACAATTCCACCTCCAGTTCAGGCTCTCATTCCTTCTCAAGCAACACCCCAAATGCCTATCCCTCCAACACCTATTCCTAATCCTCCACCCAATTTTATCACTCCTCCACCATCTCATATCTTAACTTCTTCTGAGGCAACCCAATAAGGGACATAGGAGCAAGAAAATGAGACAACAAAAGAAGAGATTACCCTTCCTTAGTAGAATGAAGTCAATGAGCCATCAAGAGGAGAGAAAGAAGAGGAGGTAAGAGAAGAAGAAAAGGAGGAGGAAAGAAAAGAGGTAGCAGAAGAACAAGAATAGGTAACCTTAGTTTTGATAGCACCATATGAGCCAATAATTGCCTTCACCAAACCTACTTGGTTCACCAAAGAAATATGGTGGTGCTAGGCCAAGATTTTCACCAAGGAGAATCAAGTGCCCGGGCAAGGACCCTTTCCTATGTTACTCAAGATCATAGGGGCACATGGAAAGTGCAAGTGGTTGTTCCAACAATTGACACTAGCATGGTCGAAATAACTCCCGAAGACTATGTCTTCAAAGAAGTAGATCTAGGTGAGCCTAGAAGGGAAGGAAATAAAATATTGGCTACCTTGGGATTAAAATACGCTCTAGGATTTGTGGACAAGGATGAGGAGAAAATTAAAGTTTTGATGGAGAAAAATGAGGTGATGAAAACATTCATTCTAAAAATCATAGGTACCATTAACCTTAGCAAGCTGGAGGCCTCATTACAGGTTGTTTTATAAAAGAGGGTTGCTCCCAAAATGCCGAAAGATATACCACATTCTTTCATTCATTCTTTTTTAGATTGGAAGGATGAATTTGAGGACTTCACAAGCAATGCTTTAAGGATAATTTTGAGAGCCTTCAAAGGAATTCTTTGAGATATCACCAAATTGGTGGACATGATTGGCATCAAGGAAGGATTGGAGGTCCAAATTGAGTAGTCGTAGAAGGTCTTGGATGACCTTAAGATAATAAGGAAGCAACACTTCCAAATTTTGGTTAAGATTTATGAAGGTTATGAGTTAGATAATTAAGAGATATGGATCAAATATATGACTAGAGCCCTGAATATCTACTAGAAATGCTTGCAAGATTAATAAAAAGAGGGATGAAGGGATGATCTGGGTAGAAGAGTTAAAAAAATTCTTCGAAGGTCTAGACCTCGATTTGTATGATGATGATGATAGAAAAACTATGTATCCCATAAAAGACATCATACATCAATTCATGTAAATTTTAAACAGTGTAAGAATAAAGGATGACCTCCAACAAATGTTCTATCAAAAGGAGAATATGCAGAGGATGTTGGTTCAAGAAGAGGAAATACAGTCTTTTGCTACCGAATTAGCTGCCTTCTGAGAGAAGCAACATGTTCACCTTGGAATTATCCAAATGGAGGATTTTGAAGAAGTCCAAGAGATAGTGGAAAGAATCCAAAAGGCGCATCCATAAATCATTCCTAGTGCCTAAGTGTTTAGTTTTGGAATTAGTCAATTTTGACATGACGAAGATTTTTTGATACTTAGTCAAATTTTTAGTTCAAGATTTTCAGCCTTTCAGCCTTTGAAAGTCTGGAATTTTTCCCGACATGGTGTTTTTGAATTAGTAATTTTTTCAAGAGTCATTTTTTAGAGTAGAGGTCAGGGTTTGAAATTTTTGGTTTGTTGCCGTTGAAAACTTCCAGTCTTCTATAGTGGATTTCAAGTCTAATTGACTGCATGTTTTGGGTCATTTTTGCATGCTTTGGAGATATCTTTCAGTTAGAATCTTGAAGAGGAGCCATGATGAGGATTTATGGGAAGAACTCCAAGTTTTTAAGAAGGATTATGAAGAAAAATGATGAAACGCTAGAGTAGATTTTGATATTTTTAATGCATGTTAGGCTTTGAAATTGTAATGCACGTGCATTAAATCTGTGCTAGATAGTTTAGGGTAGCTTTAAGAATAGTTTTTTTTCAGTAAGCTTTAGTTTTAAATTTATTTCAAAGTTGAATGTGTAGCTGAAATCCTAGGTATGAATTTAATTTTTTCCCTAAAGTGTGAAGCCCTATAAATTGTAAATCAATAATGTAATTATGGTTGGTTATTATTGCAATACAACGTATACAATTGGTGCTTCAATTGTAGTGTGATAATTTTCTGCTATCTTTGCAAAGTTTATGAAAATGTTTTTTCTCATTCATTTATTTTAAAGAGCCAATTGATTGTATGGTGATTTTGATCTGTGGATTTATTAATCTAGTGTTTAATATTGCTGCATTGTCTTGTTGTGAAGAATTATTGGAAAGATTGTTATTTGGTGCGTAAGGATAAATTTTTCTCATATGTTTGCACATTCATGGTGGCTTCATGATTTGATGAATTTTGATATATCTTACATCTACGTTTATTTTCATTGATGATTGCATGTACAAAACTGGGGGTGTGAGTTATTCAAATCTACGTTTTATGGGTTTTCTTCATCTTCATGGTAATTTAATTTGCAAGGTTATGCAATGATGGTTTATGTCCATTAGGTTTACTTTCTGCAACTTTTATTCAATTCTTGTTACCTTGATTTTTATATTTTGTGAAGATCAATCATAATAGATTAGATTAAATTTACATGTTTAGAAATTGCTTTGTTAAAAGATTCTAAAAATACAACAAAAAAAAGAGAAAGATCGTTTGTTTTAAGATTTTTTTGCAGCCTCTTTGACATCGAACCAATAAAGGCCTCCTCTTGAATAGTTTCACATTTATGTTTGATTGAGATATCCAGATGGTTGAGACCTAGCATAAAAGGAACATTGAGACTAAATTTATCATTCTTCCAAGAGGGGAATTTGTTCATCAAAATTCCTATCCATTGTCTCATGTAAAAATGACGCTCAACAGAAGTGGTGCTAGAAGGAGGGCCCTCAAAAGGGAGACCACATAATATTGGATCTTTCTCTCCCAAGAGGTTTGAACAAGTCTTTATATTATCACCCAACAAAGGGAAATTCCTAGAACTAAAATAATTGCATAGACCTTGCAGCGGTAAAGAGAAGCAAAAGGAAAGACTCCCTCATCAACCAGGTCTACACAACCATCCATCGTTGCCACATATTGCTGCTCCATTTGATGTTGTCCTGTTACCACCTCTGATGGCCTTTTTTGCAAATGCACAAAGTTCTCCATTAGATCTAAAAAGCCAACTCCATGAGTTACCTAAGAACCCTAAAAAGTTTTGTCCACGATTCATCTATGCTGAATATAGGACAACAAAGGAACACATCCGTGCCTTCAAAGAAATATGAAATCACAAGGAGATTTTACATCAAGATGTTGTGTTTCATCTTTTCCCTTACACATTAGAAGAATTCATGTATAATTGGTATTTGAATTTTCCATGAGGGTCCGTTACTAGCTGGGATGAATTTGAGACCAAATTCCTTGACCAATTCAAATTGTACGTGGATCTCGCCACTCTCCATCAATCAATTCATCTCAACAAGAAAAGATCACAATGAACCAATTGCAATGTTCAATCATCATTTCCACAAGATGTATCAGAGAGTTGAAGCTCCTTACACCATACCTATTAGGGTTTCCATGCAAGTGTATTTGCGAGCCTTGGATCCCTTGACATCCGTCTTTCTGTAAAGGTTTCCACCAACAGATATAGATACCTTGGAAAGGTGTGCAATGCATCCATTACCTTCATGCAAAAAATGGATCCACAAGCTGGTGGTAACTATGGTGCTCTACCCTCATTGGGAAACACTATCATTGTTAATCTGTTTGCAGCCAACAACTAGCCTTTGATTTATCATACCCCAAAGCTCAACCTAATCCTGAATTCACATGCTACTCCCTTGCCACTTGTCATCACATACCCAGGATATGATTCACATAAAGGAGCACTCTATGAGAAAAGTGTTTTTGTCCCAAACAAACCTAATAATAATTTGGTGAGTGAATTAGATGTGGTGAAGAAGATTCTATCACAATTAGACATTGAACTTACAAGAATGAAATTAAACCCATCTCAGAATGAAGGGAGATACCAATGACTGCTGCCCCAAATACTTATCTACAAAATTAGAACTGTAATTACAATAATTACAAAAATAATAATTATAGTAATACCTCAAAAGACAAATAATTTGGGCAGCAATGAACTAATAGGCCTTGCAACACACGACCCAACAATAGCAACATACCTATTGATAATACCAATGCTTATAACTCATCTGAAGTAAACTTCACAAAAACTACAAATGCACGCCATGCAGATAATGGATATAGGAACAAAGTTGACATTCAGAAAAAACCAAAACTTTTGCAATCCCCCAACACATTTCAAAACCATGGTTTTTGATTCTTATGAACCAACGACTGAAGAAGGTTCTAATAATAGTAGGACAAAAGAAGAATTTGTTTTCCTTTTTCACCAAAAAAGTGACCCTAAATACTTCAAAGTCCATTCTTTAAAAAAAACAACCAGAACAACTACAACTTGAGAAGTAGGAGGGAACCCTTGACCAATGATATTCCTCCAGGATTGCAACCCACCCCTCTGGATCCATGAGTTAACAATAACCCATCACCTCCTAGAGGCATGAGTGTTGCTATCCCGACAACACAACATCATCATACCATGCTCAAGAACCCGACTTGGTCCACTAAGAAATATAGTGCACTAGAGGAGCTGAAGCGAGTAAAGGCTAAGATGTCAATATATGGCATTTCACAAATTTATCCCGCACAAAGGGAAGCACTTTTGAAATCACTGGATCATTCTAAGTCATCTGCATCAAGCAATAACATAAAAACTCTTTCCTTTAGTGTTAACATAGCTGAAGCCATGCCAACAATATTCAAGGATAGAGTCAAAATACCTTTGTTCTTGCTAAGCCTTAAGATCTTTGGAAAGAACTTTCACAATTGTTTAATTGATTCAAGGGCTTCATGCAATGTTATGCCTGTATCCATATGTCAGAATCTAGCAAAGAATCCTCAACCAACTAATAGGGTTGTGATTCAAATAGATCAGACTAAAGTCAAGGTCATTAGGGTCCTAAAAGATGCTTGCATACAACTAAAAATAGACCCAAGGATACAAGATTGCATAGATATACACATAGTAGATATCCCAGAAACGTATGACATTTTTCTTAGTAGGGAATAGACTTGATCCCTGAGAGGTTGGTTTTCTATTGAATTCACACAATTGTGGTTACGTTGGAAAGGGTTAAACAACTAGATCAAAATTGATGTGAAGCCAAAACTTAAACAAATGATCACTGAATACATTGCCCCCAAATGATGTTTTGTTCTCACAGGATGATTTGGGAGTATATTGATTTGATAGAATCTTGATGTTTCACATCAAGGAAGAGGATGATTCCAATGGTATCCCTATACAAGGATTGATACACCCTCATGTATCTAAGGAGATTATTCAAGAGTTCATCAATAATATGAAAAATAATATGAAACATCACAGGCATGAGGCCAATACAAACATACTGATGTTGTCAGGATATTATCACTTGCACCAAGTCAACCATTTTGAGTTTGAGTGCCATGATTTACAAAATTTTGTTTCCCATGTAGTAAGCATGATATCCCAAACAACTAAACCTACCTGAGGGACATCGTCACAAAACTATGATGAACATTCCTCTCTAGATGATAAATCTCTAGTTAGCATTCAAATGGAAGAAGGAAACTCAGTCCCTAGAGAGGATAATCCTCCACAAGAGGAATGGAGTTCTTCAGGCGATGGGTGTTTGCCACCATTTCAAGAGGAATGGAGGAAAACAAGGATAAAATAAAAGACAAAATGAGTACCCATTGCGGGAAAAGAAAGTTCAATGGTAGGAGTTGAAATGATTCCTCCTTGTGAGGACACCATATCATTAGGTAATTCCATTGAGCCCTAGACTAAATCTTAGATGCCCAAAATTGAGTCTGAACCTCAAACCATGCCCCAATCCCCCAGGAGTCATCCAGTTTGGAAGTTAAAGTTTGATGGCTCCAAATGAAAATAAGGAGCAGGAGCAGGAATTGAGTTGATTCATCTGTGAGATAGTTCTTACTATGCTACCTATAGATTATAATTATTTTTTACTAATAACATTGTGGAATATGAGGTGTTAGTATAAGGCCTTCTCATGGTGCATGAAAATAAAGTCAAGGCCCTGATAGTAGAAGGTGATTCCCAGCTAGTGATCTGATAGATCCACAACCAATACTCATGTAAAAATAAGTGGTTGATCTCATATTAGATCATGTCTGGGATCTGATCAAAGATTTTGAGGCATTCAACAATAAAAGAATCCCAAGAAGGAGGAATGTAGTTGTTGGTGCACTAGCAATATCAACAAGCTCCTTACACTTGTTGGAAGGATCAAAGTTAAAGAAGTTTTTAGTCAATCTCATCATCATACCAGCTATTCCTGATAACATCACCAATTTATAAGTATTTCAAGATGATCAATAGATACTTGAGTTCAACATGAGCACTGGAGTCTTTGAAAAATAAGCCATCGATGAAGAAGTTAATGAAATCAAAGAACCTGATAGCCTAGGGATCTTGAATTTAAAAACCAACTCCATTCCAAAAGGGATGGTGATGTTAGAGAGAGTCTTTGACAAAGATGACTATGCTTAGGAAAGGAGGAAGCCCTAATCATGTGTGGTGATGATTGTGAAATGTATAATTTGGGTACCCAACACGAACCAAGAGAGGTTTGTATTGGAAAGATTGGTACGGATGAGGAGAAACAAAGAATGGTAGAATTTCTTAGAGAATACAAAGATGTTATAGCATGGATCTATGAGGATCTAAAAACCTATGACCCCTATGTCATTGTGCACAATATACCTCTAAACCCTAATGCTAAACCTTTCCTCTAGATATAGAGGCCAGTCAACCCAATAATCAAACCCGTGATACAGAAAGAGGTGCATAAATTTCTCGACGTAGAGATTATTTTTCCTATCTGACATTCAACCTGGGTTGTAAACTTAATTCCCATGAGAAAGAAGAGTGGATATGTCTGGTTATGTGTAGAATTTCAGAACCTTAATAGATCCT
Source organism: Chamaecyparis obtusa (assembly GCA_027943335.1). Classification (NCBI taxonomy): domain Eukaryota; kingdom Viridiplantae; phylum Streptophyta; class Pinopsida; order Cupressales; family Cupressaceae; genus Chamaecyparis; species Chamaecyparis obtusa. The sequence goes on from BSBK01007706.1 coordinate 72,949, forward strand.
CTCAAAAGGATAATTACCCATTTCTGTCCCTCGATGAATTGTTGCAAATAGTGAACGGGTCACAAATGATGTCCTTTCTTGATGGTTATTCTGGATACAATCAGGTCATTGTAAAGGAAGAAGATTAGTTGAAGATGATACTCATCACCAAATGGGGGACTTTTTCTTACCGCTGCATGCCTTTCAACTTAATCAACTTTGGGGAAACTTTTCAATGTGCAATGGATGACACAATTAGAGGTCTTGTGAATAAGTGAATTTTCATATACATGGACAACCTAACGGTATTTTCAAGGAACCAGGGGGATCATATTGATGATTTATGTAAAGTATTGAAGAGATGTTGAGGTTATGGAATATTACATAACCCTAAGAAATGTGCGTTCGGGGTAATCCAAGGAAAGTTGTTAGGACACACCATATTGGAGATGGGTATCTCTATAGATCCTGAAAGAGTTGAGGCCATTCTCAAACTGGTTCCACCTAATTGTAGGAAAGAATTGAAATCCTTTTTTGGGAATATTAATTTTGTCAGGAAATTCATTAGTGGGTTTGTTGAGATAGTGTGTCAGTTAAATGACATGTTGAAGAAGGATGCTAAGATAGAATGGAGTACCTCGGTCAAAGAGTCATTTGAAGAAATCAAGACCTCCATTGCTACCGCTCTAGTCTTGGTTAGCCCAGATTACACTTTACCTTTTAAGATCTACTCTTTTGCCTCAAAACACTCATGCACAAGGATCCTCACTCAAAAGAGGGATGGCAAAGATGAGAAACTGATATATTTCATGAGCTATCTTTTGAAGAATGCTGAGCTTAAGTATCCTAATTTAGATAAACACTATTTTACACTAGTGAAAGACGTCATGAAGTTTAGACATTACATTATCAGGAGCAAAGTTATTACCATTGTTCCTGATCCTGTCATCAAATCCTTGTCGATGCAACATGAATTAGGAGAATAAAAGGGAAAATAGATGGCTATATTATAGGAATTTGACATTGAAATTCAACCCATGAAGCTAGTAAGGGGACAAGGTCTCACAAAAATGATAGTTGAGACAGCGAAAGGATTGGTGTGCCAAGTGTACAGTAATGAGGGGATTATAACTGATGTTTGGTATCAAGATATAGTTTATTACTTGCTTCAAAAATGATGTCCTAAAGGACTAAATATTTCCCAAAGAAGAGCCTTGAGGATTAAGAGTGGCTCTTACATGCTAAAAAATGGGAAGCTCTACACATGCAAGTATGATAGTCTCTACTTAAGATGTCTAGATAGGGTGGAAGCTAAACAAATCCTTACTTAGTTTCATGATAAATATGGCACTAGCCATGGGTCAGCCAAGGCCATTGCACATCAATTATTGAGATCCAGATATTATTGGCCAACCCTATTTAAAGATATAAGAGAACACATGCATTCTTTCCACATTTTCCAAACCAACACTACTTACTAGAGGCATCCCGCTATGCCTCTACAACTGGTCTATGAGGTACATCCATTTGCCCAATCAGGATTAGATTTTGTAGGAATGATTAACCCCCCTTACTTAGTAGGACACAAGTACATTTTAAAAACAACGAATTACTACACACGATGGATGGAATCTCAAGTCCTGAGAAATTGGACCACTGAAGTGATAACCAAATTTATAGAGGATTATATCATCACATAGTTTGGCATGCCTTTCTTTCTAGTATGTGACAATGCACCCTCTTTTTCATCTGTGTCCCTAACCCAGTGGGCCTTTGAGAATCAGGTAATCATCAAGTTCTCTTCTAATTATTATGCGCAAGGAAATGGGGTTGTAGAATCAATGAATAAGAACTTAATAAGTGTAATCAAACATCTCCTAGATGAAAATCCTTGGGATTGGCACACACAGTTGAAATACACCTTGTGGACTGATCGAGTGAGGATAAAAAATGCTTTAGGGACTTCTCCTTACCTGTTGGTCTATGGCTTGCAACCATTTTTTCCTATGAACCTAAAGATACCAATTCTGAGATTCATGGACCAATATGTCAAAGGTGAGGGTAGGGTCCAAGTTCACCTCATGAACCTTTTGGACCTAGAAGAACAAAGAATCATGGCCCTAGAACATGTGCCTAAACATCAAGCTATCATCAAGCATTAGTTCGAAAAAAGAGCAATTATAAAATCCTTTATAATTTTTGATTTGGTCCTAAAGTGGGACAAAGCAAAAGAGAAGTCGGGCAGCCACACCAAATTTCAGCGACTATGGGTGGGGCCATTCCAAATAGGAATTTTTTTAGGAGAAAAAACTTTCAAGATTAGTTCTCTCAAAGGGGAGCTGGTTCTATTGCCTGTCAATGGCCAGTATCTCAAGCATTATTTTGGGTCTTTTGTCCTTTTTGTTTTTGTGTTGGTCGTGTGTTTCTTTTTTTAAAATTTTTTAGGGGCTTCTTTCAAGAAAGTGTCTTGTACTAGGTTGTTCTTAATGAAGAGGTAGAGGTATTTCTTAGGTAATTCTTTTGATTAGATTCTATCTTGCAAGAAACTGGGTACAATAATTAGGAGTGGAGGGACCTTCTTTTTTGCAATCAAGATGATTTTTAGAGTTGATCATCCTCAACATAAATACACACTCTAAAATAATTCCAAGGTTGTGATTTATTGGATAACATGTCATCTGTAATTGATTGGAACCCATGGTTATAGAGGAATTCGGAGTTCAGAACCCCTTTCCGACTAAGTAATGACTAAAAAAAGAGAAAAAGAAAAAAGGAGGAATGCAAAAGATGAGATCAACAAGATTGCAAAATTAGAGCTCTAATGCTTGGGAAGCACAACCTAATTGCTACCCAAGTTATATATATATATAAAGAAAATCATCATTCAATCAGGATTTTGAATAATGAAGTAGCACCGCTAAAAACACTACTCTCGATGTAGCACAAGTCATGTTGAAATAAAATGGTCCAGAGAAGTTACATATGAAAATAAGAAGATACATGTGTAAAAAGAAAAATGTTGAGTCAAAGAGCCCCCCAAGAAGTTTAAAACTTCAAAAGCTCGTCAAAAGGAGGAAAAGGGTTACTTTAGAAACCTCTATTAGGGCTATGAACGCTTGATTGGCAGTAGAGAAAGGTTAAAATGACTTTTGCCAATCTATTTTTTTGGGTGAAGGTTTAATTCTGACTGATTTTGAATTCAAGGAACTCTTGATGAGGGATTGAGGAAATCAACACACATATGCACATACTGGAAGTGATAGTGAAGGATTTCAAGTTTTGGCATGTTGGCAGGAGGATTACTACTATGAATGATAGTTGTGCTCAATTTATTGCAAGATGTGATTCTTCTTAAAAGTTTAATGATGAGGAAATGTCTTGATCATTTCTTTCCTCATTCTTAGGGCTATTTGTTGTGGTTCCATAACCACGCTCCTCTTTGGTCGCTTGGATAGGGGGGCCCCTTTCTTTTTCTTCTTTTTCTTTCATTTGTTTGTGCCCCTTAGACCCTTTTTGTCCTTTTCTTTAATTGTCTGCTTGTCTGTTCCTCGCCCAAAGGCTTTCTTTTTAGAAGAACAACCAATTTTTGCACTTTCGCACCTTTGCACTTTCAGTGTTTCTTTGAAATCCGAAAGAGAAAAATCCTGACACCTCATGCAAAGAAAAGTTTCACTTTTTTCAGCCTCTCAGCTATGTTAGACATTCAGACCTCTAAAAGTTTGAAAGTCTGACCTAGGTCAAAAGGGGTTCAAACTTTAGCACTTTCGGTATGTCAAAGGTCCTGTGTTTTTCAGACCTCCAAAACCCCGAAAGGCCAAAAGTATGAAACCCCAAAGGGTCGGAAAGGTGATTGATGTCACCTTCCCCAAGACCCTATATAAGGCACATTTGTGGTCTTTTTCATCACTTCTGTAATTTATTTCTTCTACGTTTCCAGAGCGATCTGCGTGTTTTCAGCCTTCCAACTTTTAGAGTGCCTTGGTTTTCTCTTTGGTTATGTTTTTCGAGCCTCCTCCTTTCTTTGCCATTAAGGTAGGGATTTTTTTGCATTTTTCCTTTCATTCTTCGAGCTAGGGTTTAAGATTTATTTGTGTAGGTCATAGCTAGGGTGTGAGTCTTCGGTTTACTTAGGGTTGTATATTTTTTCTTATTTTGTTGGCTGCCTCACCCTTATCCAAGGTCTTTGAGGCATGCTTCTCAGTATTTTGGGTGAGCTTGTGCTCGAGCTTACCTAAAAAATTAAGTTTCAGAGTGCGGGAGGGTTTTTTCACCCTCCCTAATTTTTTTCAAAGTTCATTCATAGAGATTGTTGGAGTTTCAGACTCTGAATTCCCTACAACCTTTCGCAACCTTGGCCAACCTCAAACATCAAACTTCACATTTTTGGTGTTTTAGAAACTGACACAAATGCATAACCTTCACCCTCCAAAAGAATGAAGACACCCAAAACCAACTTAATCTGATTGACTCCTTTTAGAATTTTAGACCTTCAACATCCTACCTTTGTACTGTCCTTTTTGATGTTTCATTGTTTCAAAGTTTCAACATTATCAACCGACCATACATCTCTGAAGCTCTGAAGCTTTGAAGAAACTATTGTAGAATCATTTGGTCCCTTTCGATGTTTTTTCTTGTCAGAGACCGAGGATTATTTGAGTCCAAACCATCGAAACCTTGAAAAATGATTTCAGAGCCTTTTGATGCCTTAGACGTCTGAGCTTTGTTCTTTTTAGGGTTTTGTATAATTTATTATTCAAAATTGGATGATTGCTTCTTATGACCGTTATTGATTCATATTTATTTATTTGTAGAATGTCAGAGAAGATCACCTCCTAATAGATACAAACATTGGAAATGTGAACTAGAATGAGTTCTTGGTGAAGTGCATCCAACCAACGGGAAGATCAGAGGACTGCACTTCATTAGAGTACTCTAGCTTAGTAAATACAATGACACATCTTGTGTCAATTCTCTCTTCCGATTTGATTGTTACCTAGGCCCAACATTATGTACCAGACAAGAGGTTGGTAAAAAACACTATGGGAGAAGTGATAGACTACAACTGATTAAATATCTTGAGGGAGAGTTTGACAACTGATTAGATATTTTAAATACGGTGATTGATGATCATCGAGATACTAATGTGTATGTGAGACATTAAATTAGTTAATGTATTGTCATTGATGTCAACTAGTTTTGACTATACTTATCATGATGGTTGCAAACATCTTAAGAAGGAAATAATGATGAAGGAATGAGATATCTACATAAAGATGAGATGGATGAGAAAGTTAAGGATATGGTATTCATTGGGGAAACTTATTGATGATTATATGTCATTATGTTAGTGATTTGATTGTATTACATGAATCTATTATGGGTTGAAGATCAAGAATGAACAAGTTTATGTGGTCGGTAAATGAAGAATTCAATATACACTGAGCAAGTGTAGTGTATACTAAGTATAATGTTAACCGAGCTAGTTATCACCGATGCATTAGGGTATTGACCAAGTGAAATAAATAAATAGAACTTATGATTGTCGACTAAAGATTACAATTTGGACAATTGTTGATGATTTTGAGGTAAAAGACAATGTCTGTTATGATGATCAAATGACTGACAAAATTCAAGGATGATCAAATGAAGGAGAATGAAATGTGTTATTGACACATCTGTCGAGGAAGGTTAAAGTGGAAAAATCAACAATGAAGATTAAGAGGCAAAATCTATGGATGGAAATAAAAAGGTTTATGATGTCTATATAAAGAGACAAGAGATTCACTATTGAGTCTATTGTAGGAGATTTCTCATGAAAAGATTAAAATCATGCAAATATGATCAAACTAGTTGAAGACAGAACCAAACAATTCTGTAGACAACACCGTGTGACAAAGAAATCAATTACCGAGCATAACAGAGTTGGAGGAAACAAAGAGATTGAATTAATTATTAATCAAAGGTATTTTTGAGCTTAGCATAGATCTAAAAACCTACAAATCAAGTTGTATTTGAATCAAATCATTACTGTATCAGTTTAACCATTGCTATAGATAAATCTCTTAACCGAGTGGGACTTAATAATCTTTATATTTCAATATGACATTCAATGAATATCGATTATTTTCTTGTTGACCCCATAGTGAATGTTTGGTCAAGGGAGAATTCTTAGTGATAAATCCTCTAATCATATCACACCTCATAGTGTATTTTGTAGCCTTTAACATGGTTGGCTCTTAACTGAGATCACTTCAAAAGAGTGAATTATTTTGGGTTACCGATCCCAGGTGGTTTTTTCGCTAACAAGGTTTCCATATTAAAAATCAAAGTGTTATATGTGTATGGATGTGTTAAATTGTTATTTTACTTTACACATTACTATAACTGGATTGATCGGTAAACACATTATTTAATTCACTGGTAATTGGTAGATGAAGAGAAATGCATAGTTGATATATTACTGAGTTGATTAATTGATTTGAAAGTTTTTTTATATACATTTGGGAGTATTTGGGACTGTAGGATAACTAGACTTAACTGATTCACCCCCCCTCTTAGTTATCTAACAATTGGTATCAGAGTATAGAGTGCTTGAATTGAAGGAAAAGTTTGAAGGACTTAAGCTAAAGATCACAAGATGTATAAGAGAGAGGTGCCAAACCTGAACAAAGATAACTTCATGGCATGGAAAAGTAGAATGAAATTGTATCTATTAGGAATGGGAGAGTTTGCAACATACTACTTGGAAAATGAATTCATCTGATCCTCTGGACCTTTGACTATTGATCATATGAGAGAAAGATAATAACACAATTCTATGATGATAGAGCTTGCTTCTTCCTTATCAGATGCCAAATTTGAAGATATTAAGACATGTACTACTGCTAAATAGATGTGAGATAATATTACACTAGTTCATGGAGGAGATGTGAATGTGCTAAGGGCTAAAGCTGAAAGTCTTCGAGGAAAGTTTGATGACATCAAGAACTGCTAAATTTTTAATTCGAGATAGGAAATCTATTATACAGAATGTACTTAATGAAAGACAGAGAGAACATATCCTAGAATAGTAACTGAGTCAAGGAGGTTATGAATTCTATTTGAGGAGTAGGTGGAATTATTGATGAAGATAGTGTTATAAGTAAAATTCTCAGAACCTTGTTACTTGCTTATGCTATTAGAGTCTCTGCAATTCATGAAATGAGAGCAACTCCTGGTAATAATTTTACACTTGATAGTCTAATTGGTAGACTGACTGCATTTGAGTTGAACAAATTTGATAATAGTATTGTTCCTATCATTGATTTTGTATTTATGTCATCTCTGAAAATTGGTAAATCAAGCAGCAAACATAGGATAAGAAAGTAATAGTGAAAGTGAAGAGGATGAACTTGAAGCACTAATGGCTAGAAGATTGCAAAAAGGTAAAGGAAGATATAGAAGAAAACTACCTTCGGTATGATTTAAATGTAATGATATTGGCCATATTGCTGCTAAATGTCCTAACTAGGAAAGAAGATGATAAAACTAATGAAAGACCTAATGAAAGGAAGTTTGATGGAAGAGATAACCGAAAACATAGAGGCAACCGAAAATATGACAGAAGAAGTAACCAAGATTGAAAATACAAAGGAAAGAAGGCATGTTACCTTGTTGAAGATGATATTCATGACACCGACACCGACACCGATGAAGACATTGAGGTAGTATTTGTATGTTTGAAAGAAGATTCTGAAGAAGAAGAAAGGTGTGTAGAAACAACACTTATTTCTAAAGTTAGAAAGAATGATACTTGGATTATTGATAGTGGTTGTACACATCATATGACTAGTGGTGAAGAGAAATTTAAATACATTGAACATTATAATGGTGGATCTATTAAAATAGGAAATGATATAGCTTGTCTAGTGAAAGGAAAATGGTCTATATTGTTGAACAATAAGATTAGATGTGAGAATGCATATTGGGTGAAAGACTTAATTACAATTTTCTGAGTGTAGCACAATTGAATAACATAGGTCATCAAGTTAAATTTGAAAATAGAAATGTAAAAATCTACGATGAGACTGGAAAGTTGGTTGGTACTGGTGAACAATCTACAGGTAATTTATTCTATCTCGACAATGCTGAAACTTCTTGTTTGTTAGCGATCGTCAAAAAATGGAAGCACTTCCATTTAGGACTGGTTTATCCCTCTGAGTAGGTGGTTTGGGGTCATGTAAAATTCCTTCATGGGATCTCTGGATTGGATCATGGGTTTCCCCCTATTCTTCCCTTTTCTTCTCCTCTTTCCAGCCTATTCTTGGCACCTTGACCTGAAACCCTGAGATTCTTGGCCTCAGGGTCAAGGTTGACCTTTTGGGTCAAGGTTGACCTCAACCTTGACCTCGGTCAAAGTCAAACTTGACCTTGACCTAGGTCAGAGTCGACCTCAACCCTGACCTTGGGTCCAGATTTTAGATTCCAAAAGTTTCCAGATGTCGGGCTTTGGAAAGTTTATTTTCTCACTTCCGGGTCGACTGTTTCAGATTTGGGATTGGTAAAATCTTAAATTATATTTAATCTAGGTCCATTTATAGGGGTTAAGGTTTAAATGGGAATTTAATTCTCCTATGTCAACCTCTCTAGAAGTTTGTGCCCTAGACTAGTATAAGAGGAAGCCTTCCTTTCTCATTTCAATCCATCTTTTATCATCAATCAAGTGTGAGATCCATCTATCATCTCTCTTTTGCAATCAAGCACTCCATCCTTCAGGAAAGCATTTTCAAGAAAGCATTCAAGCCATCATCTACATTCAAGCATTCAAGCTCTCCATTGAAGATCAAGAATTCAAGCATTCAAGCCTTTGGAGGAATTTGGTCCAAGCATTCAAGAATCATCACCCAAACCCTAGATCTATCCATCATGGTAGTGTGATCTTCCTTCAAGATCCTTTGTTCATCTTCAAGATCTATTCATTCTCCCTTCAAGGTGGATTTCAAGCATACAATCATGGAGGTTTTGATTTATATTTGTTAGTGTTGAGTCCAAGCTTTCATATTAACATTCTAAATACAATTGCATATCTATTGAATATCATAGCTTTGTTGTTAGATCTACTTCTACTACTTGCTAGCATTATCTATTTCAATTCAATTTTTAAAGGTTGATTCCAAATCGGGGTTTGACTAAGGCAAACCCCTCATCCAAACAACAAAACCCTTTTTCTTGTAGGTATAGGTGCGGGACAACGAATTGTAGTTTAGATCTGAGTACCCTTTTTGATGAACTTCCAGGATCCATGAATAGATTTTTCACTAGAACAATGCAGGTCAAGGTTGACTTTTAGAGGTAAGATTGTACCCCAGGGTAAGATCTTACCCCTATTTTGGGTCAAGGTCGACCTCTCTTAGAAAGACATAAGGTTTCTGGGTTTTCTCCATTCCTGCATTTCCAGGCCAGATCCGGTCACAGAATTTCCTGAAATTGAACATAGACACCAGAAAATAGTGATTTCCAAATCTGATCCTTTTCAAGACAAGCATTTATGTTTTATTAAGTTTTGTATGTCCACAACATTTTCTATGACACAAAACACAACACATAAACCCCCACTCCTTCAAAACACACATAAAAATATATCCCAAAAAGATATATTTTTATATCTTACATTTTGGTGAACATATTATCCTTGATCAGTCATTATATTATATCCTATAGTGCACATATCTTGTAAAGCTTCTACAGGAGGTGATTGTTTATCATGTTCATGAGAAAATGTTGTATAAGGTGGAATAATAGGTTTAGAAGAAGTTTCTTTTCCCTTCCCTTTAATATCATCTTGGATTGGATATGAAGGGGAAGGTAAATCCAAGAATTCTTGCACATCTACATCATGAACCATAGTTTGAACCTAATCATAAGTATGGGAAGAACTAGGAATATCAAATGGAGAATTAGGCATGTTAGGAATATTAGGAATCAGATTAGGATTAGGAAGATTAGGAACTAGATTAGGGATGATAGGATTAGGAATATTAGGAATATTAGGAGATGGTGTATCATCTACCCAATTCTTCACATGATCTAAATAGACAACTCTTTCTTTTTGGTGTTAGATGCTTTGCCTTCTTTCCTTAAGATTAGATTTATTTTATTCTCTTGCATTTTAAAATTAAAAAAAACAAAAAATAAATCAATATATTCTACAAAATAAAAAAATATTTCTTACATTTCATTTTCTATGAAGATCTTTAAGATGCTTTGGTGTATGTTTATTTTACTTATTATCCTCCTCTTAGCATCTCTTTATCATACTTATGATGTTTATGAGAGTATCATCCATTTTGTTATGTTTGTCACTCTTCATCTTTCACTTGCCTATGCTTTTGTGAGATTGATAGCTACTAATCTTCCAACTTTCAAAACTTTCATTAAAGATTTATGTGGTGGACTTATTACTCTTTTAGATCATGTGAAGAATTGGGTAGATGATACACCATCTCCTAATCTTCCTAATATTCATAATCCTATCATCTCTAATCTAGTTCCTAATCTTCCTAATCATAATTTGATTCCTAATATTCCTAACATGCCTAATTCTCCATCTGCTATTCCTAGTTCTTCACATACTTATAATTAGGTTCAAACTATGGTTCATGATGCAAATGTGCAAGAATTCTTGGATTTACCTTCCCCTTCATATCCGATCCAAGATGATATTAAAGGGAAGAGAAAAGCAACTTCTTCTAAACCTATTATTCCACCTTATACAACCTTTTCTCATGAACATGATAAACAATCACCTCCTGTAGAAACTTTACAAGATATGTACACTACAAGATATAATATGATGACTAATCAAGGATATAAAGGTTTAGGGCTTGGTGTTAATGAGTATGGTATTAAGTATCCAATTCATATATCCCCTAAAAAAGATGTGTGGTTGGTTGTTCACAATCTCAATTTAAGGTGGTTGATTTTGATCGACGTCCTCCTCTTCATGTTCTTCTCCCTACACCTACCTTAGATTACCCTGATACTCCTCAAGATGTGGCTAAGAAGGTGTATGTTCAATTAATGAAGTCCAAGAAAAAAATCTTTAGACCTATGCCGAAAGATGTTCTATCCAAGTACAAATGTCCTTTTCATTATAGCAATACACATTTACTTGCTAATTGTGTGCATTTCAAGTTATATGTTAGAGAAAGAGTTGCTTTAGGAATTATATCTCACTCTCGTGCAGTTTTACAATTCCTTCATAACTTTGATAGGGAGCATCCCCTTGATTTTTCCTAAATGGGGGGCAAGAGGTATTTCATCCAGTCTCCTCAGATCCATTAGGCTCTTCGCATATATGTGATCTTGAGCTTAATTGGTATTCTTTTTATCTTTTCTCCCTATGGTTTTGTATTATGTTATAATCATCCATAGATTTTATTTTCTTATTCAAGATATCTTTTCTAAAGACATTTGTTTTTCAAAGGTATTCCTTGCTTTCATCCCTGGGGGCCAAGGCTCTTCCTTCTTTCTCTTTGTCTAGGGATCTACTTTCCTTAGCTTAGAGGCATTTGTTTATCTTGCAACATTATTTAATTATACTGATTAAGGTTTGGCTATGGATATCCTTTTTATGTGAGAGGTTGTCCTAGGTCATCACCTCTTCTTTATTCTACAAATTATGTTCTTTATAACTTATTTCCCTTGTTGTAGGGTTAGAGTTTGATTCCTTTTTTCAAAGATTCCTCTTCCTCTTATTTACAGGGGGCTGGATGTTTGAATCTTTGTTTCTTTTTTTTGAAAGATGATATTTTATCTAAAGCACTCCTCTAGGGTGGGGTTTTTTTTGATAAGATCTCTTTCTTTGAGGATCCTTTTCCATAAGTGACATATCCTTTTCACAATTATCTATGCTCTTGGATGTAAGGGTCAATACCGTTCGCTAAGAATATAATGTAGAGTGTTGTTAACAAGATATCTGCTTACTTTGTGAAGTAGGTATCCTCCTTCTCTTCCTTATCATGTCTAGTAGACAACCATGATAAGGAGAGGGCATATATAGGGTCTCCCCTATGCTGCATTTTTCAATTATTCAAATATGCTATATCCTTGGAAGGTAATGCACATAAGTTGCTAAATCCTAAAGAGACGAGCATTTTACAATTTTCAAATATGTTAAATCCTCGGAAGGTAACACACATTAGTTGCTAAATCCTAAAGAGATGCATTTTTCAATTTTCAAATATGCTAAATCCTTGGAAGGTAATGCACATACGTTGCTAAATCCTGAAGAGACACACATTTTCCAATTTTCAATATGCTAAATCTTCCGAAGGTAACGCACATACGTTGCTAAATCCTGAGGAGACATGCATTTTATATTCATAGTGATACAAGAAGGTGGATCTATGTGCTTTCCAAAATCCTTCAGAAGACACATTACAGTTTCAAAGAACAATTTTTGGGTGAGTTATCAAGTTTTTTTAATTTGTTGGGCTCTCCCTCCTTGGTGATTCACGGTAAGGTGGGCATCTTACTGAGCGAGGTAATCACTTTCCCTTTCTCTCTTTTCACTTTCGTGCTAGTAGGATTAGATCATGAAGCTATGTTATTTATAGTGTTTCTCTTGTCTTTCTTATGTAATCATTTATGCTTTTACGATAGCTTTCCAAATATGATATTAGTATAGGAAACATTTCTTAGCAAGGTTTCCTTTACTAGTTGATTTGGGTTTGTTTTTGTACTAACCCTCTCTTTTTGTCTTTTATCTTTGTCTTTATTTTCTCTTTGTTTTCGCACCCTTGTGCGTGTATGTTGAGTTAGAATCCTTGACTTAGGGGCTTGTGTCCTTAACTAAGTGTTATTCTATCTCATTGCGAATCCACTTGGATCTTTCCTCTCCTTTACCAAGAGTTTGTATTGAGTCCATACTCTTGCTAAAGTGGGGGCTAAATGTATCATCAGAAAATGGAAGAACTTCCATTTAGGACTGGTTTAGCTCTCCAAGTGGGTGGTTTGGGGTCATGTCAGATGCCTTCATGGGATCTATGGCTTGGATCATGGTTTTCCCCCTGTTCTATCCTTTTCTTCACCTCTTTCTAGCTTGTTCCCGGCACCTTGACCTGAAACCTTGAGATTCTTGACCTCAGGGTCAAGGTCGACCTTGACCTTGATCTAGGTCAGAGTCAACCTCGACCTTGACCCTAGGTCAAGATTTAAGATTCCAGAAGTTTTCATATGTCAGGCTTCAGAAAGTTTATTTTCCCACTTCTGGGTCGACTATTTTGGATTTCAGAATGGTAAATTCTTAAATTATATTTAATATAGGTCCATTTCTAGGGGTTAAGGTTTAAATGGGAATTTAATTCTCCTATGTTAGCCTCTCTAGAAGTTTGTGCCCTAGACTAGTATAAAAGGAAGCCTTCCTCTCTCATTTCAATCCATCTTTTATCATCAATCAAGTGTGAGATCCATCTATCATCTCTCTTTTGCAATCAAACACTCCATCCTTCAAGAAAGCATTTTCAAGGAAGCATTAAAGCCATCATCTACATTCAAGCATTCGAGTTCTCCATTGAAGATCAAGGATTAAAGCATTCAAGCCTTTGGAGTAATTTGGTCCAAGCATTCAAGATTCATCATTCAAACCCTAGATCTATCCATCATGGTAGTGTGATCTTCCTTCAAGATCCTTTGTTCATCTTGAAGATCTATTCATTCTCCCTTCAAGGTGGATTTCAAGTATACAATCATGGAGGTTTTGATTTACATTTTTTAGTGTTGAGTCGAAGCTTTCATATTAACATTCTAAATACAATTGCATATCTATTGAATATCATAGCTTCGTTGTTAGATATACTTCTACTACTTGCTAGCATTCTCTATTTCAATTCCATTTTTAAAGGTTGATTCCAAACTGGGGTTTGACTAAGGAAAACACATCATTCAAACAAAAAAACCATTTTTCTTGTAGGTACATGTGCGGGATAGAAAATTGCAGTTTAGATCTGAGTATGTACCCTTTTCAACAAACTTCTGGGACCCATGAATAGATTTTGTGTCAGAACAATGCAGGTCAAGGTTGAATTTTAGGGGTAAGATTGTGCCCTGGGGTAAGATCTAACCCCTATTTTGGGCCAAGTTGAAACTCTCTTAGAAAGACATAAGGTTTCTGGGTTTTCTCTATTTTTGAATTTCCAGGCTAGATCCGGTTGCAAAATTTCCCAAAACTGAACATAGACACCATAAAATAGTGATTTCTAAATCTGATCCTTTTCAAGATAAGTATTTATGTTTTATTAAGTTTTGTATATCCACAACATTTTCTATCACACACAACACAACACATAAACCCCCACTCCTTTAAAACACACATATAAAAATATATCCCAAAAAGATATATTTTTATATCTTATAGTTAGCTAAAAATGAAGATGTGTGGTTATATCACAAGAGGTTATGTCATGCGAATTTTGACAATGTGGTTAAGATCAGTAAGAAAAGAAAATTCAAAGGCTTACCAAGCATATCTAAACCTGACCATGTTATGTGAAAACAATGCCAAATGAGAATAATGTCAAAATCTAGCTTTAAGAGAAAACACTTTTCATCTAATGTTATTTTGGAATTGGTTCATATTGACTTGTGTGGTCCGATGAGAACTCAGAGTTATTATGGAGACATATATTTTTTCTTTTTTTGATGACTTTTGTAGAATGATGACTATCATGTTCTTGAAAGAAAAATCTAAATATTTTAAGATTTTTAAATGGTATAAAGAAAAAGTGGAAAAATAAGGTAGTAAATAACTAAGATGCTTGAGATCAGATAGAGGTGGTGAATTTATTTCTGATGAGTTCACTAATTTTTGTAATGAGCATAGAATTAAGAGACAATTTTTTGCACCGAGGACACCCCAACAGAATGGGATTGTTGAAAGGAGAAATAGATCTATTGTGAATTGTGCTAGAACAATGATGATTGAAGAGGATGTTGCACATATATACTGGAGAGAAGTTGTTAGTACTTTTGTATACACATTAAACCAAGTTCAATTGAAGAAAGATTCAAATAAGACACCTTATGAATTATGGTATGGTTACACACCTAATGTGAATTATTTAAGATTATTTGGAAGTAGATGTTACATTCTAAAAGATGATAGAAATGGGAAATTTGATTCAAAATGTGATAAAAGAATATTCTTAGGATATTCTAATGAGAGAAAAGCTTATAAATATTTGAATAAGGCCACTAACAAAATGATTGAAAGTAAAAATGTGAGAATTGATGAATTTGCTGAGAAAATTGATGAAGAGAGAAAAAAGGAACCGAAAGACTATGGTAGATTTATTTTCATTGAGGAACCAGACACTCTACTCGGGAAACAACTTGGTGTTACTGAGAAACAAGATAATGCTACCGAGCATCACTCTTTACAGACCGAGAATCAACAAACTGTTACCAATGAAGACCATGATCATGTACTAAGTGGAGAACATATTGAAGATCAAAGAATTGAACCTGTACCTGCAAGATATGTAAGGAGACATCATCCACAAAATTAGATAGTTGGAGATAAGAAAGATGGCATGATGACACGAAGTAAGTTGAGAAACAACATATGCTTAGTTTGTGAAGTTGAACCTAAAACTGTTAGAGATTCACTTGAAAATGATGAATGGAGTAAGGCTATGAATGAAGAGATTGAGAAGATACAAAAAAAAAAATGCACATTGATACCGAGACCGACAAATAAGAATGTGATTGGAACCAAATTGATATTCAAAAACAAATTAAATGAGAATGGAGATGTTACAAGAAATAAAGCAAGACTAGTATGCAAAGGTTATGCACAAGAAGAAGGTATTGACTATGGTGAGAATTTTGCACCCATTTCTAGACTTGAAGGAGTAAGGATGTTTCTTGCATATTCTTCTTACAAAGGATTTAAATTTTATTAGATGGATGTTAAATCTGCATTTATGAATAGAATACTTGAAGAATAGGTATACATTGAACAACCTGAAGGTTTTGTTGATCCTAATCAAAGGAATATGGTATGTAAGTTGCACAAAGAATTATATGGACTGAAACAAGCACTAAGAGCATGGTATGAAAGACTACATTCCTATCTTATTAGTATTGGATTTGTTAGAACAAGTGACAACAACAATTTGTATTTGAAAGGTGAAATTGATGACAATATTCTTATTGCTGAAATTTTTGTTGATGATATCATATTTGGAGGACATGATAACCTATGCAAATCATTTGTTGATGAAATGAAAAAATATTTTGAAATGTCAATGTTTGGAGAGATTAAATTTTTTCTTGTCTTGCAAATATTATAATAGAATGAAGGCATATATGTTACACAATCAAAGTATATAAAGGAAGTATTGAAGACATTCGGTATGGAGGACTCAAAACCAGTCGTACACCTATGGTCACTAGATGTAAATTGACAAAGGATGACAAATCAAATGAGGTAAATCATACATTGTATAGATCAATGATTGACAAATTGTTTTATGTTGTGCATAGTAGACCATATATTGCACATGCAATTAGAATTGTAGCAAGATTTTCTACTAATCCTAAAGAATCACATATGACTATTGTGAAAGAATTTTGAGATACTTGAATAACACTGAAAAATTATGGTTTTTGGTACAAGAAAGAAGACAAATTTGAACTGAAAGTTTACATAGATACGGATTGGGTCAGAAATATTGATGATAGAAAGAGAACTACTAGTGGAGCATTCTTTTTGGGAGAAAGATCGGTTACTTGGATAAGTAAGACACAAGGATGCATTTCTTATTCCACTACAAAAGAAAAATATGTTGTTGTTGCTGCTAATTGTTCAAAAATTACATGGATAAAACAACTTTTCAAAGGTATGAATGAGGAGATCACTGACCTAGTAATAATATATTGTGATAAAACTAGTGCAATAAGTACTTCTAAGAATTCAGTGATGCATGTAAAGACAAAGCATATATCTATAAAGTATCACTACTTGAGGGAACAAGTACAAGAAAAGTAAATAAAACTGGAGTATGTGAAATCATAATAGAAACTTGCTAACATATTTACTAAACCCTTACCTAAGGACACATTTGAGTACTTGAGAAGTAGACTAGGGGTCCATCCCCTGTATATCGGTCACTAAGGTGATACAGAGGTTGCATTTGATGAACTACAACTGATTTAGAACCTAATTGAAGATTTTTGATTAGAGATCACCGAGTTGCTGATTAGATATGTAATATGATTAAATTAGTAATATGTTGTCATTGATGTCAACTAGTTTGACAACACTTATCTTATAAGTTACAATACCTAAACATCTATAGAAAATGAGTAAAAGAGATGAAGAACATAAATATCTATAGGAGGAAGATGTATATGATAGATGAGGATAAGGAATACATTGGGTAACTTGTTGATGAGTCTATGATCCTATGTTATTGACTTGATTATGTTTCATTCATCTATGATGAGGAAAAGAGCTGAAAGACACAAGGTAGTGTGGTTAGTTGATAAAGCATCACAATATACACCGAGCAGTGTAGTGTATACCGAGCACAGTATAAACTGAGCTTGTGTTCACCGACACATTTCTTTGTTAACCGAGCAGGAGAAAGGAACTAAATGATTAGTTTAGCCGACAAGGATTGATGAGCTAGAAAGTACCTCGTGATAGGAGATGGAGATAAAGTTTGTTATGAAGATCAACAACTAGCATAATTTAAGGAAGATCTAAAGGATGGAATTAAAATGTGTTACTGACACATCAACTGAGAAAGGTTTAAGCGGAAAAATGGACGAAGAAGAATAAGCGGCAAAATCTTATGGAGGAGAAGAAAACAATTTACTTGTCTATTTAAGAGACTAGGGTTTCATTATGAAACTTATGCCGGAAGAAGGAGACTAAAGAATTATTGCATGAACAAGCTTCATGTATGCCTGATCAAACTGGTTAAGGAGAACCAAACTACAGAGTTTACCGAGCGTCAAAAAGCTATTACCGAGTGATAGTAAGTCATTGATTATTATTGATATAGAATTGATATATTGATCAAAGGATTTGAATGAGCTTAACATAGATCTAATAATTCACAATTGAAGTTGTATTGTAATTAGATCACCTACTGTTATAGTTTAACCATTGTAAACAAATAAATCTCTTAACCAAGTGGACTTGAAAGTCTTGTAATGTCATTCATAGAATGTACATTTGTTATCCTATCAACCCCATAGTGAATGCTAGTTGGACAATAACAATTGGTCTAAAATCCTCTAACAAGGTCACACCTCATAGTGTGTTTGTAAACTTTAACAGGGTTGGGTCTTCACCGACCTCACTTCAGAAGAGTGAACAATTTTTGGGTTGCTGGTCCCAGGTGGTTTTTCCCTTCACAGGGTTTCCACATTAAATATTTTGTGTTATGTGTTCATTGTGGTGATTATTTGTTATCATACTTTACATATTGCATGTTAGATTTGATTAGTAATCATTGTATGTTATTAACTGGTAATTGGTAAAAGCACATATAGTAGAGTATTTTATGTTACCGAGCTGCAGAAGTTTGAGTAAATTGTTTTGGATTATAGATTTTGATTTGGGACTGTGGATAACTGATTCACCTAGCTCTCAGTTATTCTAACAACATCAACCTATATTTTATCAGAATATCTAATGATGTTGATGTATAATGTTCACACTTTGGGATTCCTAAGGCTGTGAAAATTGAAAGATGGAAGACAAACTAAAATTAAATATCAATACATGAAACGTACTTCATCTAAACTAAATAACAGAGATAATATTTTGGCTATTGTAGAGCTGATAAATTTTCTTTTTGGCATTGTTGTCAAAGGGAGAGAGGAATTACATGAAATATTTATCTACGGGGAGAGATGATTGAAACAAGAAAGAGAGAATAATAGAGAGATATTAGTTAGAACATAAGCTAACCGAAATGGAAAGTATTGATGTTGTGTAGTGATTAAACATAATATATGTACAAGCTAGGGAGAACTTACCGAGTTACAACATTTTTCATACAGAGTTGTAGAATAGATGTTTGGTATTCTATGACATATTTCATATTGTGTTACCATCAATGCCAAATGGATATATTGATAGACTATAACAGATTGAATATCTTGAGGGAGAGTTTGAAACTGATTGGATATTTGAAAGATAGTGATTGATGATAACTGAGCTACTAATATGTATGTGAGACATTAAATTAGTTAATGTATTTTCATTGATGTCAAGTAGTTTTGACTATACTTATCATGATGGTTACCAACATCTTAAGAAGGAAATAATGATGAAGGAATGAGATATCTACATAAAGATGAGATGGATGAGAAAGTTATGGATATGGTATTCATTGGGGTAATGTATTGATTGGTCTATGGCATTATGTTTGTGATTTGATTGTATTACTTGAATCTATTATAGATTGAAGATCAAGACTGAACAAGTTTATATGGTCGGTAAATGAAGAATTCAGTATACACCGAGAAAGTGTAGCATATACCAAGTATAATGTTAACCAAGCTAGTTATCACCAATGCATTATGGTATTGACTGAGTGAAAAAATAAATGTAACTTATGATTTCTAACTAAAGATGATGAGATGGACAATTGTTGATGATTCTAAGGTAAAAGATAATGTTTGTTATGATGATCAAACAACTAAAAAAATTCAAGGATGATCGAACAAAAGAGAATGAAACATGTTATTGACACATTTGCCAAGGAAGGTTAAAGTGGAAAAATCAACGGTGAAGATTAAGAGGCAAAATCTATGGATGGAAATAAAATAGTTTATAATGTATATATAAAGAGACAAGAGATTCACTATTGAGTCCGCTATAGGAGATTTCACATGAAAAGATTAAAATCATGCAAAGCTGATCAAACTGATTGAAGACAAAACTAAGAAATTCTGTAGACAACATCGAGTGATAGAGAAAGAAATTACTGAGAAGAACAGAGTTGGAGGAAACAAAGAGATTGAATTAATTATTGATCAGAGGTATTTTGAGCTTAGCATAGATCTAAAAATCTACAAATCAATTTGTATTTGAATCAGATCATTATTGTATCAGTTTAACCATTGCTATAGATAAATCTCTTAACCGAGTGGGACTTAATAGTCTTTATATTTCAATATGACATTCATTGAATGTTAATTTTTTTCTTGTTGACCCCATAGTGAATGTTTGGTCAAGGGAGAATTGTTAGTGATAAATCCTCTAACCAGGTCACACGTCATAGTGTGTTTTGTAACCTTTAACAGGTTTGGCTCTTAATTGAGCTCACTTCAAAAGAGTGAATTATTTTGGTTTACCAGTCCCAGGTGGTTTTTCCCCTAATAGGGTTTCCACATTAAAAATCAAAGTTTTATATGTGTATAGATGTGTTGAATTGTTATTTTACTTTACACATTACTATAATTGGATTGATTGGTAAACACATTATTTAATTTACTGGTAATCGGTAGATGAAGAAAAAGGCATAGTTGATATATTACGGAGTTGATTAAGTGATTTGAAAGTTTTGTTATATACATCTGAAAGTATTTGGGACTGTAGTATAACTGGACTTAATTGATCCACTCCCCCCCCCTCCCCCCGCTCTTAATTATCTAATAAGAAGTAGTCCTAGACCTAAGGCCCAATAATATTGAAGACATCTTCCATTTTCCCAAAGTGGCATATAGGTTTAATGCTTTCTCCATAGATAAGGGCATGCACTTCTTTAACTCAGGCACCCAATTGTCATATAAGATTGTTAACAAAGAGTACTTGATGCAATCTCTCCCTAAGAACAAGTTGGAGAAGATAGACATGAGGAGGGGGTACTTAAAGGAAGACATCCAAGCTATTGTCACAATGATAAGAAGGGTGTATGGCCTCCAAAAGTCCATTTATCTTGAGCCTTGGATGGTCATGCTAATTGAAAAAATTAAAGGAAGAAAATAGAGGTTTGACTGGGCCACTATCCTTAGTGACACTTTGGATAGGCAGCTTACCTCAGTGAAGAAATGACCCACACTTCTACATGACTTCATATGTTGTGTACTTGCTTGTTGCTAGAGTGGTATATCCTGGACTTGTTAGAGTTGGTGTCATGGGTTAGCCCAATGCTTGGCCATTCACTATATACCCCTAGCTCATAAGAAAGGAGCACCTTGGGGAAGATAGCTCTAAATATAGAATCATCAATGATGCATTTGTCTTTGCAATCATCTATTCCATAGAGGGTGATTATGCCAAAAGACTATTAGAGGAAGATGTGGTGAAGGTGAAATCCCTAGGGGCTTACTATATTCAGTTTAAAAATTTCACCTACATAAGGGCGGTCGGGAATACTTTGAATCCAAAGAAGTTACCAAGGTACCTGTCAGATAGAATCATCTTGCTAGAAATGGCTAGGCAGCTCTCTGATGCTTATGATCATATAAAGCACAAGAAGAAGAACTGTTGGGATTTCCCCATTTTGATTGGTCCCCACTCCCTATAGGACATGAAGGTCTACATGTCCTTGGCATATGAATGGGATGAGTGTCCTCTACAACATTTCAACTTGATAAGGACCAGATTTGACCTCATCGACACTTATAGTCACATTATGGGAAGACATTACATTCATGTGCCTCATTTTGAGGACCATTAGATGAATTGTACAAACAAATATGAAGTCAAGATCTGTGACTATTATCAGATGACTCTAGAGCTGGCACAAGATGCTTTAATCCTGCACATTCCACCAAAAGTGTGGGATGTAGATACTAAAGATGTCCTAGACCCCTTGTACAACCAAGATAAAATCTATACAAGGGAAATTTTGAATATCGAAGTAGATAAAGAGGAGAACAATGATATAAAATGCAAAGCTTGACATGTGATTAAAATGACAAAAGTCTAGATCGCTCGACCTTTCAAGATGGATTACTACCAATGAAGCAACAACTTGCCCAACCTTCCAAGGAGAAGAAGTAGGGAGAGAAGGTACTTATGCCTCAATACAAGAGAGCTTCTCCACATAGGCTAGAGATGGTATACAGACATGACCACCCAATAGAATATGGTTCCAATCTGAAGGCCAAGCCAACAAGGACCCAAATGAAGGGAAGTATAGCTCCACATGATGCTTAGTCTACTGGTGGTCAAGAGCAAGTTATTGTACCTAAGAGGTCACTAAGGGTGAAGATTACGTGACCTAAGGCTACCAATTTGGAATAGGGAAAATTCTATTAAAGAAAGAGACCATCTACATCCCTGCACTTGGAGATTGTACTGGAAGAGGAAGATGAGGAAGAAGAAGATGATGTTCCTCTAGCTCAAAGGACTCGATCAGGAGCCTTCTTAAAGAAATGAAAGTTTCAGGAAGAGGAGGTTCAAATTGATATTCATATAGATGTTAGGAATGAATTTTGAATTTATCCTATGGGGGAGTATTCATAGCCATTCTGTAGTAGTTGTTGTTGCATTCATGACTATGATTATCATTGATGTCAACACAATGATCTCTTGGAGATTAGTAGAGAATCAAATAATGTTTGTATTAGCGCACATGAGATATTGAAGATCAAGCTATGTAGAATTGAGGAATTACATTATGTTGTGTCCTGTGTTCATGGTCAAGACTACATATAGAAATTCAACTATTCATGACAGTTATGTGTAATTCAGTGGAAGCAGTATTCAGGCAATGTTCCTAAGAAGCAGTTTATGGAAACTGGATGATATCTCCTAATCGGGATAGAATCTAGGCATGCAATGTTGTACAGATGATGAAGATATGATGATAGTGATGTGGATGTGATGACAAGGTTAGAGGTCACACAAGTGAAGAATTATCTGGTTTGGAAGTCGACAATTTTATGTAATTATAAAATATTGTGTAACATGTGGAAGTTTTTATTTTGTAACTGGTTAAGCCTTGTTGGATGACTCATTTGTAATTATTTTAGTGTGGTATAAAGGAAGGATTGTTTTCCTTTATTGTAATAAGAAATGAGAGATAGTATGAAAGTGAATTATAGAATTGAGCAATATTTGTTGTAAGAGGATATGTGAAGTACAAAGATCTCGTATTGAGATCTGATGAAGTAGCTGGTGCGGTTTGACACAGTTAGAGGAGAAGAGATAAGTTTCTAAGATCTATCAATATTTGGTATTATTCTATTAAGTAATATAGAGATCAGTTGGATAGTGTGTTCAGTGATCTTTCCCTTGAAGCTGTTTGGGTAGTGGGTCCTTCTGTCTTCCATAAACTCCTAACAGGGTTAAAATATTTTAACATGGATTCAAAGTCTCCTAACAAGGACTCATATGTATTGAATGTATTTCATAAGGCTCTTAACATAGTCCATCCTCTCACAAGGAAATTTCATATTAGTGCATCTTTTGTGGGCATCATTCCCACCAGGGTTTACTCTTTGATCAAGAGGTTCCCTAGTCAACATAGCTTGTGTTATTGTGTTACTGTGTATGTTTATCTTTATATGGTTGTTTCTTACATGGTTAAAATCTATCAATGGTGATAAAAGTTGTATTTATCTGATAACTGATTCACCCCCGCTCTCAGTTATCTTGGTGGACTTTACTTTCTAACAATTGGTATTAGAGCATCAGGTCCTTGAAGGAAAATTTTAACTTAAGGAGATCCATGGCGAATAATTTTAGGAAAGAAAGCCCTAAGTTTGATGGTGTGAACTTTGATAGCTGGAAAGAAAATATGAAGACACATTTGCTATGTTTAGGACCAGGATATTGGTTAATCACAAAGAATGAAAAGACTATCATTGAAGAAGACAAAATTGAAGAATGTACTAATGAGGAAAGATATATGTTCATGTGTAACATACTTGCCAGAGAAGCAATCTTGTCAGCCCTTCTAGAAAATGAGTATAGTCAGGTAAAATATCTAAGAACATCTCATGAAATTTGGTTAGCTTTATAATCTACTTTTGAAGGTCATGAACATGTAAAGAGAGTCAGATTACATAATTGAATATGTGCATTTGAAGATATAATAATGATGGATGATGAATCTGTTAGAATTTATATTGGTAGAATGTCACAAATTGTTGCAGGTATCAAATCCTATGAAGGAAACAAGACATAGAATTAAGTGATATGGAAAATTCTAAAGACATTAACTCTTGTATTTAAGCATATAGCACAGATGATTGAGAAAGTTATACCTTGTACTAAGAACTTCACCAGAGAAACCCTTCTTGGAAGACTATAAGTAGCAGAGATAAGCTTGAGATAGTCGGGAGATCTACCTAGAATGGAGACAACATTCAATGCACTTAATATTTGTCCTAACTTGTCAAGAAGCATTAGTGTAAGCGGAGATTATGCTAGTGGAAGATTATCTAAGAATGAAGAAGACAAGAAGATTGATGTAGGAATTGCCTTGCTTGTGAAAAGAGAACCAGAAGGTAAGAATTTTTTTAAATGTTGGACTTGTCAAGAATATGGTCATTTTGCATCTAAATGTCCTAAGAGAGTAAAGAAGTATAGAAAGAAATTTAAACCTAGAAGATCTAAAGAATGTTACTATGCTAATGATGAAGAATTTGAGGCTAGTATGGAGAAATCCCTAAGTGAAAGTGATAATGAGAATGATGATATATGATTTGTAGCAATAAAAGAAGAAAAATCTGAAATTGAAGTTAGAGAAGAAAAAGCTTTAGTTTCTCAAGCCGAAAAGAGATCTGATTGGATTATAGATAGTGGTTGTTCACATCATATCACTGGAGATATGAAATTTTTTAAAAAGTTTAACAATTATGATGGAGGAATTGTTAGATTTGGAAACAATGCACCTTGTTTGATAAAAGGAATAGGATCTATTTCTCTTGATGGGAAGACTAACACTGATAATGTTTATGTTGTGGATGGATTGAAACATAATCTTTTGAGTGTTGGACAGTTAGTTGATAAGGGATATCAAGTTTGGTTTACTGAGAAAACTTGTGTAATCAAGGATAAGGATGATAATTTGAATGGAAATGGATCAAGAACTAGAGGTAATGTATTTCAGTTGAATCCTACTGAGATGGCATGCTTGATTACTAAGATTGATGACAGTTGGTTATGGCACATAATATTTTGTCATATAAATTTTGATAACATTGTGAAAGTAAGTACTACACTTGTAGTAAGAGACTTGCCTAAAATTATGAAACCTACTAACATGATTTGCAAGGAATGTGTTATGAATAAACAGAAGAGAAGCTCATTTCCTAGCAAGAAGTTTACATTAGCAGAGAAGTTGGAAATTGTTCATACATATTTGAGCGGTCCCACAAGGACTAGGGGATTCTATGGTGAAAGGTATTTTATGATTCTTGTTGATGATTTTACAAGAATGATGTGGATTGCATTTCTTAAAGAAAAATACAAGGCATTTGATAAGTTTATAGTAGTAAAGAATAAAATTGAGAATGAATCTGGAATGAAGATTAAATGTTTAAGATCAGATAGAGGTGGAGAATTTACTTCATAAGAATTTAACACTTTTTGTGAAGTGAATGGCATTAAGAGACAATTTTCAGCCCCTAGAAGACTTGAACAAAATCGTATTGTAGAAAGAAGAAACAGGCCAGTGACTGAAGCGGCAAGAGCTATGCTATTTGAAAATGACTTGGAAAAGATATTCTAGAGAGAATTAGTGAATACAATAGTATATACAATGAACAAAGTACAAATTAGAGTAGACATAGACAATACACCTTATGAATTATGGTTTGGACATGCACCATCAGTTAAGTATTTTATAATTTTTGGAATTAAATGTTATATTAAGAGAGATGATGACATTGGAAAGTTTGACCCTAAAAGTGATGAAGGTATATTTCTTGGCTATCCATTGAAAAGAAAAGCTTATAGATGTTTCAATAAAAGAACTAAAACTATTGTTGAGAGTGCAAATGTTAAAGTTGATGAAAAGCTCAAAATTCAGGAAAGAATGCTTGATTATGAATCAAATGAAGGAGCTCATCCTAGAATTGATCAAGAAAATATTGAATTATTCTATGAAACCGATAGTGAATTGCAAAATGAAAGTCACATTGAGGAAATTAGCGAAGAACCTAGAGTTGAAGTAAGAATTGAGACAGTGACACCTAACAGGAAGCTAGAAAGAAATCATCCTATTGAGCAGATTATTGGAAGCATAGAAAAAGGAGTTATGACATGGAATAAGGTACAAGAAGAACTATGTTTAATTTCTCAAATTGAACCTAAATCTACTGATGAAGCTTGTAAAGATGAACATTAGATTAAAGAAATGAAGGAAGAACTAGGTCAAATTGAAAAGAGAAAGACTTGGGAATTGGTCCCTAGACCTAAAGATAAGAATGTTATAGGAACTAAATGGGTATTCAAAAACAAGATGAATGAACAAGGAGAAGTTGTAAGGAACAAAGCAAGATTGGTATGTAAAGGATACTCACAACAAGAAGGAATTTACTATGAAGAAATTTTTTCACTTGTTGCAAGAATTGAAATAGTAAAAATGTTTTTGGCTTATGCAGCCTATAAGGAATTCAAAGTATATTAGATGGATGTGAAGTCAGTAATTTTGAATGGAGAATTAGAAGAAGAAGTCTACATTGAGCAGTCTGAAGGTTTTCCCTTAACTCATGGAGACATGGTAGGTAAACTGAACAAAGCTTTATATGGACTTAAACAAGCACCTAGAACTTGGTATGCAAGACTGGATAGGTATTTGATAAAATTAGGATTTACTAAAGGTACAACAGATAGTAACCTATATATGAAAGAAATTGAAAATGGTTTTTTGGTTGTAGTCATTTTTGTTGATGATATTATCTTTGGAGGAGAAGATGAAGCCAGTGATAAATTTGTAGATGAAATGAAGACTGAATTTGAAATGAGTATGATTGGTGAGATGAAATATTTTTTAGGATTGTAGATAACATAGAACAATGATGGTATCTTCTTATGTCAAACAAAGTACTTGAATGACTTATTGAAGAGATTTGGAATGGAAAATTTTAAGCCGGTTGGCACACCTATGGTAACTGGACACAAGTTATCTTGCACATATGAGACTCCTGCAATTGAACAAAAGAGGTACAGATCTATGATTGGAGGATTGCAATATTTAACTCATACAAGACTAGACATATCACATGTGGTTGGAATCATTGCAAGATTTCAAGTTGATATTAAAGAATCAAATTATGCAACAGTAAAAAGAATACTAAGGTACTTGAAAGGCACAATTGAATATGGATTGTGGTATGAAAAATATGATGATTTTACCCTATGTGCATATACAGATGTATCTTGGGGAGGTAGTGTTGATGACAAAAAGAGTACAAGTGGTGGAGCATTTTTCCTTGGAGGAAGATTGGTTTCTTGGCTAAGCAAGAAACAAAATTTTATTTCACAGAGCACATCAGAAGAAGAATATGTAGTAGCAGCAAATAATTGTAACCAGATAATATGGATGAAACAAATTTTGAAGGATATTGGAATAAAATTTGATGAGCCTGTTGTTATACACTGTGATAACACCAGTACAGTAAGTATGTCCAAGAATCTTGTACTACATTCTAAGACAAAGCATATAGAAATAAAGTATCTTGTAGTAAGAGAGAAAGTTGCAGAGAAAGAAGTCAGACTTGAGTATGTAAGTACAAAAGAGAAAATTGCAAATATATTTACAAAGCCCTTACTGAAAGATACATTTGAGTATCTGAGAGGTATGCTTGGGGTTATGCCCCAACCTACTTTTGAGAAGTGATGCAGATTGTTGCATCATTCTAGTGGTATATGAGCTCTATCATTTTTCTACACTGGATGTTGGTACTTCCTCTATGGGGGAGTATGTGTTTCTGAGCTGAGTCATGAGGACTCTAGTGAATGTATTTTCTAAAAATCATCTTTTAACATTGAATTTATTGTTGACATAATGATGTATTATCTGTCATTGATGTCAATGGGGGATAAGGATACATGAAAAATCATCTGTTGAAGAGAATTTGAGGGAGAAGGATACAAGAAATATAAAATGGAAAACTATAAGAATTGAATAGGAAAATGAAGCAAGATTTGATTGATGAAGAGGACTTGAAGACATTTTTCAGAGCAGTAGTGTTGCAGTTGGTATTTATGGAACTTGGATTTTCATCTATGTTGCCATCAATACCAATGGGGGAGATTATTAGGAATGAATTCTGAATATATCCCATGGGGGATTATTTGCAGCCATTCTATAGTAGTTGTTGTTGCATTCATGACTATGATTGTCATTGATGTCAACACAGTGATCTACTGGAGATTAGCAGAGAAGTAGATAGTGTTTGTATTAACGCACGTGGGATATTGAAGATCAAGCTATGCGGAGCCAAGGACTTACTTTATGTTGTGTCATGTGTTTTTGGTCAATAGCACATATGGAAATTAAAATATTCATGAGATTTATGTGTAATTCAGTGGAAGTAGTATTCAGGCAGTTTTCCTGAGAAGCGGTTTGTGGAAACTGGATGATATCTCCTAATCAAGATAGAATCTAGGCATGCAAGGTTGTATAGATGATGAAGATATGATGATAGTGATGTGGATGTGATAGAAAGGTCAAAGGTCACATGAGTGAAGAATTATCTTGTTTGGAAGCTGACAGTTTTATGTAATTATAAAATATTGTGTAATGTGTGGAAGTTTTTATATTGTAATTGGTTAAGCCTTGTTGGCCGACTCATTTGTAATTATTTGAGTGTGGTATAAAGGAATGATTTTTTTCCTTTATTGTAATAATAAATGAGAGATAGTATGAAAGTGAATTATGGAATTTAGAAATATTTTTTGTAAGATGATATGAAAAGTACAGAGATCTGGTATTGAGATTTGATGAAGTAGCTGGTGTGGTTTGGCATAGTTAGAGGAGAAGTGATGTATGATAAATTCAAGGCTAGCTTTCACACCCTCCAAGAGACTTCACTTGCCTCCTAGTATCCTATTCCTCTATAGGATCTTCCAATAGGCTTAGATCATTAACTAAGACCTATTCAAACTCTGCTTACAAGAGTCAATCTCTGAAAACTTCACCTTGAATGATCAACACCTTATTATTGATTCACTTCTCTACTCTCACTTAGAAGGCTCTAAGTGCTAATTCTCCACAAATGTCATAATTAATTTTAGGGACCATATTTACCTTGAAATAATTCATATCATTTCCTATTAGACTCATCTTGGAAGGATCTTGCATCAAATTCTCATCGGCTTCCCAAATTCACCATAAGAGACCTTAAAATTAGGCCTATTTCTAGTAGCCTTTTTTTATGGCTTTTGCCCTTTCTTTCTCAAATTATCCAAACAACCTGTAAAACCAAATTTAGATATGGATACCATTTTGGCTTAAATTAAAGACTCTGGAGGTATTAGGTTCTGACACCCTCTGTACACCTCCTTCCTATTATCAAGGAGAAACAGGGCTAAAAGATCTAGTTTCTAGGATAGACTAGTTATTACCAAAGATCTTGCTCAAAACCTATCCAAATGGGTTGGTATGACCTCTATCCACTTAGGATGGATAGATATGGTGAATACCTATAGGAAAAATTCCTGGAGTCATACTGTAGCATTCATTCCCCACATGAAGTCTTCTAATCTTCTATGTCAAACCACTAACCAGGTCTTCCTAGCTCGCCTAGGGCTTGACTCTAAAAATAGCTACCTTGCTCATGAAGTTCTCTCCATTTATATACATTATATATAGTGGCATCACTTGAAGATTCAACCATTTATTTGGTGTTTCCATGGTTTAATCTCATGTGAGAGCCATGTCTTCACAAACTATCACAGCGAGACAAACAGACAATCCTAAACTAAACCAATTCAATATATACACTAAATCTACTTAAAACCCTTAGCTTGTCAAATGAAAAACTCTTAAGACTTCCTATATAACACTAAACCAATAGTATATTTGATCATTCAATACATTAGGCCCAACTGCCAACACAAAACTCAAAAATCTTCACTATCACCGTAGCAGAGCTCTCTATTCACATACTCAAAATGTTATAATTGATAACTTCTACCTCGAGATTCAAGTCATTACTAACATTAGATGTATTCTCCATCATTCTAGGGCATGTTGGCTGAGCATAACCTCCTATAACTTAGGGAATGCAAAGTTATCCATGTTGCATGCAACATTTGCAATAATTGCAAATGTTGTCATGACAACATTTTTACAACATTTGGCAACTTTGGTAGATGCCTTAATCCTATATTCTAGGACTCTTATCCTCCTATATCTTGAGGATCCAAGGTCATTTATTACCATTAAGAATCTTTACAACCATTAACAACTCTAAAGCCTAAGAAACATTAATGACTCAATCTCACTAACTCCTAACATTAGGAAAATGAAATAGCAACTAACAAAGGCTAATTAGTGACCTTATTCCTAGTGACTAACTCACTTAGCCAACATTGCAAGAGACATTCTAAGGTCTTAAAACAAACTATCTAACCTCTTGACTTGGCTAGAGTCAAGTATAAGCCAAAACACACTAACCATGGAGGCTAGCCTAGGTGCTCCTGCACCAAGAAGAGATAAGTTTATGAGATCTATGAATATTTGGTATTATTATGTTGAGTAATACATAGATCAGTTGGATGGTGTGTTCAGTGATCTTGCCCTTGAAGTTGTTTGGGCAATGGGTCCTTATGTCTTCCATAAACTCCTAATAGGGTTAGAATATTTTAACATGGATTCAAAGTCTCCTAACAGGGACTCATATGTACTGAATGTATTTCATAAGGCTCTTAACATAGTCCATCTTGTCACAAGGAAATTTCATATTAGTGCATCTTTTGTGGGCATCATTCCCACTGGGGTTTACTCTTTGATCAAGAGGTTCCCTAGTCAACATATCTTGTGTTATTATGTTACTATGTATGTTTATCTTTATATGGTTGTTGCTTACATTGCTTACATGGTTAAAATCTATCAATGGTGATAAAAGTTGTATTTATCTGATAACTGATTCACCCTCCCCCCCTCTCAGCTGTCTTGGTGGACTATAATTTCTAACAATAGAGACCCAAGAGGAGGAGGTAAATCCATGAGATGCCTCGGGAGATGAAGAGTTGTAAGTATCATATTTTGAGGGTCTCTATGGGTTTAAATATAAAATATCAGAACAAAAAATGTCTTCTACAAGACCTTCTTTTGAAGATAACTGCCTTTTATATTTTCTCCCCCTCCAACTCAATTCACTTCTTCAACTCTAGAAAGGACTACACATGAGTCAACAATGGAGGATGAATCATCTCAACAAGCATCTTAGGGCACAATAGATGAGCCAATGGAGGTAAATGGATAATTACCACAAGGTGAGTCAATAGAGCTAGAGAAGGAATCAAGCCAAGAGCCTTCAGTTGAAGTTACCTTGGAAAAGGATGTTGATGCTCCTCCACTTCCACCTCAAGTCCCAACTCCTTCACTTCCAATAGCTCCATGCCCTACTCCAACCCCTCCTTTGATACATATGCCCACACCCCTTCTATCTTTCCCTTCACCAACTCCTCCTATTTCTCCAATTCCTCCTATTGCTCCAAATTCTCCTATTTACCCAACTCCTCCTCAAGCTCCAATTCCACATCCAGTTCAGGCTCCTATTCCTTCTCAACCTGCACCCCAAATTCCTATTCATCCACTACCTATCCCTACTCCTCCACCCAATTTTATGACTCCTTCACCATCTCATCCCATACCTTCTTCTGAGGCCATCCAACAAGGGACATAGGAATAAGAATAGGAGACAATAGAAGAAGAGAGTGCCCTTACTCTGGAGAATGAAGTCAATGAGCCATCGAGAGGAAAGGAAGAAGAGGAGGTAAGAGAAGAAGAAAAGGAGGAGGAAAGAAAACAGGCACCAGAAGAACAAGAGAAAGAACAAGAATACGTGACCTCAATTTTGATAGTACCATATGAGCTAATAACTGCCTTCACCAAGCCTACCTAGTTCACCAAAGAAATACAACCACGGGTAAGGGTATATATGGATGAAGATGAAACTGATATGGCAGTGCTAGGAAAATATTTTCACCAAGGAGAATCAAGTGCCCAGGAAAGGACCCTTTCCTATGTTACTCAAGATCATAGGGGAAGGTGGAAAGTGCAAGTGGTAGTACCAACAATTGACACCAGCATGGCCAAAATAACTCTTGAAGACTATATCTTTGAAGAAGTAGATATAGGTGAGCCTACAAGGGAAGGGAGTAAAACATTGGCTACCTTGGGATTATATCTTTGAAGAAGTAGATATAGGTGAGCCTACAAGGGAAGGAAGTAAAACATTGGCTACCTTGGGATTAAAGCACACTCTAGGCTTTATGGACAAGGATGATGAGAAAATTAAAGTTTTGATGAAGAATGAGGCGATGAAAAGATTCATTCTGAAAACTACAAGTCCCATTGACCTTAGCAACTCAGAGGCCTCATTACATGATTTTTTGGAAAAGAAGGTTGCTCCTAAAATACCGACAGATGTACCACATTCTTTCATTCATTCTTGCTCATATTGGAAGGTTGCCTTTGAGGAGTTCATAAGGGCTGCCTTAAGGACAATTTTGAGACCCTTCAAAGGAATTCTTCGAGAGATCACCAAATTGGTTGACATGATTGGCATCGAGGAAGGATTGAAGGTGAAAATTGAGTAGTGGTAGAAAGTCTTGGATGACCTTAAGATAATAAGGAAGCAACACTTCCAAATTTTTGTTAAGATTTATGAAGGTTTTGAGTTAGATAATTTTGAGATATGGATCAAAGATATAATTGGAGCCCTGAATATCTACCAAAAATGCTTAAGCATGATTAATAAAAAGCGAGATGAAGGGATGATCTGGGTAGAAGAGTTACATAAATTCTTTGAAGGTCTAGACCTAGATTTGTATGATGATGAGGATATCCAAACTATGTATCCCATAAAAGACATCATACATCAATTCATGGAAATTTTGAACGTCGTAAGAACAAAGGATGACCTCTAGCAAACGTTCTATCAAAAGGAGAATATGCAGAGGATGTTGGCCCGGGAAGGGGAAATGCAATCTTTTGCTACTGAATTAGCCACCTTCCGAGAGAAGCAACATGAAAACCTTGGAAGTATACAAATGGAAAATTTTGAAGAAGTCCAGGAGATAGTGGAAAGACTCTAAAAGGCGCATCCATAAATCCTTCCTAGCAGCTAAGTGTTCAATTTTTGACTTAGCCAATTTTGCATGAAGGAGATTTTTTGATACTTAGGTCAAATTTTCAGTTCAATATTTTTGGCCTTTCATCCTCTGAAAGTCTAAAATTTTGCCTGGCATGGTGTTTTTGAATTAGTTATTTTTTCAAGAGTCATTTTTTGGAGTAGAGGTCGGGGTCCAAAATTTTTGGGTTGTTGTCGTCGAGAAATTCCAGTCTTTTACTATGGATTTTCAGTCTGATTGACCGCATGTTTTGGGTAATATTTGGATGCTTTAGAGATATCTTTGAGTTATAATCTCAAAGAGGAGCCATGATGAGGATTTATGGGAAGAACTCCAAGTTTTGAAGAAGGATTATGAAGAAGAAAGGTGAAACTCCATAGAAGATTCTGAGTTTTTTAATTCATCTTAGGCTTTGAAATTGTAACGCACATGGATTAAATTTATGCTAGATAGTTTAGGGTAGCTTTAAGAATAGTTTTATTTCAGTAAGCTTTAGTTTTAAATTCATTTCAAAGTGTCATGTGTAGTTGAAACCCTAGCTACAAATTTCTTGTTTTCCCTAAAGGGTGAAGCCCTATAAATTGTAAATCAACAATGTAATTATGTCCAGTTATTATTGCAATACAAAGTATACAATTGGTGCTTCAATCGTAGAGTGAGAATTTTATGCTATCTTTGTGAATTTAATGAATGTGTGTTTGTTCATTCATTTATTTCAAAGAGCCAATTGATTGTATGGTGATTTTGATCTATGAATTTATTAGTTTGGTGTTTATCATTGCTGCATTGTCTTGTTGTGACAAATTATTGGAAAGATTATTCTTTGGTTCTTCAAGATAAATTTGTCTCATGTGTGCGTACATTCATGGTGGCTTCATGATTTGATGAATTTTGATATATCCTACATCTGCATTTATTTCCATTGATGATTGCATCTGCAAAATTGGGGTTGTGAGTTATTCAAATCTATGTTGTGGATTTTCTTCATCTTCATGGTAATTTAATTCGCAAGGTTATGCAATGATGGTTTATGTCCATTAGGTTTACTTTCTGCAACTTTCAATCAATTCTCATTACCTTGTTATTTCTATTTTCTTAAAATCAATCAAAGTATATGAGATTAAACTTACATGTTTAGAAATTCCTTTGTTAAAAGATTCTGAAAATACAAGAAAAAAGAGAAAGATCATTCATTTTAAGATTGTTTTTGTAGCCTCTCTGAGATCAAACCAACAAAAGCCTCCTCATGAAAAATTTCATATTTATCTTCAATTGAGCTATCCAGATGGTTGAGACCTAGCCCAAAAGAAACCTTGAGATTGATTTTATCATTCTTTGAAGAGGGGAATTTTTTCATGCAAATTCCTAGCCATTGTCTCATGTAAAAATGATGCTCAAAACCAATCATCTTTAGAGTTGATTGCACACATGTTACGTATTCAGGATATTGATGAATTAAATGGATGCGAGTAAATTATATATGGAAATATAATTTATTTTATATTTGTTGTTGCATCATAACTTACCATAAGTTTGGCTTGTTGAAATATTTGTGCTCTACAAGTTTGGTAAAGTAGTATGAAGTCATAAGTGACAATCTATCTTATGAATCTATTTATGCATAGGATTTGGTTAAGATATGTGATTAGTCTATTTATATATATTCTATAAACATCTCTATGAGCACCCTCCTAATCTTGGAAAGGCTTAAAGTGTAGAAGGTTATCCCATGCTTGTTGATTGATCTTTCTTGTCCTTAGTTTAAATAGTAGATTTATCATTTAGTTTTGATTAATTTTACCCCTAGGTCCATATATTATAGCTCATTTCTTAAATTTTAGGGTTGTAAGAAAAAGCCCCAAAAAATCTCAAAATTATAATTCTAATTCTAATATGTTACTTTTTTACTACTTTTTGTAAGCCAACTTGGTACATGTTTGTGAAACTTATTACTATTTGCTTTTATTTAAAATCATTCATGTGCAATTTATTTGGGTAGCCAATAAATAAGAAAGTTGTCTAAGAACATTTGAATTTGGAGCTTAAAAGAAATAAATTACATCAACATTTGCATATAGGACATTTACATGCTTATGTATGTAGACATTAAATATTCATCTAAGACCATAAAGTTTCTCCTTAAGGAGCTTGAGACCCCAAAGACAACTTCCCTATGTATGTATGTATATGTATATATATGTGTGTGTGTGTGTGCACATACATACATACATACATATTACCATCCTTACACAATTCATATATCATAGGTTACAACAAACTACATAGAAAAAGTTTGTTGTTTTGCAAATCAAATCTATGTATAACATGATTGATCTATGTTACTTAGAATTGAATTTAAGCCTCTCAATATTGATCCATGATAAATTTTGAATTCATTCTCATTTTGAAGCAATATACATATTGAATTTTTTTTAAAAAATTTTAACAAATTTTTTTTATGTAACATCAATATTAATATTTTTTATTATTCCAATATTAAATTCCTCATTCTCATTCAACAATAGCAACGTGGTAGGGTTTGAACCTTGATAAAAAGAACAACATTCCAACTTAACCATCACAACATGCCGATAGTGACTTTAACTCTTTATATTTGCTTCATAAAGTTGAATTTCAATTTATGCTTTCCTAACTTATTAATTTAGGTTAACTATATTTTATTGTTTGCAAACAATAAAACAAAAGGAGTGAGGGAAAATGGATTCCCCACCATGCTACTCTAGGGCAGTGTGATCTTGAATATTTAATTTATAAAAAATAGAATTTGCACATGACCTGCAATGCTCCGCTAGAGAACCCAGGGGAAATTAACCTAAAACATGTTACTAAGTTTACCGAATAATATTTTTCTTTAAGATTTTACAATCAATAATGAATAACAATGCAAAATCAATATAACATAAGACAATGCATACTCATAAATGTAACTCATTTAGAGATTACAAGTCTCAAGGGTTCCATGACGTAGAATTACGTATAAGTTAACTAATCTACTAAGTACAATCTAACACATAATCACATGATATATCTTAGGTTCATTTTAAAACCCAAATTGAAGTATTCACAATCCTTTACTTAATCATAACAAAAAGAACACAATTCATAAAGTACACTAACATATTCATTTCAACTAAATAGTAAGATACATTTATTACATTAGTGAAATCAAAGATATAATCTATAGATACAACTAATACATCATAGCATACATAATAATACAAATTCCAATGCACATGTCATAGGGATAACAATAATATAATACAAGTACATATACATTTCCTAAAATCAATTTCACTAACCATACATAAAATGGAATACAAGATATACATCTCATGAGAAAGTCTCCAAGAAAGAACAAGAAAATAGACACAATATCGAGGATCATCCAAGAAAAAAGTCACAAACATTAGATCTCAATGGTAATAGAATCACTACCACTCAACCACATGGAACCAAGAAGTCCACTCCAACTATGCTAAGGAGATATCACCAATCCTCAATCAAGGAAACAACCAAACAATCAAGACTAATGTAATGGTACACATGATATAATGGTAATAAAAGGATGTAAGGTTATTAAGAATAAATGATCAAGACACAAATCAAGTATACAGATGCAACATAGGAACCTATATCACATATAGGGAAGTGTCATAACATAAGTCAACTCTAAGGTCACATGGTAGTCTCTCTAGATCCCAACCCCCTAGTGACTCACTTCCTCATTTGACCCACATTTCCGACCAACATTTTCAACCAAGCATTAAAATGGTTTTTCTTGGTCGATTTATAGAAGGGAAAATTTGATTTTTTTAATCCATTCTCATGTTGGTCAAAATTAAGACAACCATGACATGTTTTCATAATTACAACCAACACAGGCATATAACTTTAAAAAAATATAGTTTCATTTATTTTAATTTTGTTATTCCATAAAGTAGAGCTGAAGGTGGGAAGAACTAGGGCATCTCTTGACACCACCACAAAGTAGAGCTGAACAAAGGAAGGAGGGCATCTCTCGACACCACCTACGCATCTCTCGACACCACCCATAAGTTTTGGCAAACAATAAAATCCTATAAGTTCCTGTACTCAATGTATCTTATGTGTTTCCTTTAGGAAGCACTGCATTTTGTGATTCCTTCCATATGCTCCTCCGCGAATTGAAAATCACCACCAACATGCATAGAAATAACAAAAATAATGAATGACATTATCCTAGCTTCCAACAACCAAGACATATAGTGTTGTAAAATGTTCCCAAAAATTGCCACGAGTACACTTTATTTCAATCAGCAACTTTAAAGCTCAAATGCAATCTCTGGATGAGATTGCACAAATTTGAATCTAGGGTTTTCATCCACTGATCTAGTAATGAAAATATAAATGGATAAGGGAAAATATACTACCTAGTTTTCTCCTTGATTAGATCTTCAATCCGAATGGTTCTGCTCGAAATATCTACTTTAACTTCTTCTTCAAATAAGCCCTAGGTCTGATGCAAATGACCCCTTAAGATTGTTGTATTATTCTCCAATAATGTATGCAAATGTTTAAGTGAGATATGCCTTCTTGAAATCAGATCTGATGATAAAAATTATGCTACTAGAGTGCGAATAGGAGCAGTCACATTATGTTTTCAGTGATGATCCTAATCACTGCTCTTCCCATAATATATGCAATGTAACTTGTATTCCCAAGAAGCTGTCGACTTGCATATGCAAGTCGACACTTGTATATATTTGTTCTTAACTACCACACTAAATAAGTCATATCCAAGGTATTTTGAATGCAAGGTGAAACAACCTTCAATTTGGTCTAACAGTGATTGAAAGACATAGAGTTAGAAAGCCCTAGAAATAAGAATTTAGAACACCAAATTTGGGGCTTTTGTGCTTCTATGAAGTTTGAGTCTAATTCCTTTGAGATTTGGAGTTTTCATATCATAATATGACATTATCTATATTTTGGAGTCTTGGGAGTACAATAAACACAAGGTTGCTTTGTTAAATTACCCATTTTTATCCATTTTGGGAGTCACATGGTGTGAGCAGCAGTACATGTTCCAAAACAACCATATATTTCCTTTTGATGTGACAATGTACTATGAAAAGGGTATCCAAAACACCAATTTTTTGGGTCAATCCTTTGAAAGTTTGTAGAGTTAAGTGTTGTTTACCTTCGCTGCAATGTTGTTTTCCTTCTTTGCTTGATAACAACTTCCTCAATCTTCATTCTAAGATCACTCTTGGACCCATCCCACTCCATAGACCTATCAGAGGTCAATATTCAATCACCTTAAACCCCACTAGACTCCACACCTTGGATCTCCAAGAAACTCTTCAAACCCAAACTAGTCAATCATGTTCCATGCTCACACCATGCAGTCTTCACTCAATACGCTTTTGCAACCACACTCATGAACTATGCTTCTCATGGTGACCCTAAATCCTCTAAGGATCCCAATACACTCAAATCATACACTCATTAACATCTCAATCCATTCTTGTGACCATTCTATCTCCTTGCACCAAACCATCTGTAATGTCCATGTTAGTTTGTAACCTTGGAAAGCCCGCATTATAGTTCACACTTCATTAATAATTCACAATGGAGTACATGAGTTAATAACTAGAAATTGTGCAATAGGTACGAGGAATGCAATAAGAGTAAAAAAAATAAGTAATAATTTTTAATTTCTTAATCAAGTTTCATTAGTTTCTATATAGAGATAATTCATCAAAGTAACGAAGGATAGGAAGATTGGAACCTTAGAATTTGTAGTATACAAAAGAATTAAAATATGATGTTTGAGTAATAGTTTTAGACATAAGGAAATTCAACATATGGTTTACATTTAATATATTATTTTTAAACTAAAACTATAAAAACAATTTTAAAACATTTTGCATGTCTTCATGATTTCTATGCTTTGGTTGAATTGGATTTCAATACCTACAAGAGGAAACATAGTTGCACACTTAGGAAAAAATAAACAAGTGGAATCATAAGTAAGTAAAAAAATAAGCCAATATAATTAATGTGAAATTATAAAGAATAAAAATAAGAGATTTTATTAATTTACCATATAATTATATACCGGTATTTGTAATATTCAGTCTGAAATAATTTATAATATTGAATTGACTATGATCATAAAAGGATAAGTATGCTGAGCAGTAAATATGTGATTCAAAATTGATAAGGGGGCCATATTTAATTTACATAATATTTTAAAATTGATTATGGAAAGTCTTTTGGTTGGCATTGCCTAAGTGTGAAGGAAATTGTTTAAATTTTATTTGGTACAACATTAAGGACAAAAATTCTACCAATGTTGTTGGCATTAAGTTGAGTTTAATGGTATTTATTAGCATGCCTTCTTTATCAACATGCTTATGTTGTAACACATTGCTTATTGAATTCATTTCATTAGTTTTGGTTAAAGAAACCCTAAGCTCTTCCCGAGCTAGGGCACAATCAATGGAGCTAGGGCATCACTTGTAAGTTGTTTCAGTTGATGGCAGCTACAATGTTATTGTTTAGGAGAAGTTATAGATAAATGGAATGGTATGCATTTGAAAAGTTTAAGGAATAATCTTGGAGTGATTTAAAGTGCAGATTTCCTAGTTTTTTAGGAAGGAAGTTTATCAATTATTTTTGTAATAAGTGTTTGTGTTCTTGACCTATGATATTTCTTTCAAACATTACTAATAGTTAAAGTTTTAATTTGATTGTTTAGATCAAATTCTTGTTAAGGGTTAGTAAAGCACATGTTTGGTTGTAATAGTAATAATTATTTGCAAGAGTTTATCCTTTGTCTTTATATATGTTAACTTTTCTTTGTGTAGTAGTCTAGTTTTGATGCTAATGATACCAGTTTTGTATCATAGTTTATTCTCTCTATTTTTTGGTATTTTTCATCCAAACCTAAGACTAAGACATCAACCTCTTTAATCACCCTCCTCTTTGTATTGCATTATGTTAAGAAGGTTTTAGTTATGTCTAAATTCTACTCTATTTTTCTTCTTAACTATTCTTGTGAAGTTTGTTTGTAAATCATGTTTGAGTTAAGATTTAGTGTAGTTATTCTTAAGATGTCAGATAT
Source organism: Chamaecyparis obtusa (assembly GCA_027943335.1). NCBI lineage: Eukaryota > Viridiplantae > Streptophyta > Pinopsida > Cupressales > Cupressaceae > Chamaecyparis > Chamaecyparis obtusa. Next base: position 113,325 of record BSBK01007706.1, read on the forward strand.
AAAATTTATTGCATACCCAAGTTGGCTATTGTCACATTTCTTCAAACAATTTTTTTTTAAAACCTAGTTTCTTGAGTAAATGATAGTTTGATCTTTGTGTTCACAAAGTTGGGAGTTCTTTGTAACTCTTTTTACAATAACCATTTTTGTGTTAAGGGTTTTCTGTAGAAGTTGAGAAATCCAACTTCATAGATCACCAAGAACACCTAGATGCAAATAACCTGTTGCTGAAAGGAAACCAAAGAGACAAAAGCAAAGGCTTGGTAAATCTCAGTGGAGTGAGAGAAAATTGTATTCCAAGATAATGAAAAAATAATTACAAGGTTCAACCTATAAAGGTAAACAAAACCCTAAAACTAGAAAAGCTAGTTTGCACATTATAATTAATAAAGATATTAATTATAATGTACCTAAGAGATAGCTTAAGTAAAAAAGAGTAATGAAACTAACTAATTACTCTAACACCCCCCCTTAAGAAAAGCTCAGGAGGTAAGCTAACCTAGCACAGCTATGAAAGCAAGAAATGGGTCCCGGCAACAAGGCCTGATCAGGTACCCAGTACAAGGAAATCTCTGTAAATCGGAGACAAAAGAGAAAACCCAGTGGGAAAAAATCCTTTCCAAAAAGAGATATAAAAGCAAGGAAAAGACAAAAAATGACTTCAAGAGACTCTCTCAAAGCCATAAGTACAATGCGTGCTGCCAACCCCCCCATGAGAGAGGGTCAAGGCTCCAAAGCCCCCCCAGAATGAACAAACCACCATGACACCAATACAAAGGAGTGAAAGGTAGTGAGCACTGAAGAGGTAACCTTGAAAGATGAGGTGTCACTAGAAGGCTGAGTTGATGCTTAAAGGAGTAGACATGAGGATCCTGAAAGGGAATCCCCAATGTAGGTGGTATGACAAGTGTGCTGACACTGTCAGGAGAGAGGAGATGAGTGTCCTCTGTAGAATCCTCAACAACTACACCTAGTGGCTTGATGAATGGAGTTGGAGGGTCTGGAAGTGTTGAAGAAGAATCCTACTGAAGAGAAAAAACCCCAAAAAGATGAGGTGAGGTAGTCACAGAAGTGGTCTTAGGAACAACATAGAGGTTCAAGTGACTTGATTATCCCATATGATGCTCTCGCATAAGAGGAGAGCTATGCTCTGACAATGGACATGGTGGACCAAAGTGTGAGAAGGTGTAGAGATGGGTGGAATGATCAACTATCCCTATAGCAACAATACCACCTATTGCACTATCTTGAATGAAGACTAAATCTGGTGTGAACTCAATTGTCTTCCCTAACCCACTGAGTGTAATCTGATAAATCAAGAGAAGGTTTGCAAATAGAGATGGAACATACAATACATCATTGAATGTGCCATCCTGAATGCCTATAGAACCTTTCCCGTAGACTAACATAACAATTTTATTCCCCATGAGAATGTAAGGAATAGGAGAAGCCTCAAGAGAAGAGAAGATCTCCGGAGAAGATGTCATATGGTGAGAAGCACCTGAATCCAGTATCCAAGGGACCTGTGAAGGGGATGCAAAGGAAACCCGTAATGCATGACCCTATCCAAAATCATGTCCAGATGTCGAAGATGAGGCATAAGAATAGAAAGCAAACCCCTGTGAGGTAGAAGAGGATGGAGAGGAAACAATGGTCTTTTGAAGAAGAGCTTGCAAATCAGAAATCTATTTCTCATAGCCATCAAATCTCTTCTGAAAACAATATGACTCATCATGAGGCCCCTTCTGACAATAGGAACATGTAGGGTTCTTAGTCTTCTGTTTCTCCTTCTTAGAAAAAGATGGTGGGCCAGTAGAATGTTGAGAAGAGGAATCATATATCTGCTTCAGCTTCGGCTTTTGTGTATATAGAGATGTCTTGGCAAATAATGCATGTGACTGTGAACCTGTAAGTGAATCCATCTGATTGAGATTGGACTGCTCATGAGTCAACCTGTCACAAAAGGTCTCAAAAGAGGGCATAACATGTCATGCACCTAGTGCATCCATAGTGGAGTAGAAGGTAGAAGTGAAAAACTGATAAGGGCCATGAAGCTTTGAGAGTATCAGAAAGATACACTCATCATTTGACTTCATCTTTCCAGTAACTTGTAAAATAGAATGAAGAGACTTGAACTTCATCAAGAAGTCCTCAATGCCGGTGAATGATTTAGGTACCAAGGATGTGAACTATGCATCTATCTGGAGAACCCTGAGCTGATTCATTGTGCCAAACAAGGTGGAAAACTTGTTCCACATATCCTTGGGTGTGATCAAACCATCCAGGTGGAACAACAACCCATCTAAAATGTTCATTGCAATGAGGCCCATTGCCTCATCCATCCTATTTCTCTACATAAGAGCCTCATAAGGCTATTGTAGAGCTAGCTGAGTCCCATCGAGGCATGACCATAACCCTTTTTCCATAAGCAATTTGGTCATCTATCCTTTCCAAGTGTGATAGTTGTGAGGTGTAAGGCGGATGACAAAAGAGTCTGCCATTGAGAGAAAGAAGACAGAAGTAGAAGGGTCTTTCTAAAGTAAATTACAGAAAGTAAAGAGCACCCCCCCACAAAGTATAATACTATCCCCCATACACAACAAAGTACTATGAAAGCACAAAAAAAAATGAGAAGAAAACCTGGATGCCAGATGCAGAGAGGGAGGAAATGGAAGCCTCTACTTCAACACAAAAAATGATAACTCAAATGGCCAAATCAGAAAATGATACTAGCATCATCATGTTTGGCTCAGAAAGATCTTTCCGATGATATTTCATTTTCTGAAAACAAACACCGTATGCACAAGTTAGCGCAAAAAAACAACTGCACCTCCAAAGAAGAGCTCTCTGGAAAAAACTAGTCACTAGAAAAAAATTGACAGCTGTATGACCGTCAAATGACTGTTGGCCAAAAAAAATTCCGATCACCGAAAAATGTTGAGAAGTTTCCAGAAAAATTGAAATCTGACAGTGACATTAGCAATGACATCACCGTTGTGGTCGGTTGGCGGTGAGTGGCGTGGGGGCCGGGTGGGGGTGGCGCTGGGGTGGTGTGGTGCTGGCACACATGAAAAAGGAGCATTGTGGCATTTTTTGTCAACTTTTTAAAATTTTTTTTTTGATTTGCATGTCGTACGACCCTAATAGGCCAAAAAAATTCTCCTAGAAGCCTCAGAGGCTAAATAAGTCAAGTTTTATATGGAAATAGGGGTTTTTGGGCCTTCCAGATGGAACTGTGAGGTTAGTTTTTTCCCAAAGTGCTCCAAAAAAATGAGACCCCCCAGATCCAATATAAAAAACTCTGAAAGAACTACAACGCCTAGAAAAAGTGCAAAAAAGAAACAAAAAACAACGTGCTACAGAGAATACCAAATTTGAAAAAACTTGAAACCCTTAATCTCAAAAAAATGCTTCAAAAACACCAGAATAGGTAGTAACAGGGGAGCTCTGATACCATGTAGAAGTTGAGAAATCCAACTTCACAGATTGCCAAGAACACCTGCATGCAAATAACCTGTTGGTGAAAGGAAACCAAAGAGACAAAAGCAAAGGCTTGGAAAATCTCAGTGGAGTGAGAGAAAATTGTATTCCAAGATAATGAAAAAAGAATTACAAGGTTCAACCTATAAAAGTGAACAAAACCCTAAAACTAGAAAAGCTAGGTTGCACATTATAATTAATAAAGATATTAATTATAATGTACCTAAGAGATAGCTTAAGTAAAAAAGAGTAATGAAACTAACTAATTACTCTAACATTTTCCTATTTCACTTTTGACAATCAACATTGTCAGGTCATTAAGAAAGATTTTCTTTGTATTTGTTAAAGGAGAAACAAAAGGAAGATATAGGTTTCTTTGTGAAGAACTATTTGTTTAAAGTTTTACAAACTAATTTGATATTCAATTTTATCAATTTAACATATGATTTTTTTAATTTTTTTTTAATCAATAAACAGCCGAAGATTTGATTTTATCTATTTAAAATTTATCTTTTTACATTTTCCTCCGTTCGTGCGGGCACTGGTAGGAAAGAACGGGGAAGAAAACCTCCAGTCTGGCCTGAGACTTTTGTCCAGAAACAAATCAAGTTTAGAGTTCCTACAGGCGTAGGATTAGAAAGCTCCACTTGATGGAGTCGAAGAGGGCATTCCCTCTTTAGTATAGATTAATGGAGGCATACCTCCATGATAGTGAACACAAATATATTAATCTTTTATATACAATGGTCTTTTAAGAAGAACTGATGAGCATTCCCATCATGTGCCGTACATTTATTTAGATTGAGATTACATATACCTTTCTCTTATCTTTAGAGCTAATGAGCCTTCCTTTAATTTTAGTTGTGCTTTTGAAAAATCATGTTATTTTCTCTCATCCTCGCTCTTCGAGTATTTGCCTTAGCTTTGATAAGTTCTTGAGCCTCTTTTTCTTTATTTCTGCCTTTTTGGTCTATTATGCTTTCCTTGTATACCTGCAAAATAGAAAGACACCATGCAACCTCTATTCTCCTAATTTATAGTTAATTAATCATTTTCATGATTCCATCCTCATAAAGCTAGTTCAGGTTAGGTATTGATGAAATTAAGGAATTTCAAATCTTAATCCATGAGTTAGTCTACTAAATAAAACATTACAATCTGAGTCCATTTCTATTGATAGTCATGCTATGAACATAAGAAATTTATGGGCACTTTACGAATCTTTTAATTTGTCATAACATTTTCTGTTTTAAAGATTATCATTTTTGTGATCGATGAGACTTCATTGTAGGTTGGCATGCCCTTAATATATGATGATTGTTTTGACTAAATGAGATGTTAACTTCTTACATTCCCTATCTTGAAGTCTGCTATGTAAGAGGGCAGTATATATATGTGTGTGTGTTTGTGCGTGTTTGTGTGTGTATTTTTGCATTTTTATACTATACTTGCAAATGTATCTATACTTGTTTACCTTTAAATTCATTTACATTTATTTACATCTAATCTTGATTTCCTATTTTGAAATCATTTTTCTTCACCTTCTGAGTTCTTTCAAACTCTCATGAATTTCTTCAATTTCTTGCCCGTCAGCTCCTAGGTTAGCTAACTTATCTGCGTCTATATTGCCCTCCCTGTAAATGTGATTCACTATATAATCTCCTATAACTTTAAGAGATTCCAATATTTGTTCAATAGCACTATTTAGTTTCCAATTCGGTGTTCTATCCTGTCTTATTGCATTTATAATAATAGCTGTCTCCTTCAATCGCAATTCTTTTAAGCCTCCATTTTTTGCACCAAGCCAAACCTAATCTTATAGCTTCTATTTCAGCTTCGTTATTTGTCTTAATTCCTATAGTTTTTGCTAACCTTCCTAATAACTTTCCTTTCGCATTATGTAAACATATCCCTATACCCGCCACCCCTGGGTTTCCCCTAGCTGCCCCATCAAAGTTCAACTTAATCCATCCTTGCTCTGGTGGTTTCCATTTACAGTTCACCCTTGATAAGGATTTATTGTCAATGCTAGATCCAATCCAGGGAGGAACTTTCAAGCCATACCACTTCTTTCTCTGGTTGTTGTCTTCTAGTGAGAATTCCATCATTGATTGTCCCAGCATATTTCTATTGTTTGTAATTTCTACTATATTTGCCTCTAATTTGTTCAAAAAACTCTCAATGTTCATCTTTTTATCTTGAAAAATCCTACGGTTCCTTTCCTTCCATAATTCCCAGATTAACAGAGATGGGATTATGTATCTCATTTTACTGTATAAATCCTCCTTACATGATCTTTGCCATGAAATAAAAACTTCTGTGATATCATTTTGAAGAGCAGTCTTCAGATCTAATTTCTCTAGAACCCAAAGCCAGCATTTATTGGCATACTCACAATTTAACAAAATATGATTAATCATCTCACTTTCTTTCTCACACAGGGCACACCTAGAAGGACCATGGTACCCTATTTTTTCAAACCATTCAGCGGTGAGAATCCTTTTCTGTAAAGCTGCCCATGAGAATAGACCTGCCTTAGGAAGACAATTTCTATTCCAACATAGATCAATGGGAAGACTGGTGGGTGGATTATCTATCCCATAAATAACTTTGAAACCTTCTTTCGAGTTGTATACACCACTCTTTGAGGCAGCCCATATAATTGTGTCCTCCCCAGAGCGTGGATAGAAGTTTCATTCTTGTAGAGCCTTGTTAAGTTTATTCTGGAAATCAAGGGGAAGTCTGATTTCCTCTAGAGATTTCCATGCCCAGCTGCTACCCTCACTATTATTGATTTGTGAAAAATAGTCTTTAACCCGCTCTCCCTTACTTTGTTTGATTAGTTCAATTAGCTGATCCTTCCCAAGAATTTCACGTAGGGCCAGTTTTCCACCCCATGAGTCATCCCAGAAAAGAGCCTTATCCCCACTTTTCACGTCCCAAGAAAGGGACTCTAGTACTATATCTTTACATTATTTTATGAAGTTCCATATGCATGAGCCCGTCAGATAATTATCAGAATGACAAACACTTTCCTCCTCTTCTCCTAGTAAGTATTTATATCTTAGTATTTTAACCCATTTTGCCTTTGGGTTTTTAATCATTCTCCATACTAATTTCGCCCCCAAGGCCTTGTTTTGAAGCGTAAGGTCTTTTATTCCCAAACCTCCTTCTTTTGGCTTACAAATCTTATTCCAAGCAATTAAAGCTAGTTTAGATTTCTCCTCCGACCCTTGCCAGAAAAATCTCCTTAACTTTCGAGCAATCTCCTTATTAATACTTGCCAGGATTCTCATGCTCATCATCTGATAAATAGGAACTGCAGAGAGGACTGACCTGATCATAACAACCCTTCCCACATTTGATAACCATTTACCTTTCCATTGATCTAGTTTCTTGGAGATATTTTGAATTTTGCTTTCCCATAAGTGATTTGATTTGACCCCCTTATCCAGAGGTAAACCTAAATATTTACATGGGAAGAAACCTTCTTTGAAGTCTAGAATACGTTTAATCTTATTCTTTCGTCTCTCTTCAGTATTGATAAAAAAAATTTCTGATTTTTCCTCATTTATACATTGTCCAAAAGCGTTAGCATAAGTTTTTAAAATTTCTTTGAAAGCTTGAGCTTCTTCTAAAAGCGCTTTTCCAAAAAGGAGATTATCATCGACATATTGTTGATGAGTAGTAGCCTCGACTCCCGAAGTAATCTTGATTCCTTTAACCTTATCCTCTTCCTGAAGTTTCTTGATACCTCTCCCTAAAGCTTCTGCCATAATAATGTACAAAAAAGGAGATAATGGATCTCCCTGCCTCAAACCTTGAGAACAGCTGAAAAAGCCTTCAGGAGACCCATTCATCATAATTGAGAAGTGAGGGGTGGAGATGCATTCAAAAATCATATTGATCCGTTATTTTGAGAATCCAAAAGCTTCCATACATTTACACAAAAATCTCCAGTCCACTTTATCATACGCCTTACTAATGTCTAACTTAATCAACATACTCAGATCCTTATTATTTGTTACTGAATGTATAGCCTCATGAGCAATAATCACTCCATCCAAAATTGACCTATTAGGGACAAATCCTGTTTGTTCTTCGGATATAATCAATGGAAGAAGTTGTTTCATTCTGCCTGCCAGAGCTTTTGAGAAGATTTTATACAAAGTGTTGCACAGGGAGATAGGTCTGAACTTGTTAAATTTCTCTGCATTGACCTTTTTGGGAATAAGAGCAATGAATGTGTTATTTAGCTCTTTAAGAATATGTCCTAAGTTTCTCATTCCCTCTAGAGCATCAGTAATTTCCTTGCCCATAAATGACCAACACTTTTGAAAGAAAAAATTTGGGAATCCATCAGGACCAGGGGATTTATCTGAGTTCATTTCCTTTAAAACCTTGAGTATTTCATCTTCTATAAATGAAGCATTTAGGAGGTTATTTTGATGTGAAGTTATTATACGAGGGATGTTTCTTAATAGCTTGGTCTGGTCCAACAAATCCACACTCCCTAAGTTATTCAGAGATTTTTCAAAGAAAGAGACTGCTAAATCTGCAATTTCTTTGAGATCCTCTATTGTATTACCATTGCTTTCTTTGATTTTGGAAATCTTATTTATATTCCTTCTAGCTTTGATGCTATTGTGACAAAATTTGGTGTTTCAGTCCCCTTCCCTGAGCCATGTTTCTCTCGCTCTTTGCCCCCAGAAGGTGCTAATTTGTGAAAGAGAATCATAGTATTTACATAATAGTTCTTGCTCTTTGTTATCATCTGAAGTCTATTTACCTTCTTCAGTAATCTCCTTATTCTCATTTTCCAGCTCTTTTTCTATAAGATCTCTTTTCACAAATATATCCCCAATAGTGTTCTTACTCCATTGAGATAGATTTCTTTTTATTAATTTTAGTTTCCTTATGACTTTATATATCTTGGAACCTTCAAATCTTGTCTCTGTCCACCATTTTTTAATTAGATCCAAACATTCCTCATTAAGTAACCACATTTTTTCAAATCTAAATGGGATCTTTTTATTTCTGATTGGTTCTGAAATTACTAGTTCTATAGGAAAGTGGTCGGAATCGACAATAGGTAGTACCTCATTAGTAAGATCAAAGTCAAAATTTCTGAATTCCCCAATAAAGAAGAACCTGTCCAATTTTTCTACTATTAACTCTGTGTCTTTTCATTTGTTAGTCCAGGTGTATTTCCCTCTATCTGATTCAATTTCTGAAGCCCTTATACTATTTATCCATTCCTGAAATTCTAAAGTAGTTTTTGATATGTGTTTTGTCCCACCCAGTTTATCTCCCAAGGATAGGATAGCATTAAAATCTCCTCCTAGTATAAATGTATCATTCGGGAAGCTTTCAATATAATCCTTAACCTCCTGCCATACAATTCTCTTTTCATGTAAGAATTTTGGAGTGTACATATTTATTAGATTAAATGTTAAATCTGATTTTAAACTTTTGATTTGACCTCCCATCCAATTTTTATGTTTTTCATGAATATTGAAAACTATTTCTCTTGGATCCCAAATAAAAGCAATCCCACCTGAAGCGCCTTCTACCTTGCAACCTATAAATTCTCTAATCCCTATACTTTTTTTTAAATTCTCATATCCTTCATTAGAAAGTTTAGTTTCTTGTATCATAGCCATATTTGGTTTAATTTTTTCTAATTGCCTTATTACAAGGCTTCGTTTGTTAGGGGCATTTAAACCCCTAACATTCCAACTAATGATCTTCATGAGGACTTAGGAAGGATCTTCCCCTTCCTAGAGTATAGAATATCAGTAATTTTAACCTGACCTGGCGCCATTCCTTCCTTAGCTCTTAGTTCAGTAAGAGATTTTCTACCTCTTGGTTTGACTAGTTTCCCCGTATCAGCTTCTAACTTGCCCTTAATAGATTTTCCTAAACCTAAAGTTTCTGTATTATTCCTAACGATGTTATCTTTGTTTTCCTCATAGAGTTCCTCTTTTGATAGCGAGCCTAATACTCCTATTATTATATCATTACTCCTAGAATCTTCCAGAATAGAGGCAGGGTCTAATCCTAAAAAGTCTAGTAGTGATCCTTGGTCAATGGTCTCCACTAAGGGGGACTTTTCCATTTCTTCTTTTTGCATTTCTTTTAACTGATAGAAAGATTCGGAATGGATTAGTTCTAAGTTTTTATCAATATTAGGAATATCTGCAATCTCTATTTGGGTTCTTGCATTAACATTTATAGTTCTTAACTCCACTTCAGATTTCCTCCCCCTCTTCTTTTTAATTCAATTGATATTAGGGGTGCTCAGGCTTCCTCTTTTCATTGCTATTCCTAACTACCTATCTTGGTTGGTGATGCCAAGGAGGCCTTCTATGGAGTCTTTAACCAATGAGAGATTGCCGTTGGGTTTGATTCCATCAATGGTTGTTGCCATTCCTAATTGTCTATCTTCATTGTTGATACCTTCTAGGCAAATTTTGATCTCTTCCTCATTCTGATTCCTTGTATTATTATTTATTTCTTCTTTCCTACCATACGAGGGATCTTCTCTTTCATTAATATCCCTTTCCATGTCTCCTATCTCATCTAGATTTGGAAAGCATTCCGTTTCCATGTCTTCTTCTCCATTTTCCTGAGTATTATCTGATGCTGACATCTCTATAATGCTTTTAATTAGCAAACTTTTTTGGTGCTCAAGTTCCTCTTTGTCACATATTTTGTCTATAAGGGTGTCCATTAACTCATTGGTGATCTCAACTATTTCTTTTTCTATTTTTTGGTTCTCCTTAAGAAGTGATCTTTCTTTATCTTCTGGACTATTGGAGATTCTATTCGGGCTGTAAGAGGTAATTTTAGTGTTAATTTCTTGCTTGAAACTCTAAGTACTAAGGTTATTCTCATGTTCTATGGATAAAGGTAGGGGAGATTTGACGTCAACATTTAAGGTCTTATTTATTGATATTTCTTTTTCTAGAGCAAAAGGGGGTTGACACTCAGAGTCTGAAGGTTGTGTGGAGATGCTGATCGGATTAGTTTTCTTAGGAGAAGTCATAGTGAAACCTCCTTTTTCAGGGTTAAAGCTCTCCTTCAATTTTGATGTCTTCTGAATATGAGTGTCCATTTGTCCTAAATTATTGGTTTCTAGATCATTTGTTTGTCTTTCTACAAAATTTTCTAGAATAATGGGGTTAATAATAATAGAGTTAGAATTAAAGCACTCTAATGGGATGTATCCATTTTTGATGATAGTTGATCTTTACTCTAATGATTTTTTCATACTGGTTATTATCATTATCAATAATGCTTAGAAAGTCACCAATTTTTTTTCCTATTAATTTGACAGTTTCTACATCAGATAATTCTATAGGCAGATTTTTAAGAACTATAGCTTTTTCTACAAGAAAGTCCTTAAGTTTTATTGGGTTGAACAGGGGAACCCAGTCAAAAATATAAAAATCAGAGTCTTTATACTTAGCTAACCCTTCATTTCTAATTTTACTTTTAATATTTCCATCTTTACAATTAATGAAAATAAAATTTTCTAATAAGATAGATATACTTACCTCATTCGAGAGTTGAGATTTCAACCAGGCTATTAGATTTGTGGTAGAAGTTCCTACTCCAGACCATCGGCAAATCAGCCCTGTATCTACAAAAGAATTTTGTCTTTGTTCTATGCATTTTCCATCTAGATCTATTCTAATCATGTTAGGATTCTGAAAGAAATTACCTATTCTTTTATCATTGTTACTCTCCATAGTTTTATTACACTTATGAGGGGGCGTGCATACCTGTATGTTTTGTTCCTGAAACTTCCTTAATACATTGTTACTTGTTAAACCTTTTAGATTCTTTCTGTGTGTTTGATCCTTCTGTGGGTAGATCTCTAAGACATTGGTATGGAACTTATTTTGTCCTGCCTTATGGCCTTTCTGGGGGGGTGAATATCTCCCATTATCTTCCTCTTTAAGCAAATCAAATGGGTTATTCAGAGATAGATTAAAAGGACTATGAGATAGCTGATACCTGTTAACCTTTTTCCTATTTTTAACCGTCTTCCAAGTGGATTCATTCTTCATCATGCAAACGGGAGGTGCTTGAGTAGGTAAGATCTTGCCTTCCCCCTTAGCAGATAGGGGTTCATTGGTTCTACAATTTAAATTGTACTCAGGTCTTCCCACCTTAGCAGCCCCGATGCTTATGCCTGATTTTGCATATTTAGTCTTGGAATAGATATTTATTTGTCTGTCCAATGCCTTGATTGAGAAGACTCTTAGCTTACCATTCCCTGTTTGCTTAGGGATTAAATTGTTTATTCTAAGTGCATAACCAGGATTCTCCTCCCTAGCAATTTCCTTAAGTTTTTCTTTCTGGGAATCCTTCTCTTGCTTATCTGGTAGTGAAGATTCAGAGGAACCCTTAATCGGAGCAGAGACATCAATGAAAGGATAAGGTCTTGCTTGAGTGAAGACTGCGCGCAATTCCAAATCTATATTTTCTTTAGCTAATTTCTTCTGTTTTGCTATGAAATCTTTCAAATGCTCATATGAAGGGTGATGCTGTACTAGTTTACGATAATCTTTTTTCTTGTGGCCATAGAGCCAATAATTATAACAATAACTTGAAAAAACCTCTTCTTTGTCTTGCTTCTTTGCAACACCTGTAGCCATATTGGGCCTTTCTGCTCTAGGGTTATCCTTATTGTATACGGCTAAATCTTTCTTTGCATCTCGATTCGCATGGAAAAGACCAACATTTATCTGACGTCTTTGTAAGGCGGATTTCCTTTTTGAATGAAAAGTTCACATTTCACTGATTGTGTAATGTCCTGTGCCAGAATAGGATGAATTTATCTCTGTTTGTTAACTGGGAATTTTGTCAAATAGTTGTCCTGGAATGAACAACTATTGATGCCTCTTTCACTAGTCTGAATTTCTCCCTTTGGATTGCTAGCTAAAACTAAAAGAAAGGGCTTGGCTCCTCCTATTCAAACATGAATTTTGCCAATATGTCCTCTTTGTATTGGCAGGCTTGGGATCAAATCTGAAGCTTCTCTTCTTTGTCAAACTGAGATCTCTTGTTAAAATTCATGGCTTTTTTTAATATCAAATGGCAGCCTCCTCTTTGTCAAAATCTGTGTCTTCCTTCCACAATTTGTAGCCCTCTAGATGAAATTTCACACCCTTCTTTATAGCAGATCCCTGCTCCTTAATATCAGATTCGGATCTCTTCCAAACAATTTTTGGTGCTCCTCAAATCATGGGCCTGCTATTCCAAATTTGGATCTCTGCTGATGCCCTAAATGTCGTGACTGCTGCTCTACTAGTCTTAATCGCTACCTCCAAACAACAGTTTGCTACCCTAGCAGATCTCTCTAAAATAATGTAATAATATGTTGTAGATTTGCTGAGGATCCCCGATCCACGAAGCAAATCAGATGTGAGGACTGATTCAAAGTGATAGCCCAGTTTTACTCCTCAATTGAATGTCTGCCTTGAATGGATGCCCGGATGAGTTTTGTTGTACTGTATCTATGACCAGATGTGTGCTTGAGGAAGATACTTAGATTTCAGGATAGATTCACCATTAGTTTGTTGATAGATGAGACCTCCATGAGTTTTCTATTGATTCCAATGATTGATGTGTAGATAGGAGTAGATCGCAATATCAAGTTGCACATGCCAGAGTTTACTTCATTAACTTATAGTCCTGTATTTGCTATTTAGAGTCCTATCATGGATTCGCAGCCTTCACTGTTTGAAGGAGATTGATTGGCAGCTAGAGAAAATTTGCATGATACACAAGTGTATTGCTGTAGAATTTAACATATGATTATTACTCAAATTTTTGAAAGGGAAATTACTTGTTCAATTATGACAATTTGGTTTCAATTCCCATGTAAGGAACATTATATAAGTATCATTCTGATAACATTGAAGATGTACAGAGAAAGAGATTTTGGGTTTTCTTGAAAGATTCAGTCTTCTTGAAGTATATTGTGCACATTATATGAAAAATAAGAATATTTGTAAAAGAATGTAATTGTACTGATTTAGTATAATTCATTATTGAGTATAAAACATCAAAAAAAAAATTTAAATGTCCACAATTTATGGTGTTACATTACATTTACAACCACTCTAAATTTTGCTTAATTTAGGTGTCAAATTTAACCTCATTTTCCTTCACTAAAAATATCAATCTGCCCTTCTAGAATGCAATCAACATAGCTGCAACTTGCATGAGAAAGTCATAATCTTCATCGTCATCCTCTTTCATTGATTCTTTAACTTAATTAATCAGACATTTATTAGTGTTCTTACATACCTTTTTCATAATCTTTACTCAAGGATCTCAATTTATGTCGAACTCCCCCCTTCAACAATGTGTATGTGTTTGCATAACCATCATGTATTTCCTTCCTATAAAATGTCATGCCCTTCTTAATATCATATAACAAAAATACGTTGACATAATTTCACATAAGACCTCATCATGGACATAATATTGCATTAAACCTTATCATGGTAATCTCCTATCTGAAATTTAGCTAAACATTGCTCACTCACCAAAAATTTCCATTCATCCTACAATCAAGCAATCTAATAAGGATGCATGTTCCTTCTTATTTCTAACTACAACTTGCAAACCATTTATTTTAAAACAACATTGTATGTACTGCTATCATCTATATTGACATTGAATATATCTTGTCTAAAATAAAATTTTCCTTTGAACGTCTTCTTGTCCTGTATTCATCAAGACTCTTCTTACATCTACTTTACACTCCCTTTCCACTCACGTGAATCAACAAAGAAATAGACTCAAACTCTTTAAAGAAACCTGACTACAACCACCTAACTACCCATAAATGTTCCATAACAGTCATAAAACTGACTGTCAAAAGCAAATAGGCTTAATGGTGTTGTCGAGTTGACAACCAATGCTGTCAACTTGACAACATAATGCACATAAGAAAGAAAGTTTGAAGGAATTTAATACAATCACTACCACAGTCGTGCATTGATGAGAATCAATGATCAAATTTTTTAGATTCTGAGAACACATATATTCAGTGGAGGCTAGAAGGGATATTTGTGGAGATATGCTAGATCTCTAAAATTCTAGAGAATATCTTCTTTACTGAGTTGAGGTGGGACAAAAGTAGCCTAGGTCTATGAAACCTTCACACATATCCCTTCTTTAGCCTCCACTCATACTTCTTCTCAAAATCTAGAAACTCTTCAAAGAAATAGGTGATGAACATGCAGACTTGCCTAAGCACTACTATGATCTTACCCTGCAACACATGTACTATTGTAAAAATCATCACAAGTCCATTTGCTGCGGGGTCTAGCTCCTAGTATTGCTTGGTCAAATATTCATGTTTGTCACCTGTCCATATACCTTATCTAATCAACTCTTATATGCATAGGTGATGAACATTCAAATTTTCCTAAGCAGTACTAGGAGCTTACCCTGCAACACATGTACTATTATGAAAATCATCACAAGTCCATTTGTTGCAGGGTCTAGTTCCTAGTAATGCTTGGTCAAATTTGCATGTTTGTCACCTGTGCATATACCTTCCCTGATTGACTCTTATATGCACATGTGAAGGTTGTATATGCACATGTTTTACATGATTGTGTTTTACATATATAACACAATAATAATATTAAATTTTTTTTTACATGATTGTATTCCCCAAATACATTACTGGAAAATTTTTGAACATATATAAATGGAATACTTTGTGGCTGATATACTTAAATGTAATACACCAAGAAGTACCAAATGATGAATGCTCTTTTGTTGCAATGGCAAAGCATTAGAACCGTCCATTTCTAGAGCTTGATTTTCTATAGTCTTAATGATTTTTCTATAGTCCTAATGATTTTGAACATTTTTAACAAAGTGTGTTTCTTTTTTTGATTATTTGATTGATCCTCTCACCTTTCCTTACTTTGAAAATTCCATTGTCCCAATCAAGTTTTGCAGCATTTGTATTTTCCATTAGAGCCACTTCATATGTATAGGTGATGAACATGCATATTTTCCTAAGCACTACTAGGAGCTGACCCGAAAACACATGTACTATTGTGAAAATCATCACAAGTCCATTTGTTGTGGGGTCTAGTTCCTAGTAATGCTTGGTCAAATCTGCATGTTTGTCAAATGTAAATGGAATACTTTGTACCTGACATACTTAAATGCAATATACCAAGAAGTACCAAATGATGAATGCTCAATTGTTGTAATGGAAAAGCATCATAACTGTCCATTTATAGAACTTGATTCACTCAATGTGGAATACTATTTTGTTCAATGTTTTTATTTCAGTTTGATATTTCATTCATTTTTAATATACACAGAGAAATGGACAGTTCTAAGATAGGTTTCTATGGCTATGATAAATGTATCTCTGCGTTGACAAAATTAGAGTTGACAAAATGGTTGTTCGATGACTATATCTTCCATTAGAGCCACTTCATATGCACATGTGATGAACATGCAGATTTGCCTAAGCAATACTAGGAGTTGACCCAGCAACACATGTACTATTGTTGAAATCATCACAAGTCCATTTATTGTTGGGTCTAGTTTCCCATAATTTTTTGGTCAAATCTGCATATTTTTCACCTGTTCATATACCAAATGATGAATGCTCAATTGTTATAATGGAAAAGCATCAGAACCGTCCATTTCTAGAACTCGATTTTCTATAGTCTTAATAATTTTTCTATAGTCCCTAATGATTTTTCTTATTTCTTGTCTTTTGTCCCTTTTTGATTTCCTATGTCTATGCTTGGTGACAAGATTTTGAACATTGTTGACAAAGCGTGTTTCTTTTTTTGATTGTGGGGTTCCAAATTGTTTGTTTCTATTGATAAATTAGGCCTTGAATTTGAATTCTTGTTCACTATTTTATTTGAGCTTGATATTTCATTAATTTTTCATATACATAGAGACTACACATGCTGATAAAAAAATGAGCTATTTGATTTAGGTTTACTGTTCATGATTGTAAATGGTCAATATTTCTGATTGTACTCCTTGGTGTATTCCATTTAAAAATAATCATGTTTCTATGGCTATGATAAATGTCCCTTTGTGTTGAGAAAATTAGAGTTAAGAAAATAGTTGTTCAGTGTTTGTATTTGCAGGTTGCAAACAAATCATCCTTCGTCCACAAATATTCTAGTCAATGTACAAGTAACGAGTCATTCCATTCAAGAAAGACCATGTCTGACAATATCAACCCAGAACAAAAATAAGGAGTATGCAGAATTCAGTGACTATATCTTCCATTAGAGCCACTTCATATGCACAGGTGATGAACATGTAGATTTGCCTAAGCACTACTGGGAGCTTACCAAACAACACATGTACTATTGTGAAAATCATCACAAGTCCATTTTCTGTTGAGTCTAGCTCCCAGTATTTCTTGGTCAAATCTGCATGTTTTTCACCTGTGCATATACCTTCTCTGATAAACTCTTATATGCATAGGTGATGAACATTCAGATTTGCCTAAGCAGTACTATGAGATTTCCTGCAACATATGTACTATTGTGAAAATCATCACAAGTCCATTTGTTGTAGGAAATCTTGCAATACACATGTCTTGAGGTTTGAAGGAAATAAGAGAGTTTGAAGAGTCACGATTCTTAAGATTGTACTTAATATAGCCAAACTTCATTCAATGGTACATTCAAACATGAAACAAACCATTCTTAAACCAGTAATCCAAATTAAACTAGTAAACCAAAGGACAACAAATTGAATTGCATGAACTTGATGTGTTGTGAAAAGCAATGAACTACAAATAAATGTAGTAAGTGCAACTAATATCGCTTTGGAGGAATGCAGTATGATTATTTGACATAGTAATCCAAACTATTAATATGCAATAATATGCATTGTGCACCTTTGGTGATGATCCTACACAGTTCCACATAGACACGACATGTTCCTTAGAAGAATTTTAATCTCACAATAGCCGAGAAACATAAATGTAAGCATCATGGTCACAATTTTTCAGAGATACAACATAATTCAGTATTATACCCAAACGATGCAACACAAACAATACTCCTCTGGTTCTAAGTTGACACTGTAGGATCCAAAAAGCATAAATAATGATGGATGGCTTTTGGTCCCTATCTTTATTGGTTTTAGACCCTGCAGTGTCAACTTAGAACTGGAGGAGTAGTGGTTGTGTTGCATCATTTGGGTATACACTCAATTATGTTGTATCTCTAAAGAATTGTGATCATGCGTGATGCCTACATTTATGTTTCTCAGCTATTGTGTCCTAGGACCCCTTATGACCCTTTACGATCCCTAAGAATATATCTTAGAGGTCTTAAAGTGTCATAAGGGGTCATAAGAGGATCCTAGGAGGGGCCAAATGAGCTTCCACCTTCATGTGGTTGCCTTGTTAAGTAGAGAATGTTAAAATATTCTCAAAACAAAGAGAAGCTCAATATTTCAAGGTCCGATAGACAAAAAAAAATTGTTTATAGTCTTTAGTTTATGAAACCATCCAAAATTGTTATGCTTTTGTAGCTCATCATGAACACTAGAGGTCTGAAGGAAACAAGAGAATTTGAAGAGTCATGAGTCTTAAGATTGTACTTATTATAGCCAAAATTCATTCAATGGTACATTCAAACATGAAACAAACGATTCTTAAACCAGTGATCTAGATTAAACTAGTAACCAAACTAATATCGCTTTGGAGGAATGCATGATTGTTTGACATAGTAAGCCAAACTATTAATATGCAATAATATGCATTGTACACCTCATGGAGGGATTTTACAAATAATGATTAATATATATATATATATATATATATAATATATATATAATACTTAATTTTTTTATCAATTTTAAGACCAACATGACTATTTTATTCGATGTCAAAGCCATACTTAGGACGTATACAGTAGTGGATAATTCAACCAAGGTTGGTCGAAAATGATGAATGCTAGTGATATCGTAGCTGGCAATTTGGACGTTGTTTTTAGTCAAAATTTTGACCAAATGGTAAGTTGAATATTTGAATTTTAAGGGAATGTGTGGAAAAATTGACAAAGAAAGTTTGACAATACAAATGGTCATTATATTGACCATTTTCTATCAAAAATTAGACCATGAGCGTAAAAAATGAGGCTAAAATTTAGTGACTCTATGCGATATCCATAGTCCTTTCATACAGACAAGGAAAATCAACTATGTTAGACCTCAACATCTCTCTATACAAGCATACATATTCTTCCACTCCCATCCTAGCATGTACTAGCACTCAAGGCATGGACGAGGAACAATTATCTTTTTAATATTTCTATCCTAATAAATTTATTAAGTTATCACTTATTAAGTCAACTTACAAAGGATACCCATGCAACCACTTTAGGGCTTTGACTCCTCCAAAGTAAGCCACTTCCCCTCTATGCTCCTAGATAACCTACCCTAATCCTCCCAACAAAAAGAATCAAGGAAAACTCAAAACCAAATTTCATAAAAGATGTCCATAAATCAATAAACCATGAATGCCATCAAAGATAAGTACCAGATCATAATAAATAAAACTCATACTATGAAAGGATCCAAACTGTCCATGCCATACTGGACATACTAATCACCAAATACCAAATCCACATAGTTATCATATAATAAGATCACATGATCATTAAAAGAAACAATAACATCTCTCCAACATGGAGTAATACATAAGTTCACAATATCATCTTTCAGATCACATAACAACTATAATAGAAGAATCAAGGTGACCAAGTATAATCACAAGACAATAATGGTTGCACCTTTTGTGGTCAAATAAAGCATAACGATCGAGAACTTTGAAGCTACATGACATCACTCACATATGCACACAAACCACTCATACATATTTGTGACATAAAAATGGCTATAAATTTTCCATAGCACAGCCCCCAAAGTGTAAGAATTATAAAAACCATAAAATATACCAAGTTTCAAGAATAAAATCCCACCTAAGGTATTACTCTACCCATTTAAATGATTAAAAAACATAACAACAAACTCAATATAAAACATGTCATATAACATTTAATTATAGTCATGATGCAAGGGCATTCTAGGTTACTCAGTGAATCTACATAGAGGTGTGTTGTTTTGGGTCTATGGTACTCAGTTGCAGCTTTTATTGATGGTCTCAATCATTGAAGGGGCTTGGTCACTAAAGGGAACTTAGTAAACTTTGGCACTTGACAGAACTTGTACTCGATGATGCTTATGGTGCTCGGCTGATGTGCTTGCTCGGTGATGCCTAGCTAGCTCGATTGTTTCTCTGGTGCTTGGTAGTTCTAGTTTATCGACTGGAGTTCTTGGTGGTTTGGTTGCCCGACTTGGTGCATTTATTGTTGTTAGTTATTGTTGCATTCTCCTATGTAGATCTAGAGGCTGACATGGAGAATTGAATGTTTGTAAGGCTATTTGAGAGCCGACTATTGTTGCATTTAATGTTTGTTTGTAGTAGAAGCCGACTTGGCTTAGAAGTTAATTGTTTCTTCCAGCTGACTTGTGGTTGAAGATTAGTATTTAAGGAGTGTTTTGGTAGATGTTTAGGCAGTAGATGGAATTTGGAAGTGAGACTTGGATCCTGTGAGATCTTGAAGTTTAGATTGATTTATGATAGTTTGTAATAGCAAAGCTAGTGGTTGTTTGCTTGGAGACAAGGAAATTGCTTGGAGTCTTGCGAGATCAAGTTCAGAACTGCTTTAGGGTTTCCATCAGTTGCTGATTTGTTTCAGAACTGGACTAGCTAGAGTTGGATTGGATCTTTGTTGACCTTGCAAAACTATTTCTTGATTGTAATTAGCCATAACCCGGAAGGCCTTACAGTCGGGCATGTTAATGAAAATTCAGTTGAAACAATTTTCTTGTTGTGTTATTTTGCATTGTGGTGTTTGGCTACTTGTGAGGACTGTCCTTAATTGGATCCTCCTTGCCTATCTTGCGTCAAGTCCAATTAAATTTGTCATTACCTTAAGTTAACTATAATTTAGAAATAAATTCTTATTTAATTAATTATATTCTAACCCAAGAACAAAATATAATTAATTAATTAAAGCACTAATTAGCATCCAACATATTCTAACATTATATTTTTAAATATAACTTAATTTATCAAATTAATTTAAATCATATATATATATATTAATTAAATATTATACAATAATTTTTTTATTTTTTTGATAGGTAATAGGTCATAGCCAGTAGTTTATTTTATTGATAAAAAATTTAAATTACAACCCCATTCAGTGCGAGCACCAGTAGGAAAGAATGAAGAAAACCTCTGGTCTTGTCCGAGATCAATAAGATCATGTTCATCAAGAGTTTTACAAATCCCAAAATAGTAGGATAGTGATATATGAGGACAAATCATCATTTACAAAATAAAAATTCAGCCTCATCTTCTCTCATAGGCCATTCCTTAGTTTTATGGCTCTAGGCTGTAGGATCGTGATCCTATCACATGGATCCCATTACATCGTAGATTACATCTATATTATTACAATATGTTATGTCATCCCCCATAAAAGAGGTTGGTGAAGTGATACATTATACAAACTTAACATTGATACCCAATATATCATCTGAGGAAAATCTATCATATCACAACTATCATCTTTTCAGTAAATAAAGAAAGAATGTTCCTATCTTCCTTCTGTTTTCATTGCCCTTGCAATTACCTGAAAAAAAAAAGAATGAAACCTTTCCCATCTAGCCTTACTTGTAAGTCGTAAAACCATAGAGGATTTGCATTGCCCTGCATCACTTTTGTTAGAGCTCTGTATATAAGATAGATCAAAGAAGATAAAGAAGATAAAAAATATCTTAATCATCTAACAACTATCAAGATGAAAATTTGTGTATTATATATATATATATATATGTATATAAATATAGATGTATATATAGATGTATATACATACATCTATATATTTATATACATATATCTATATGTATGTACATATATCTATATGTATGTACATATATGTATATGTATATATATATATATATATATATATATATATATATATATATATATATACATATATATATATATATGTATGTATGTATACACACACACACACACACATATATATATACATATGTATATATACATATATATACATATATATATATATGTATATACATATATGTATATGTATATACATATATGTATATAAATATATATATATATGTATATATACATATATGTATATATATATATAAATATATATATGTGTATATATATATATATATATCTACAAATATCTACAAATATATATATGTATATATATACATATATTTATATATATACATATGTATATATATATACATATCTATAGATATATATATATATATATATGTATATATATATATACATATATATATATATATATATATATATATATGTATATAGATATACATATATATATATATATATATATATATATAGATATACATATATATATATATGTAATATAGATATATATATACATACATATATATATAGATAGATATACATATATATATACATATATATATACATATATATATATATACATATATATATATATACATATATATATACATATATATATACATATATATATACCTATATATATATATACATATATATATGTATGTATACATATACATATATATATATATATATATATACATATATATA